>JAGFNQ010006287.1:0-83658 GCA_024364735.1 Boesenbergia rotunda | reverse complement strand
TTTTATGAATGTAACAGTTAACTGATCAGATAAACAAAAAGAAGAGTAAACCCATGGAACTCTAAATTAACCGAGCTGAACTTACTAGGGTCAGTAGTAGTGATTATGGCTGAATTATCGAAGTTACATGTTCCACCATTGCCTCTTGCTTTCTTATAGTAGTCATTGTAGGCAAAAGATGCCAAAGCTATCAAGTTTCCTTGTTCATAGCAAGGTTGGCCTGGCTGTATGGCAGTGCAGTTTGCTAGACCAGGTCCACATGCCCAGTCCAAGCCTTTCTTCACAGCAATTGGGTCAGCTCTAGAGTTTGCCACACAAAACACCAGATCAGATGAGCTCTTCATCGCAGCCGATAGACTTGTAAAGTTTACGGAAAGCTTTGCGCCTTCATAAGGCTCATCCAACTTCTGTTTGCCATACACCTGAGCTGCATTGACAAAAGAGCACACTGTGGACCAATTACTCATTGTTTGTAGAAAACTATAAACAAAAAAATTTCAGTTCTAGAATTAGAGGAATTGTAGTAAGAAATTTGTTATTCTTAGGCCACTGAGTTAGGATGCTATATATGGAAAGAATACAACCTGAAAGAGGAAGAGGAATTGATTGATCTGCAATAAAGAAATAATTGTGAAGAATTAAGAGAGAAATTTATCTGGCAACAAATGTGAGTTTTCTCAATATTGCGTGTTGTAAATGCACTTTATATCTGGTTTTGCATTTTCTGGAGAGTCAAGTGTCTGATTCAGTGAGAAGTAAATAAATGAACATCTGTAAATACTTTGACAAAGCATTGAAAACTAAGTTTCTGTTTCGCTATGTAGAATTATCATAAATCTTGTGTTCTTCTGAGTTTGAGGCTGGGAAGGTTAACTTCACAAGGATTGGCATTCTGAATAGGTTTACAGTAACACAATTTCTAATCTAACAAAGTGCATTGCAAATTAAAAGTGGTACCTGATATCATTGATAGAACAAATATCAGTAGTAGCATGCATCTTTTCCATCCTTTGTGCATCTATCCAATGAAGAGGTTCGCAAGTAGAAGCAGAATACTCAGATATTGCCATGAAAGGACCAAAAACCAACATCAAAGAATAGAAATCGCACCTCTATTCCTCAGTTGCAAAGGTCCAAAATGCTGCAAAAGTTTTAAAGATCAAAGAAAGAATTCTGCTGCGGAGCTTTCGAGGTAGCACTTGTTGTTCCCACGCGGGAAGTGCAGCACTCTTCGTTGGAGCATGGCATCAAAGGCTTATACTGCCAAAATAACTTGTGTGCTACACTCCGTAACGTCTAACAAAACGAAGAGAGTGCATATGCTAGTAATTAATTGCTATTTGTTGCATTCCAATTAATGTTTCCTTCTAATTTCGTATTTCTTTAGGAGAAAGTAATTAAATGTATTTAAGCATTTGTTCATGACCTCGAACGGCTCCTACTACATAAATGGGAAATTTAGGGAAGGATGTTACTATATATATATACAGTGGTGATCAAATTTATAACCGATATTGCATGTTCGAGTTGAATGTGGCTTAACTGAATTGTTGTTCTCTATCTTGTTATCCTAAATTCACTTTGAGGTGCTTTCCCTTGTAGATTTGGGTGTTCTGAGAGTCGAACTGAACCAACTCTTTCATGTCATTTAAGCAGCAAAGAGTCCAATGTTGACCTATGGTCACATTTGCTTCTGGCTTTCTAGTGCTTGGCCTCCTAAGCACTGCTCCAAGTAGCCAAGGTGTCTGTCCATTTCAATGCATGAACAGACGATCGTCCTAACAATCCAGCCATGAGAAAGCAAAAGAGGTGTTTGGCGTTACATTGCGAAAGCAAGCAAAAGAGAGAGCCTATCCAGGTGCACTCATCCGGGGTCACGGCTGGTTACTCCTTTTGTTTTTGTCTCAATCTCTCTAGCCAATAATAGATCAGTTAGTGGCATGGCAGGGCGGCCCCAACGTCCGCCGACAGCAGTCCACCGACACATCCTTGTAATTCATATTCATTGATGAACAATAATTGAGTCGATCCAATTCATTCGAAAACACACGTAGCTGTTAAAGATACATATATAATTATCGACCAAATTCCTCTCCCACCCACTTTTCTTTCCTCGCGACGGCACTTTCGATGATGGAGAATGCAAACACGAGGCAATCAATGTGGACTTAAATTCGCCCTATGCAACACTGTAAATGATGACCATGCCTTCAAGGGTTTTACATCTGTAAATAAGGACCAGAAAAATGAATATGTCCTTACAACTACTGTACGACATGCTGTCAAGTAGGCAATAGGTGAAAGATTAAGCAGAAATACGCTGAAAAATCTCTAAATTCTTGTTGTTGTTTTTTTTTTCCTTCTGAGGAAGATTAGAATTGGGTGATGAAGCAATGCTCAAGCGTGTGAGGCAGAGTTCGGATTCACTGGTAGTTATCTTTACCTTTTTCACCTTCCACAGATGTTCCACATGCCCATGTTGGTGAGCTCTCAGTGTTGGAAGAAAGCAACACGCCACCGACGGCTACGCTCCAAAACGGTCGCCATTCTCATCCAATATTCCTCCTCATATCGTTCCTCCGCCTCAAGTAGGGAGTGTGTGTGTGTGAGAGAGAGAGAATTAGGAGAAAGGAGAGGAGAGGAAGATGTTCGGGAGGGATCCGTGGGGCGGTCCGCTGGAGATCTCCAATGCGGACTCGGCGACGGACGACGACCGGAGCCGGAATCTGCAGGACTACGACCGGTCGGCGCTGTCGCGGCAGCTGGACGAGACGCAGCAGAGCTGGCTGCTGGCGGCCCCTGGCGACGCCGCCGGCAAGAAGAAGAAGCGCTACGTCGACCTCGGGTGCGTCGTCGTCGACCGCAGGATCTTCCTCTGGACTGTCGGTTCCGTCCTCGGCGTCGCCTTCCTCATCGGCCTCATCGTGCTTATTGTCAAAACCGTACCCCACCGACACCGTCCCCCGCCGCCGCCCGACGAGTACACCCAGGCCCTCCACAAGGCTCTCATGTTCTTCAACGCCCAGCGATGTAAGCATCGCGCGATCATCAAATATTAATTCCGGTGATCATGATTATTTCCTCTGGTTCGATCGATCAATCCTAATTTAATTCCGTCAGCTGGGCCTCTGCCGAAGCACAACAACGTGAGCTGGAGGGGGAATTCCGGCATGAAGGACGGGCTCTCCGACAACACGGTGAAGAGGAGTATGGTGGGGGGCTACTATGACGCCGGAGACGCCATCAAGTTCAACTTCCCCATGTCCTTCGCCATGACCATGCTCAGCTGGAGCGTGATCGAGTACAGCGCCAAGTACGAGGCCGCTGGCGAACTCGATCACGTCAAGAGCATCATCAAGTGGGGCACCGACTACTTCCTCAAGACCTTCAACTCCTCCGCCGACACCATCGACCGCATCGTCGCCCAGGTAATTCCTTAAAATGCTTCAGTCGTTAAATTTAGATCCAAAAGCTGATGCTCAAAAAGCAAAGCAGGTCGGAGAAGGAGACACATCGAAGGGACCTAATCCTAACGACCACTACTGCTGGATGAGGCCCGAAGACATCGACTACCCTCGGCCGGTGTACGAGTGCCACGGCTGCTCCGACCTCGCTAGCGAAATGGCTGCGGCGCTGGCCGCCGCTTCCATCGTGTTCAAGGACAGCAAGACCTACTCCGACAAGCTCGTCCATGGCGCCAAGACTCTGTTCAAGTACGGAAGGCAAGAGAGGGGCAGATACAGCTCCGGAGGCACCGATCCTTCCATCTTCTACAACTCCACCGGCTACTGGGATGAGTTTCTGTGGGGTGGATCCTGGCTCTACTTTGCGACTGGGAATTCCTCCTATCTCCAGCTTGCAACCGCTCCGGGCTTGGCCAAGCACGCAGGTGCTTTCTGGGGAGGACCGGATTACGGAGTCTTCAGTTGGGACAGCAAGCTCACTGGATCTCAAGTATGTTTGCCATGCTCCCCTCCGTCGTTGATCAAACGCATTCATTATGCTGATCTCTAAACCATAATTCAGGTTCTTCTCAGTAGACTGAGACTGTTCTTGAGTCCCGGCTATCCCTACGAGGAGATACTGAGGACTTTCCATAACCAGACAGGCAATGTTATGTGCACATACTTGCCATACTTCAATTCATTCAATCGAACCAAAGGTTTGATGATATATAACATCCTCTGTTCCAAATCTACTTCCAGTTTCTATTTTGGTTGGTTAATTATATGATCTGCAACCATGCAGGGGGTCTGATACAACTAAACCATGGAAGACCTCAACCCCTGCAATACGTTGTCAATGCTGCTTTCCTTGCTTCACTGTTCAGTGACTACCTTGATGCTTCAGATACTCCAGGATGGTACTGTGGACCTAATTTCTACTCCACAGACGTTCTGCGAGGATTCGCCAAGACCCAGGTATGGCTTTAGAGAGTTCGAAATATGAAATTAGCTCATGAATCTAATGGCTAGCATGATGCTGGCAGATTGATTACATATTGGGCAACAATCCTCAGAAGATGAGCTACCTTGTCGGATATGGAAAAAGGTACCCGAAGCGTGTTCATCACCGCGGCGCGTCGATTCCGAAGAACGGTGTCAAGTACAGTTGCAAAGGCGGGTACAAGTGGAGGGACTCCAAGAAGCCCAATCCGAACACCATCGTCGGCGCCATGGTTGCTGGTCCCGACAAGCACGACGGGTTCAAAGACGTCCGGACCAACTACAACTACACGGAGCCGACTCTCGCCGGGAACGCCGGCCTCGTGGCAGCGCTGGTTTCTCTGTCCGGAGGGAAGACTAGCATTGATAAGAACACCATGTTCTCTGCAGTCCCTCCGATGTTTCCTACTCCTCCGCCGCCGCCATCAGCTTGGAAGCCTTGAGTTGGTTCGAGTTTAGGGAACTGCTTTAGCCTTCGTTACGTAGAGTGAACTCCAAGCGGAGAAGACTTGGAGTTAATTTAATTTAATTTTTTAAAATAATATCTTCTCAGAACTACTGTTTGTACAAAGCTAAAATTTGGAGTGAAAAAAAATATAAGTAAAATGTTATTTAAATAAGACGATTAAAAAAAAGTATCCTTTTAACCAAATAGATAAATAAGAGTATTTGTTTTATTTATTATAAATTATAAACATTGAGAAATTTATAATGAAATAAAAATAATATATCATTGAATCTCACGTCTAGGTTTTTTCAGAGCCCTATGTTCTGTCTTCATGACAATATTATTATTATTATTTTAAAATTTAAAGATCAAAATTTAATATTATTATTATTTTAAAATTTAAAAATCAAAATTTAATAAAATTAATGTTCAATCACAATATCCGATCTAATTAGTCTTGAAATAAATTTATAAAAATATTGGAGACGAGTGAATAGCTCTTTGCCACTTACAGCCATGATATCTTTGGATTCTTTAATTTTCGTCAGTCAACGATTAATCAATCTTTTTAAACGGACAGTAAGTATTAAAACATATTCAATTTAATATAATTTTAAAGCTTTATTAATGTCTATTTAAAATATGTTAACAATAAAATTTTAAATATTAAATGTTTTAAAATTAATAAAATATTTTTAGAAATATTAATAGGTTTAGAATATATTTTTGAAAAATTATTAAACCCTGGGGCATTTTTACAATTAGCCATTTAGCTGGTAGCAAAGGCGGTGGGTTGAGGTGGAAGGAGATGGAGGCGAAGACGACGGCGAGGAGCGGCGGAACAATCGGTGCTGGTCCAAGGCCATCGCCTCCTCTCTTGTGCTGGAGGTGGAAGTGGCCATGGGATCCCAATCCACCAAACCTCTCTCCTTGCGGTAGCCTAGACGCCCCCTGGCTCTTCAAGTCCCTCCAAACCCTCGCCTCACTCGCGCAAAATCTCATTCCCCAAACTCAAACCTCCTTGACCTCCCCGATAGCACCTATTCCTGCAAGACCTGCTGCCTCTCGCGCCTGGAATGAGCAAGGGGAGGCCGAGCACCGTGCCTTGGCCTCGGCGCTGGCGAGTGGGAAGGAAGCGACAGTGCTCGAATTCTACTCCCCAAAGTGCCGCCTTTGCAACTCCCTGCTCGATCTCGTACTCCGGATTGAAGAGAAGAACTCAGACTGGGTGAGCTTCGTCCTCGCCGACGCGGAGAACGAGATGTGGCTCCCTGAGGTTTCAAAATTTCTTCCATTTTCTTGGATGTTTGCATATGATTTTTATTGACTTGGAAATTTTTTTTTGTTGTTTAGGATTTAGAGAAGCAAATATATCTTGCAGAATGCTGATATGAAAATGGACATATATGATAATGTAGTGTCTTAGAGATATGGGATCGTAATAAATTATTTTTAATTATTGTAGCTTAACATCAAGAGTTGGTTTTAAGTTTCTATCTTTTCACAGTAGTGCTAGATGAAATTACCAATCATAATTAAAATAAACAAACGTAGTTCTTTCTATATGATATTGTGTTGAAAGTTTGAATTGAAGAGAATTGTTTTAGAAATTAAAGATTTTAAGTTGATGGGAACTAAAACTGAAAATATTAAATGTAGTTTCAATAAAAAGAACTAATATTAAAGATAAAAAAATTTAAATATCCTTTCTTATTTGGATATGATATTGTGTTGAAAGCTTTAATTTGCAGGGAATAGTTATAGAAATTAAACATTTTGAGTTAACAAGAACTAAAACTGGAAATATGAAATATAGTTTCAATCAAAAGAACTAAACTAAAAAGTTAAGATGGATAGATGTAAAATTCCTGTAACTAAAATGTTTGAGATTATACACATGCTCAAAGTTTGACAATAGATTATATAATTATATGAGTTGGATCGATCAGATTTGAGTGTGAGAGGCAGAGGAAGACCAAGGTAAACTCTAGCTAATGTGCTAAAAAAAGATTTCTTTGATGTGAATGGTACTAGTGATAACACTTTCTAATTATGATGGCGATTATAAGTCCAGAGAGATTGCCATTAAGAACAATCAAGCTATTTAAAAATGGCAGCATGAATATGCAGGATTCAAGTTGTATATTGATGAAAATGGGCGAAAATAGGATTGCCATTGTATTTTTTTTTTTTCATTTTGTTAAGAGATTATTTGGATGCCAGATTTGGTTATATACATATTCTAAACTATCATCACAATTGAATAAAATTCGTTAATATTACATAGAATGATCACATAACACAATGCTCAAGCCAACAGTCATACTTTGTTAAATCATTGTAGGATCGAAATAGAGCAATAGAGGGGGGGGGGGGTGAATATCGCTTAAAAAAACTTCGGATTTTAGAACGATCGAGTACGCAGCGGAAAACAAAACACAGCACGTTAACACAAGTTAGTTTTACTTGCTTCGGAGTCTTGACTGGCTCCTACTGCAAGACCCACGATCCTTGATCGTTTCCTTAGGGCAATCACTAATAATCGCAAGATTATACAGATTACAGAATAAGTGTACAAATAAAAGAAACAAGTATACCGACTCCTTTTTAAATGAACTGAAAAACTTTCGCTCGGAGAGTCGGACTGTGTTTTGGCGTTGTCGAAGCTTTGATCGCGGAGCACACAGGAGAACAGACTGATCGCAGAATGTGAATTGTTGTATTGGGGTGCTGCATTCAACCCCTTTATATAGTAGTTTTCCAGGCGCCCTAGTCGCAGCGTCTCGGGCGGCAATTCTATTCGCTGCGCAGTCAAACTTTAGCCTGGCTCAGGCGCTCTAGTCCCTTTCAGGCGCCTGAGTGCTAACGTGGCTCCTCTACTCAGCACTCGCCACGTAAGCTTGACGGTTGCGCCAGCTCAGTCACTTGCTGCCATCTTCCAGGCGCCTGAGTCCCATTCAGGCGCCCTAGTCTAACTGGTTCAACTTTTCAGTTGCAACAAGGGTTAGTTCCATATAATAATATAAACAGAATAAATGCAAGTATGGATTTACAGCCAGTGTTGTCTTGTTCCTGACTTTTAGGTTTCATCTGAAATCCTAGGTCGGGCTGACGCCTACTGTTCCTTCCTCGGGGAACGCGTCCTCACCTACTCCTCTCAGGAGAGTGTACCTGCTGCCACCTGGAACCTCCGGTTGGACTTTTGCTCGACCTCCGAGGACTCGGATCTCGACGACGTTCGATCTCGACCCGTCTCGACTCCTGTCCGCAATCCCCGCTTGGCAAAGTCTTCTGCTCGGTCCTCCGGACCAAGACTTCGTGCTCGGTTTCACTCACCAAGTCTTCGTTGTCCGATCCCCGATTAGGAGTTCTTGCTCAACCCTGTAGGTTAAGACTTCTTGCCTAGCATACTTAGGACTTTCCTGCAAGCTTTACAAGTTCATCACTACAAACTAACCAGCTTAACTTGAACCCTTTGCCATTTATCAAAACATGGTTCGATCTGGTGCTTCCAGCATTAACAATCTCCCCCTCTTTGATTATGACAACTTAGTTCAAAGTTAAGCTAAAAAAAAGTTTAAAAAAGGAAATAAAATTTTATTTTGAGCTCTCCCCCTTAATCAGTTATCTCCCCCTAGATCAAATGTTTTTCAAAAACAGACTTAGTCTTTTTAAAAAGTTCAAAAGCTAAGTTATGTTTTTTGAAAAACCTGGCTAAGTTATGTTTTTGAAAAAGCTGTAAACTTTTTGTTTCGAAAAGCTTTAGTAAACATATCCTTTTCAAAAGATAAATAAGTGTTTTTGAGAATCATTTTTCAAAAATGCTGAATAAGTTCTAAATGAAAGAACACTTAGAATATTTTTGTAACATATTTTGAAAATACTTTAAACCCCTTTTTTTCAAAAGAAAGAAAAACACTTTGACATCCCATAACGCATTTTGAAAACCTTTGAAAACACTTTTCACTATGAAAACACTTTTCTTTTCAAAAATTTCGCAAAACACTTTGAAAATTTATGTACCACTTTGAACTCTTTTTCATTCTCTCCCCCTTTGCCATATATCAAAATCATGAAATATAAGGGTAAGACATGTATCAGAGCATATATCAAAAACAAACTAAGTATTAAAATAAAGTAAGTGTATCAGAGCGATTAAGTTTAAGCAAAACAATAAAAAGATAAGTTTAGGTCAAGCTTAGACACCTTCATTTTAAGTCCAAGCATGAAAATTAAAACATTTTGGAAAAAGAAAAAAAAATCCTTTCAGGCACGTATTTGACCTGTTAGCTACTTGCTGACTGCAACAAACAGCAGTTTTCACTTGGGTCAGTCAAGTCATGTGTATTTCATAAATCAGCTAAGTTAGCTAGAATACTTGACTTGATTAATTTGAATTGCATTTATAGTGCCCCCAACTTGTTTCGATGCACTGAATTGAAGCATTTTAAGTCTAGGGCAATAGTTCTAAGCATCTCAACCCAGTCTAGATTGTCAATCAAGTTAGTCCTAATGTGCTTGTGAGATGCTGACTGCTAAAGCTATAGGAACATGTAATCTAGGATTTAAGCCTAAGCTAAGTCCGTGTCGAAGAAAGACCCTAGTTTTGAATGGGGATATTTTTTTTTAAAACTATGTTTCGAAAAATACATCGAGTTTTGAAGATAAAATTTTGAAAACTTAAAGTAACATATTTGAAACCCTTTAAAAACAGAATTAATCCAAAATAATGTTTCACTTCTATATATTTAGTTCTTGAGTGGTGAATTGGATTTTTGGTAAGGTTTATAGAACTGATATTATCAATATATAGTTTGATTTGGGTATAGTTTAAGTTGAAATCTCTAAGGGTATGCATCATCTACAAGCGTTGAGCTACACATTCCCCTAAGACAACATATTCTGCTTCAGTTGTAGATAAGGCAACACAGTGTTGCTTTCTACTGCACCAGCTAACTAGACTCTGACCCAATAATATTGACAATTCCCACTTGTACTTTTTCTTTCTAATTTACAACCTGCATAATCTAAGTCAAAATCCTAACAACTCAAAGTTGGAAGTTCTAGGGTACCAAATACCTACATTTAAAGTGCTCTTAATATATCTAAGGATTCTCTTAACTACAGTGAAGTGGGATTCCTTAGCACAGGTTTGATATCTAGCACAAATACCTATTGCAAAAAAGATATTAGGTCTACTAGCAGTTAGGTAAAGTAGACTCCCTATAACACTTCTATAATATTTTAAGTCAAACTGGCTTGCCTTCAGGATCATTATCTATTTTAACATTTGTGGTCATAGGGGTACTTATGTTTTTTGACTTTTCCATCTTGAATTTCTTAATTAATTCTCTAGCATATTTTGATTGGTGAATATAATTTTCATCCCTATTTTGTTTAATTTGAAGTCCTAAAAAGAAAGTCAGTTCACCTATTAGACTCATTTCAAATTCACTTTCCATGATTTTAATAAATTCTTTTAAAAAATTAGTGTTGGTTGATCTAAAGATTATGTCATCTACATAAATTTGGGCTATAAATATGTCTTTTTCTAAGGTCTTAACAAATAGAGTTGAGTCAATTTGACCTTGGTTAAAACCTTTAGAAACTAGATAAGTGGATAATCTTTCATACCAAGCCCTAGGTGCTTGTTTTAACCCATAAAGAACTTTCCTAAGTCTGAATACATGGCCAGGATAGTCTAAGTCTTCAAACCTAGGGTTGTCCTACATATACTTCTTCTTTTATAATCCCATTTAGGAAGGCTGATTTAACATTCATTTGGTACAATTTGAATCCTCTATAGGCTGCAAAGGCTAGTAACATTCTGATTGACTCAAGTCTAGCTACAGAGGCATAAGTCTCATCATAGTCTAACCCCTCCACTTGACTAAAGCCTTTAGCTACCAAGCGGACTTTGTTTCTAACTATTTCACCTTGGTCGTTTAACTTATTCCTAAATACCCACTTAGTGTCTATATGAATTTATCTTCAGGTTTAGGTACGAAGTCCCAGACTTGGTTTCTATCGAACTGAGCTAGTTCTTCCTGCATGGCTATGATCCAGTCTGGGTCAGGTAAGACCTCTTCTATAGTTTTAGGTTCAATCTTTGAAATTAGTGCAACCTGACTTAGGTTTCTATAGGATGACCTTGTTTTTACTCCTAAAGTTGAATCACCCATAATTTGATCAGTTGGGTGATTTAGTCTGGGTTTCTTAGGTCTCTTAGAACTTGGTTCAACCTCAGGTCCGGCTGGTAGATTTTGGGTTGGTTCATGAACCGGTTCAGTAGGTGAAATTGAGTTTGGTTCAGGGATTGGTTCAGTAGGTAAGTCTAAGACTGATTCAGTAGGTAAGTTAGTAAGTTTGTCTGGTCCAGACTCATCGTCTGTTGAGTTAGTTAGGTTGGGTTGATTTGGATTAGATTGAGGAGTTGGATTAGATTGGTTTTCTTCATTAAATACTATATTAGTAGTTTCTTCGATCTTTAGAGTTTGTTTGTTGTATACTCTGTAGGCTCTACTTGTGGTTGAATATCTTAAAAGTAACCCAAGAGAGGTTTTGGATTGAAATTTACCTAAGTAGTCTTTTGTGTTTAAAATGTGGACTTTACATCCAAAGACTCTTAGATAATGTAAGTTGGGTGGTTTATTATAGTATATTTTATAGGAGGTCCTATTATGTCTTTTATTGATAAAGATCCTATTTTGAATATAGCAGGCAGTGCTAATTGCTTCTGCCCAAAAGTGATTAGCCAAGTTATATTCATTAAGCATGGTTCTAGCTGCTTCAATTGGTTGGGTTTGATTTATTTTAAGTCCTAAACATCTCACCCATTTTTAAGTGACAAAACAGGGATCTTTATTTGTTTTGTGAGATAATTTCAATTTTATTTTGAAGTTAGATTGAATCTAAGATATGATTGAAACTTGAGTTAGATTCAGATTTAAGAATTAGTAATTTAAAAATATATTTCAATATTTGGCTTCCAGGTCTTGGCGAGGCATAGAGGCCTTCTTTGGCCTTAGCCTTATTGGATCAACAACTCTTTCCTAGACAAAGCCGCATAAAGAAATAATATTTTTAAATTCCTCATTCAGAAATCTTAGTCTAACTAGTCGAGGATGTGGCGGGGTAGCTTCGGCTAGTTCCACCAGACTAAGAAGACCAAATAGGAGACGCCTTCTCCTACTTGACTCCCCAAACGGCTTTACTAACGTACTATCAGCTCGGCCCACCCTAATACTAGGTTGTGCAAATTTCAATCAGATCTGATCCTTAACTTACCATTTCTGATTCTAAGCAAGATAATAAAAAATAAAAAAATAAAAGTAAACAAACATTAGAGAAGGTATTCAATCAAAACTACCTAACCACATGAATAGTCTTTTTATTTGCTCCCCCTGGATCATATCCTCGATATGGTCTATTTAAATAATGGATATGAACTTTAGGGACCCAATATTGATTTGGTCTGGCTTGATTAATCAAGCTTAATTTGGGGACCCATGCTTGAATTCGGTTGCTAGGGCGGTTTACTACTGAATAATAGGACTTATATCGCGAATTGGTTTTAAATCCAATTCCGGATCGATTCAGAACAGATTTCTGTTTTCCAAGAATCATATCAAGATTCTTGGAACCCAGGGTAAACTGTTCCAAGTTTCCTCTGAGTTCTTTGACTTGAGCTTTCAGAGAGAAATTCTCTTCCTCGTCTTTGGACTTGAGTTGGGGTTTCTCCTTGAACTTTCTCAGTCAAAGGACTCGAGCTGGTCTCTTCCTTAAGGAGTTTTACCTCCTCTCGGAGAGATTTGACCCGGTCATGAGTCTTAGCCAGTTTGCAAGATAGATAAGAAATAAGTTCGTAAAGATCCGATTCAGAATAACCTGTTACCTTAAGTTGGACAATTTCCGACAGTGAGATGGTTCCATGCTCCGTTTCTTCTTCCGATTCGGAGTCGATGCCGATCTCATCTTGAGCCGTTAACGCGAGGAGGTTGGAGTGCGTTGGTTCAACTTCGTCCGATTTCGAAGACGACTCGTCCCAGGTTGCTTGCAATGCCTTATTCCTCTGTTGCTTTTTCATCTCTTTTGCGTTCGGGCATTCAGATTTGAAGTGCCCTTTCTTTCCACACCCATAACAGGTGAGGTCCGTCTTGTTCTTTGGTCTATTCGGATCGTCCTTTGGCTGTTCCATATTCTTGTTCTTTTGGGCTTTCCGAGCTTTGAACAACTTCTGAACGACGTTCACAAGCTCCGTCAGTTCTTCTTCTTCGGATTTCGAGTCAGAATCTGGTTCTGGTTTTGGTTCTGGTTCTGGTGTCTTCTTTTTTATTTTTCCTGCAATTAAAGTTATACCTTTCTCTGCAAGTGCATCATTATTCTGTTCATGTTCATCTAATTTTATTTTAGATAAATCCTTAGAAACTTTGTAAGCATCAACTATAGATGCTCACAATGAGTTTCTAGGGAAGGAATTAAATGTATACCTGATCAAGCCCCTGTTTTCAATTGTATGCCTGATGATGTGGAGCCCATTCATTATTTCTTGTATCCGGGCGTGTAGTTGGGAAGCAGTTTCTCCTTCCTGCATTTTTTAGATTGTACAATTTATTCAATAGTAAATCACGGTGGCTTACCTTGGCATCGGATGTTCCTTCGTGGAGTTCTGTCAGCTTATTCCACAATTCTTTGGCACTGCTGAAAGGTCCGACACGGTTAAGCTCATCCTTCATGAGTCCGCATTGAAGGGTTTGTGTTGCCTTTGCATCAGCTTCAATTCTCTTCATGGCAGATGCATCCCATTTATCATAGCTCAGTACCGTCCCTTGCTCGTCTCTTGGGAGGTCGAATCCGGTTTGGATTATTATCCACATGTCCACCTGAGTTTTCAAGTGGACTTCCATTCGACTCTTCCAATAATCGAAATCTTCCCCAGAGAAGAGAGGGGGGCGAGCAGTGTTGTAGCCTTCTTACAGGGTTATTAAGAAAGAAGAGAACGAATTGATGACTTGCAAAAATACAAACAAACAAATGTACCAAGACTTTTGTCTTTGATTAGCAGTGTGGGAATAAAAAGAAAATACGCCAAAAAAACAAAGAAAATCCGAAAAAAATACTCTAGTGGTGGTTTCACCAAATTGAGCAGCCCTCGCTCTGATACCAAGTGCAGGATCGAAATAGAATGATAGAGGGGGAGGGGTGAATATCGCTTAAAAAAACTTCGGATTTTAGAACGATTGAGTACACATCGAAAAATAAAACACAACACGCTAACACAAGTTAGTTTTTCTTGCTTCGGAGTCTTGACCGATTCCTACTGCAAGGCCCACGATCCTTGATCGTTTCCTTTGGGCAATCACTAATAATCGCAAGATTATACAGATTACAGAATAAGTGTGCAATTAAAAGAAACAAGTATACCGACTCCTTTTTAAATGAACTAAAAAATTTTCGCTCGGAGAGTCGGACGGCGTTTCGGCTTTGTCGAAGCTTTGATCGCGCAGCACACAGGAGAACAGACTGATCGCAGAATATGAATTGTTGTATTGGGGTGCTACTCTCGACCCTTTTATATAGTATTCCTGGCGCTTGAAAGGCCAGGCGCAGTAGTCGCAGTGGTTTGGGCGGCAATTCTATCCGCTGCGCAGTTAAACTTCATCTCGGCTCAGGCGCCCTAATCCCTTTCAGGCGCCTGTGTGTCGATGTGGCTCCTCCACTTAGCACTCGCCACGTAAGCTTGACCGTTGCGCCAGCTCAGCCACCTGCTACCAGCTCCAAGGCACTTGAGTCCTATTTAGGCGCTCTAGTCTAACTGGTTCAACTTTTCAGGTGCAACAAGGGTTAGTTCCATACAATAATATAAACAGAATAAATGCAAGTATGGATTTACAGCCAGTGCTGTCGTGGTCCTGACTTTTAGGTTTCACCTGAAACCCTAGGTCGAACCAACGCCTACTGTTCCCTCCTTGGGGAACGTGTCCTCACCTACTCCTCTCAGGAGAGTGTACCTGCTGCCACCCGGAACCTCCGCTTGGACTTTTGCTCGGCCTCCGAGGACTT
Source organism: Boesenbergia rotunda (assembly GCA_024364735.1). Taxonomy (NCBI): domain Eukaryota; kingdom Viridiplantae; phylum Streptophyta; class Magnoliopsida; order Zingiberales; family Zingiberaceae; genus Boesenbergia; species Boesenbergia rotunda. The sequence goes on along the minus strand of JAGFNQ010006287.1, from coordinate 68,703 downwards.
GGATCTCGACAATGTTCGACCTCGACCCGTCTCGACCCTTGTCCGCAATCCTCGCTCGGCAAAGTCTTCTACTCGGTCCCCCGGACCAAGACTTCGTGTTCGACTTCACTCACCAAGTCTTCGTTGCCCGATCTCCGACCAGGACTTCTTGCTCAACCCTGCAGGTTAAGATTTCTTGCGTAGCTTACCTAGGACTTTCCTGCAAGCTTCACAAGTTCTTCAGTACAAACATACCAGCTTAACTTGAACCCTTTGCCACTTATCAAAATAAGATTCGATCTAGTGCTTCGGACACCAACAATGGTCAATATTAAATGGGCTCTGGTTTATGTTGATTGAGCTATTTATAAATTTCATGATCTAGGTTTTGAAGTTTGCATTGATGATTTAACGATTGTGTTATGCTGCCACAATATGCCCCAAAACCTGTCTTCCAGAAGAAATTCCTAATCCAAGATGCCCTTAGAATTTCTTTTACCCCAACCTACTTTCGTTCCAAGTCAATGAGAGTTAACTTCAATATAACAAGGATACATAATTGTTAGTCACAAATAATAGCTCTGTAACACCCAATTTTATCTGGCTATAGTAAATGGATTATTCACAAATATGCCAATATGATTATATCCATGATTTACACTCAACACTTGACTGGTTGCGATTTCAAGTTGTGATGAAACTTTAATTTTTCAAATGAAGTACTATGGGTTCATTTCGCTTATGCTTGAGTTTTCTATTTCTGCCTCAAATGTTATGTTTACTTTATTTGCATAGCCCTGTACTTTTCTGTATTGCTTTCATTTAAACAGGAAATTGTCAGCTGGATGAATTGTATTTATTCTTTTAACCAACATATCTATCCTGTTAATTGCTTCTGGATTCTAATCCAGTTTCTTTAGTCATCCTAATCTAACTGGCACATATTTAGTCTGTCCTTTAACAGATGCAAGTAAATAAACGCATTTGTCTCTACCATATATGAGTAGGATAGTGATGCTGCACTTTGGTTTGTTATTTGATTGACTTTTTTGTGCAGCTCCTACATTATGACATCAAATATGTTCCTTGCTTTGTTCTCCTGGATAAGCACGGAAGAGCATTAGCTAAGACAGGAGTTCCTGCCAGCCGATTACATGTCATAGCAGGTCTTTCACATCTCTTAAAGATGAAGCGGCCAAACAGAAAGATTGAAAAGAAGACACCTTAAAGATGTCTGATGCACTTTTCTTAATAGAGTATGATACCAGATATCATCTTTTGTTCCTTTTTTTATATTAAGTTTATTCATAGTGGTGTTTGAACTGTTATTTTTTTTTACAATTTCGGATGTCAATTTTTTTTTCTTTTGTAGTTTAAGTTGTGTTTAATGACGATAGCATCAGTGAACTTCCCAATGAACTTTTTGTCTACATTATACTACCAATGATTGTTGGGTATGGTAGATTAAAATCAGTCCAAGTGTTTTTTTTTCTGGTTCATTATTGTTTATTTTTAGGAGTTCATTAGGGATACTTCACTAAAATATAGTCACATATGGAGTGGCTGAGTTTCTAGATTGCACATTGGATATGCTATTGGTTTTGTTATCTCTTTTATATGTAAAAGAGATAGAAAACAGAAAAGCTGTAGGTAAAGAAATGAATTTTTACATAAAATAATTTGCCCAAATCTGTCAAAAGGCTACATTATTTGTAGACATATTATGTTGCCTAGACAACACTAACAATTTCTAACTAATAGAATTTTACTTATTCTAGCAATTGGCTTATCCTAATAATTATAATTGAAGTAGTCGTAATCATTTTGGATAATTCCCTTTTAATATGCTTTGAGTGTGTGTGTCAGCATAGTGGTTTAGGGCTTGATGAATACAATTTTATGAATCAAACCTAAGCGGCGTTGTGTCCTTAGTTCTGAGTGTAATGTTGAGATTAGTATGGAAGCACTATGTGTATTTTTGTCACTAAGGAAGTTCAAGTATATCATGTGTTCACTTGTTCTTTTAAGAAAAGAAAATGTTTGGAGTGGTAGACACGTGCAAATGCCATTCTTTTTTTTTTCTAACAGGATATCCGAAAGAAGCTGAAGATTAGATGCAGAATAACTCATACGGAGCTGAGGATTTAGATTCAGTTGTTGAATGACCAAAACATAGCCTGGCAGAAAAGAGTAGCTGCATAACTCTTGGTGGAGATCAGAACCCGGATTCAGGTGCTGAATCCATGATATTGTTCACTTAATCACTTTAAAGGGGAGCCCAATCTCAATCACGTCTGAAGCTTCACTATAGTTCTTGGTTATCTTATAGTACTATTGTCTTCTGGTCAACAATAAAGTTGAATGTATTATGTCTCCCTATCACTTTAAATGTTCTCATGTACAATTTTATTCTCTTTTGACTGCCCTATTGATTCCAAATGCATATGCATGAACTGAAATAGTGACGCATATAATTGTCCATATTTTTAGTAGCGAAATTATAATTGGACAGCATCTTTTGACCAAATTTCTATATGATTCAGTTGTGCTTTTTTTCTTACAATTTTTTCAATTGCTGATGTCTCAAGTCAGATATCTCCCTATAACACATCACAAGTGTAAAAATAACAAATGCATCCTTGGGTCCCTTTTAAATCATTGAATTCCTGCAGTCCTCTCCTTTTATCAACTTTATAATCGCACTTTTTTATCTCTGAAAATTGATGATCCATATTCTTTTAAACTCTTCGCTGACTTATTTATTGGAAGATTTGTGAATAAGAATCTTCTCGCAACTCTTGCATCATTCCCTTTCTATGTAATCTTTAAAGATCATGTCAAAATTGTCTTAGATTTAGTTCTTCCGACTATGACAAGTGTTTTTTGGAAATACTCTAGCCCTTATTTCATTTGCACGAGTAACCTTATGCACGTTGATATTTGTTATGACTGTGCTGGTAAAAAGGGAAAAAAAAAACTATTCGCTCGTCCTTAGCGTCCCTGTCAATCTATCTCAGGATCAATACGGAGGAGGTAAATTACGGGGGCTACTAGTTTCGATGTTGTGGCTAGTGCGTGGAGAGGGTGGATACATTAACTTTGTCAAGTTTTGACTTCAGACCTCATGCTGGCAATATCCACGTATTAACCATCAGTCCATCCCGTGAGGACAAAAAAATGATTAACGAGGTTTTTCAACTTCGGGCGATCGGCCCGGTCTTACGGAAGTTTTCCATCGGCCGTCAGGATAAATCGGGAAGTGCTCGCAGTGGACGATCTAGAATCCAGCATCTTAGGGTTCGTGTTCCATTTGAAGGAAATTTTTTTGCAAATACGTTATAGTTGAGGATTGAACCATGAATATCTGAGATAACGATTAGTCGTCATATCATAATTCCGGAGGCGATATTTGTTATCACTGTGATCCAAGATGATAGTGTTCGGTTGGGATGATTTAATAACATCAGTCTGATATAGACTTATAAATTATGCCCAGTAATAATAACACACGTAGAAGGTGAGATAACGCGTAGGCTTTCACAATTGGCCCAAGAGGGCTATTATCACTTCTTTGATATGACCGTGAGAATAGGTTGAGTGTTAGGGTTGGCTATGTTTGTTGGAGTTATAAAATTATAAATAAAGTTTTACAATGAAAATATATAAAAGAATATTATAAATTTATAAGGAAAAAATATCTCCATTAATATAAAATTTTTCGGTAACGTTATGATAGGGTTGAATAGTTCGTGACCGGTACGAGGAATGAAGAAGCCGTGTGGCGCGACATGACAGATCGAAGCGACCTTCCTTCCCGGGCCTCGGGACTCTCCTCCGGAGACGTGCTCGGGAAGGTCAGTCCGAAGACCCCTCCTGGGAGCACCCCGGGAGGTTGGGTCCCGAGAGCACCTCGGAAGTTATATCGCCTGCGCTCACCCAGGTCAGAAGACCCTGAGATCACCTCGGGAGGTGGAGCCCCAGTAACAATCGACCTCCGGTACTGACCCCCTCTCTATTTACGGATAAGCATCCTCGTTGTAAGAAGGCATCAAGTCCCTTAATTATCGCAACGGGTAGAAGCGTGATAACGGCGCAGACCGTTTCAAAGGATATACGGTAACCGCTGAAAGAGGGGAGGGACGTGGCTTAAGTCACGGAGACGTGGTACCGATCGAAGGGACACGTCTAGTCTGTCACCATCAGTATAAAAGGTAGTCCAACCCCTCCGGTAAGGGGGTTATGCTCTCTTAACCCTACATATATTTTTTCCTTCTTGCTACCTTTACTTTTCCAACGATACATTGACTTGAGCGTCGGAGTGGAGTCCACAGGACCCCTGTCGGCGTGTCCCCTAATGCTCGTGTTAATCTTGCAGGGCTCTAAGTTCCTCCCCGTCGTAACAACTTCCACGAGGGTAAAACTCCAGTGACTGGCCATCGTCGTCGACTCTTTCCGGAACAAATTTGGCGCCGTCTGTGGGAAACTAGGAAAGCACCTGAAAGAGCACCGATGGCAGGATCGGAGGGACAACCCCTTGCCCTTACAAGAGAGGAACTCGATCGCCTAGTGGCTAACGCTATCAAGGAAGCGCTGGAGCAACACCAAGTCGAACAAGCTGGCTTACAACAAGGGGATCCGGCGAGGGAGGAGATCCCCAAGGTCTCCATCTCGCATTCATGGAGATCCGTCACCCCGGTGGGGCGACGGGACGGAGCAGCCCCGGGCCCCCAAAGGGAGTCCCCTAGAGACATTGAGAAGGCCCACTCGGTGGCCTTCAGTGCCCGGAGGCTCGGAGAGGAACATGCAAAGAGGGATGAACCTAAGACCTCTCATAAGGTTCCCTCTACACCTTTTTCATCCAAGATTGTCGAAGACCCCATGCCGAAGCAGTTTCGCGGGCCGGGGATTCTCGAGTATGATGGAAAGACGGACCCAGAGGATTACATCTTCAAATTCGAGAATGCTGCACTCTTGCATCAGTATACTGACGGAGTGAAGTGCCGGGTGTTCTTAAACACCCTGTGATAACTATCATTTTGTCGATTATTTTAGGCTCTAAAATCCATGTTTGATCCACATTTTACATGCTTAAGTTTGCATTTATATTAGGTTTCATGTATTTCTTCTATTTTGGCTTATAATTCAAATATTTGTATATTTGAGATATTTTGACACTAAATTTGAATATCATTTTTGGTAGGTTTCAAATGATCATGGATCTAGATCAAATTGGGTCAAACTTGAGTCAGAATTGGATCCGGATCAAAGGGATCAAGCATCGGGTTAATATGAGCCGCCCATTCAAGAGAATGGCTAGATCTGAGCCATCGGTCAACTTCTGATCAATTGGAGTTCAAAGATAGAGTCAATCATGACCACAGATCGAGATCTGAAAATTTCATCCAAATTAGAAGCAATTTGACCGTTGGATCAAGTTCAAGATGATCTAGACCATCCATTCAAGAAAAAGGAGGATCTGAGCCATCCGCCACTAATCTGGTTGATCCGAGCTAAGGATAGGTAGATCAGAACCATTGATCAATATCCGGGGAGTTTGGTTCAGATCGGAGAAGATTCGACCATTGGATGAGTCCTAAACAATCTCAGTCGTCCAAATTCAAAGTATTAAAACTTCTTCTCCCCAGGTTGCAGAGGTTGTCGCGTCTTCGCCGTTCTTCGCCAGTTCTTCGTCTTCCTTCAATTTTTCTTCATCAGTTTCTTTCATCCGATCACGCGGCCACATCGGATCGGTTCGTCATCGAGATTTCAGATCATCAAAGTCGACTCCCAGTTTAGTTCGCAGTTGATTTTGTCACTGAGAGGAGCAAAGGGGAGGGTGTCGCCGGAGCTCCATTTCACTGATCGATTCATCAAAGCACGGCTGTTCTCATCGAGCGGATCAATTAGAGCTGAAGGAGGGGTTCTCAGGAGGTTCCTGAAAGAATCCGAGCGAGATCGACATTCGGGCGTATCAAGATGGAGCGAGATTGTGGAGTTACTCAGCCTCTGATCGGACGCTGTGACCGGACAGAGGGTTCTCTGATCGGTCTCGTGACCGATCAGTATAGGTCCTGATCGGTCGGTTGACCGATCAGGGTGGCAAATTCACAGCAGCTGACCCAGAGAGTTTGTCTTCATTGATCTTCGAGTTGGGGGGCTCTTAACTAGACCTTTGGGTGACGACAAAGGGAAATCTTGTTGATAAACTCATTTGATGTTTAATTAGGATTATTTTTGGTTTTAAACATGCATTTCTTCAAGTTGTTCTAGTTGTTACTATTACACTTCAAGCCAAATGCTTAAGCCATGTTTGTTCTCGTTTTCCTTATTTGCCATTAATTCTCTTGCAAATTCGTTCTCTGCAATTTTATTATCTGCAATTAGTTCTTTAAGTTTCATTTCAAGAGTTCGAATTTAATTGCTCAAGTGTTAATTAGGTTAAGTTTAGTTCTTGCAATTTCCTTATTTATACCGTGCTTTAGTTGAGTTAATTTCAATTCATTTCTTATTGTCATTTCCTCTTATCACAAAAACCCCCATTTTATCTAGAAACCCCAAAATATCAAACGACAAATAATTTGCAAACTCGAGTTAAACATTCATTCAACTAGTCCTTGGAAAAATACGACCTAAGGCCCCTGTACTACATTTCTATCTTTGTTAGCCAAAGGGTTTTCAGCTTTATAAATTTCTAAATTTGATGGACCCACATTCATGACAGCTATTTTGGGTCCATCAAATTTTTGGCGCCGTTGCCGGGGAATAACTAGTTGAGTTTGTTTAATTTGAGCTTGTGTTTAATATTTATATTCTTTGATTCTATTCTTATTTACTCTATCCTTTTGTATATAGTTGCTGCCATTTTGTTTGTTTTGTGACAGGATTGCAGGTTCAAAATGTTTTCAAATGAACAAATAGAGATCAAAAGTTCATTGTTGGAGTTAAAATGTTGGGTGAAGCTAATGGAATGCCAACAAAGAACAAATGCTTATTCATCTACTTACCAGCAGCCGTGTCAACAATTTCAGCAGCAAAACCAATATGTTCAGCAGTCCCACTCAAGTTTTCAGCAACCGAATAATCAATTTCAGCAAGGGCAGCCACAATTTCAGCCTTTCCAACAATTTCAGCAGTCCTATTCAAATTTTCGGCAAAACCATCCTTTCAATCAGCCTCCACAGTAATTTCAACCACAATTTCAGAATTTTCAGCAAGGGTACAATTCTAATTTTCAACAAAATTTTCAACCATTTCAGCAGCCACAACAGCAGTTTCAACAGAATTTCCAAGATTTCCAATAACTATTTCATTATGATCAGCAAGGATGGCAACCTTCAAAGCAAGTTTATCAGCCACAATTCCAGAATTTTCAACAAGATTTTCCATCTACACAGCCCCAGAATTTTCAGCATTTCAACCAACACTTTCAGCAAGCAGATCAGCAATTTCAGAGTCACAATTTTTAGCAACCTCCACCAAGTTGTCAAACTGATTTTCAACAACTTCAGCAACCCAATTATTTATTTGATCAGCCCCAACTACTTGATTTTCAGAATTCACAGCCTATTTATAATTTTGAGCAACCTAATGCCACATTTCAAGTTCAACAGGAGTTCCACGCCAATCAAGGAGACTTTGAGGATTCCAGTGAGATTGAGGCTCAACAACAAAGGCTAGAGGGGATGTTACAACAACTCATACAACAGAAAAGTTCACAACAGCAAGAGTATGATTCTACTCTTAAAGACTTTTGTAACGCCCGCCCTTATATCTACTCTCGGGGCGGGGTCACGTACTATCATTCGTATAAATTTTTTTTTTCTTCTTAAAGTACTAATAACAAAGTACTAAGCATGCTTGTTCAAAACTAACCTATAACATGATAGGTTCAACTCATAATATAGTCAAGTATATGAGTAATCCAAGTGTAACATTCATTACTAAAGAAATGTTAACATAAGCATAATATTGTAGATATGAAGATCTTTATTTCCCGAGCCACCACCCCACACATCTTCAGCCCTCCTGCCTCTTCCTTTAGTTTAAGTGTCTCTTACCCTAATCTGCAGCATAAGACAACATATAAACTAGTAAGCACAAATGCTTAGTAAGATCCTGTCCTACTCGCAAAATCCATATCATAGAAAGATAAGAGAATAAATCACATTCAAGCATGGTAAGTGTTTAAGCATGTTAAACATCTAAGCATATTAACTTCATAGGAAGGTTTCTTTGAAAACATATAACATAATACTTGAACATAGCATAATCATTAGGGCCCGGCTTGTACTTCATGTTTTGCGCGCGCCCCTAAATAGGAACGAGGTAGCTAATCCCGAACCACTAGGGTTTACTAGGCCTTCTCAAAAGTCCTTCAGCCTAGTATCATAATCATTTGACTCGCTTTAAGAGTCTATAGTACAAGCCATTACAAAATAAAATAATTATCATGTTCTTTATTTTCATAAAGTATGCTTTTAGTCCCAACCTTCTAGGGAAGCATTCTTTAGGCCCTAAGCCTTCTTCGTTCATGCCCTACAGGGCTCATTCTTATGCATATGTATGCATTCATAATCATGATAACTAGCCTAGTATAAAGCATGCATTTCATAAGGGTGCCCCATGGGCTATAATGCATGCTCATACATAGATCTCCATAATCATGATAACTAGCCTAGTATAAAGCATGCATTTCATAAGGGTGCCCCATGGGCTATAAGGCATGCTCATACATGGATCATAACTCAACCACTTAACATATTTTATATATGACAAGATTGGTCACATAAATCATATTCATATCATAGGAAGTGGTAGCATGCTTCATGGTTTAATCGAATGATTCTTAGCCCTAAACTAAGGTTTGGGCTGAATGTCCTAGGGTAGGGGTAGATTAGGTTTTTGACATCAAAACATCCCCTACAAGCATCACATATATATATATATATATCATATATCATACTATAGCATGCACCATGGGAGAAAATCAAGCAACCCTAACCCTAATCTAGGGTTGGCCGAAAGTCATCACTAGGGAAGTCCAAGTTTTTCCAATCAAGCATTCCATTTGTTCATCACATGCATTCACATATCATCTCCCTAACATAATCATATCACATAGGATAATTTAACCTTTATAAACCTAATATTTCATGCTTGGCCGAATATCACATGCTAGGGACATTTAGTTTCCAAATCAATATTCCATTTAAACATTACTTGCACATACATATCATCATAGCAACCCTAAGCATATCTCATAGGGTACATCCCATACAATCATCACATATCATATATAGCATGCATCATGGGAATAAAATCCAGCAACCCTAAACCCTAACCTAGGGTGGCCGAAACTTGTAGGATGGCTAGGCTAGGTTTTTGACTTCAAATATCCACACAAGCATTTACACAAACACCTTACCTATACTATTAAGCATGGATATATCATAAGAAAAATCATACAACCTTAAACCCTCATCCACCTAGGGTTGGCCGAAACTTGTAGGGTAGGGTAGGCTAGGTTTTTGACATCTAATCTTCACACAAACATTTACACAAACACTTTATCTACACTACTAATCATGGACACATCATAGGATAGCAAGCAACCCAAAAAGCCTAACCTTTCTCCTCTTGGCCGAAACTTGTAGGGTGGATAACCCTACTTTTCCTTATCACAACATGATGGGAAATCATCATACATATGTACCCTAAGTCCCAAAGGTCTCCTCATGCATCAAAAAGTAGCCAAGGCCTCCCCTTAAGGGGGTGGCCGAAACTTACCTAAAGGGAAGACTCCCTTTTTCCAAAAGCAAAACATAAAGAATACATACAATAACCATTACACTGCAGGCGAGGGGATACTTACATCGTTTCGCTTAAATTTCACCTTCCCTAGATTCTTAGGGTACCCTTGGTTGAAGGAGAGGTGATGGTTCCTCTTACTATTTCTTCTCTAGACTCCTTGGCCCTAATAGAGGGCAAGATCCTTAGAGGGTCTTCTTCCTTCCAATCCCCTAGGGTTAGAACCCTAGGAAGCACTTTTCGAAAAATGGAAAAGAGGAGAGGAGAAGAAGGAATTTCGGTGGGGAAGAGAAAGGAAGAAGAAGAGGAAATTACTCACACCTCTTCCCTCTCTTATTTATACTTTTCTCATGAAAAGACATGTCTCTTCACTATTACACGCTTAACAAGCATGTTTCTTATTCTCTCAACAAGAAACAATGCTTGGTGTAGTGGTTAAGACATGGAGAGTGCAACTAGGAGGTTCAAGGTTCAATCCTTGCTTCATAATCAATTATCAATTATGAATTGATAAAACCAAAGTGTGCAAGCTTCGACGATCCATATATGGATTCAAGCAAGCATCTAGGAGCTGGAACATCCGTTTTGATGAGACAATCAAAGAGTTTGATTTCTCACAAAATCCTGACGAACCTTGTGTGTACAAGAAGGTTAGTGGGAGTGCAGTCGTATTCCTAGTATTATATGTCGATGACATCTTACTTATAGGAAACGATATATCAGTCTTACAAACAGTTAAAATTTGGTTGTCCAAAACTTTCTCCATGAAAGACCTGGGAGAAGCAACCTATATCCTTGGGATTAGAATCTATAGAGATAGATCAAAACGGTTGCTTGGTCTTTCGCAGTCTACATATATAGACCGAATGCTAAAAGGGTTTAGCATGTCGGAATCCAAGAAAGGTTACCTTCCCATCCCCTTCTACTTTTTTTTTTATCACAATTTGCACTAATCCATATCAAAGCCCTTTTAGCCAAGCCTATCATGAAATTTCATAATATTAATAATATTTCATGAATTCATAATATTTCATAATATTCCATAAATATTATTTCATAAAAATAATTCCGGATACTTATTAGGTGGGGGTGATGTCTCATTACCCCGATTGCTACGTCCTCTAGTCATATCTATCATATAGATGATAAATGACTACATAAGAATTAATATTACTTTCACTTGTTATGCAAGTGTTAATCATCTCCATATAATCATGACTGTACATGAAATAAAATAAAGCGAGGTTAGGATCTCTTACTTGGAAGCGGCAGGATGAAGCTTGATGTGTGTGTGGTGGAGGGGAAAACTGCTCTGATACCAACTTGTATCCGGAATTATTTTAAAGTTCGAGACGAACTTTTTATAAGGTGCGTAGGATTGTAACACCCCAATTTTACGATTTGAGTACCTGGGAATTGTTTAAAGTTCGGGACGAACTTTTTATAAGATGTGTAGGATTGTAACACCCCAAAATTTCACCATGAATAATATTGTGAATTCATTATGAAATATTATGTGAATAATATTGTGAATTCATTATGAAATATTATGTGAATAATATTTTGGGATTCATGAAATATTATAGATTCATGAATATGAAATATTAAAAATATTATGAATTAATATTTATGGAATATTAAGAAATATTATGAATTCATGAATATGAAATATTATGAAATTCATGAAATAGTATCATGGATATTAGAAAATATTATGAATTCATGAATATGAAATATTATGGGATTCATGAAATATTATAGATTCATGAATATGAAATATTAAAAATATTATGAAATAATATTTATGGAATATTAAGAAATATTATGAATTCATGAATATGAAATATTATGAAATTCATGAAATAGTATCATGGATATTAGAAAATATTATGAATTCATGAATATGAAATATTATGGGATTCATGAAATATTATAGATTCAAGAATATGAAATATTAAAAATATTATGAAATAATATTTATGGAATATTATGAAATATTATGAATTCATGAAATATTATTAATATTATGAAATTTCATGATAGGCTTGGCTAAAAGGGCTTTGATATGGATTAGTGCAAATTGTGATAAAAAGAAGAAGTAGAAGGGAGGAAGCAAGGATTGAACCTTGAACCTCCTAGTTGCACTCTCCATGTCTTCACTATTACGCGCTTAACAAGCATGTTTCTTATTCTCTCAACAAGAAACAATGCTTGGTGTAGTGGTTAAGACATGAAGAGTGCAACTAGGAGGTTCAAGGTTCAATCCTTGCTTCCTCCCTTCTACTTCTTCTTTTTATCACAATTTGCACTAATCCATATCAAAGCCCTTTTAGCCAAGCCTATCATGAAATTTCATAATATTAATAATATTTCATGAATTCATAATATTTCATAATATTCCATAAATATTATTTCATAATATTTTTAATATTTCATATTCTTGAATCTATAATATTTCATGAATCCCATAATATTTCATATTCATGAATTCATAATATTTTCTAATATCCATGATACTATTTCATGAATTTCATAATATTTCATATTCATGAATTCATAATATTTCTTAATATTCCATAAATATTATTTCATAATATTTTTAATATTTCATATTCATGAATCTATAATATTTCATGAATCCCATAATATTTCATATTCATGAATTCATAATATTTTCTAATATCCATGATACTATTTCATGAATTTCATAATATTTCATATTCATGAATTCATAATATTTCTTAATATTCCATAAATATTATTTCATAATATTTTTAATATTTCATATTCATGAATCTATAATATTTCATGAATCCCAAAATATTATTCACATAATATTTCATAATGAATTCACAATATTATTCACATAATATTTCATAATGAATTCACAATATTATTCATGGTGAAATTTTGGGGTGTTACAACTTTGAAAGACGCCTCTTGAGCAAATGGTTAGTGATATGAATCAAATGCAAGCCCAAGGATCAATCCAATCACCTTCTCAAGCTACTCTTGATTTTAAGGGGTATGATTATGCACCAACTTTGAGGAATGAAGAGGTTGTTTCAAGTTTAAACACTCCAAATGCTGAATTTCCTGAAAAATTCCAGCATTCCATTTTCCCACTCAAAACAGCCCCGAAGTTGAGTTTACATCCGTTAGTAGTGACCCTAGTGCAAGTCTAAGACCTGCTTCAATTGATCTTGCAATTTTGGCGGAAGAGGAAGAAGAATTCAGCAAAATTAGGGCACCTACAGTAGTGATTCCTCCTGAAATTTCCATTCAGAGTTCATTTCTAAATTTTTCAACTCAAGAGGAGGAGTCAAAAGTCTCTCTGCAATTTTCACAGCACCCCAGAGAGGAACCTTCTAGCATTAGCATGAGTATTCCAGATGAGAATGTTGAGGCAGAGTTAATTGCTGATGATATTTCATTTGACATAGTGAGAGGAGATTTTAGCTCAGATAAGGTTAAAGATGCAATAGAGACAGAGATATTGGAGGAGATGGATGGAAAAACATGTGACAGCCTTGAATTTGAAGCTGAAGCTCCACAGGACCATTCTAGACTTTTATTTTGCGATGATATTGTTATTGCTGGTCCTAACTTTTCTAATATGGTTGTTGTAGATATTACTGAGGAAGCTTGCATTGGGGATGATTCTACAGGTGTAGGGGATTGCACAGAGCCCCTGGGACCACCACCATTGACTGATACATTAGAAGATTCAGAGGATCAGTATGAAAGTGTAGGGACTTGCATGGTGGAAGCAAGGGCCCAAGAATCACCTTTCTTAGTTGAATGTCCACCAGAACTTGAGCTTGAGATGGAACCTATACTTGACCAGGAGGAAGCTATGGATACATATACATCTACTCTTGTAGAACCTCCAGGTATTCTTCTGCACGATCAGGTAAGTATTTCTCTTATTTCTTTGGAAAATTTCAGGGAGGTATCTAGAATTGAATGTGAAGCATGTCTTGATACATCCTTTGTGGAAAATAATTGTGAAAATTCCATAGAGGTACCTAGGCTTGATTTTGTTCATTGTGATGATATTCTTGATACATATTATGCTGAAACTAAGTGTGAAAAATCTATAGAGGTTCCCAAAATTGATTCTGTTCATTGTGGTGAATGTCTGGACACACCTAGTGTTGATTTTGCTTGTTGTAATGATATTCTTGACACATCCTTTGTAGAATTTGATTGTGAAAAATCCATAGAGGTACCTAGTGTTGAATTTGTTGAATGTGATACAATTCTTGAGACATCTCATGTAGAGCCTGAATGTGAAAAATTTTTAGAGGTGCCTAAAATTGATTTTATTAGTTGTAATGCATTACTTGATACATCCTTTGTGGAAAATAATTGTGAAAATTTCATAGAGGTACCCAATGTTGATTTTATTGGCTGTGAATCATGTCTTGATACATCTTATGTGAATATTAATAGTGAAAAACTCATGGAGGTACTCAAGGTTGACTTCATTGGTTGCGATACATTTCTTGATATATCATATGTGGATGCTAATTGTGAAAATTCCATTGAGGTATCTAAATTTGATTTTGTTGGCTGTGAAACGTTTCTTGATGCATCTTTTGTAGAAAATAATTGTGATAAATTCATAGAGGTACCAAAAATTGATTTCATTGGATGTGATGCATACCTTGATTCATTTTATGTAGAGATTGTTTATATTTCATTCCTTTCTTACCCTGTATGCGTGCGGGAGGTATTTTCTTTACATGACTTTGCAGGATCCCGTAGGCTTTTAGAATGAGTACTGAAACTTAATAGTCTACAACCTCCCGGAAGGACTTTTAAAAAGCATGCAGTGGGAGGGGTCGAGTTCACTTTGACTTTTAACTATTTACCCCAAGAATGGATTCTGAACCTTAATCGTCTCCGACCATCGGAAGATGCTTGTGCAAAATTAATAAGGGAGAAATCTGCGCACTACAAGGTTGATCATAGGAGGATAGTTCTCCCAAGATGGATGTTACGTGCTCTCTACCCTACTTGAAGGGGAGTTATTTTCTTCTTACCCTCCTATTTTATTGTAAATATTACTTTCATGTTTCAAGTAGTAATCTTTCTTTTCAAAGGAGTTCTTGCTAATAAATGCTTAGATAGTTTAGAAGGCATAAAAGTTATTGTAGATACCATGTTAGTCCTTTTGGCATTTTATTTCTTGCGTGACTAGGAACAAATGTATTCATCTAGATTTTCTTATATCATTTTAGAGTCCTTTGAAAGCAAATTAAATTTGGTTGTTAAGACTTAGGATTTGAGCCATTGGATGAAAATTCTTGGATGCTTGAGTACTACTTAGTTATGGATTCTAAATTGATGACTTGAGATGAATTCTTTTTACCTAGTGAGGAATTACCTAATTTTTTTTGTGATACACACGTGATTGCACTCTAGAACTTGTTTAAGTTCTTTCAAAACCATATTTCTATGATTGGACCACATTTATAGAGGTGAATCATTTTGTTTTCAATCTCATATCATTTCTTGCAAAATTTCCTTGTTGATACACTCTTATTCTATATTTCCTTTCCCTCTTTTTCATGTTCATCATAATATTTTGCATTGGACTTGGTTACTTTAATGTATCTTGATGTTACTTTGCCCGAGACGGACAAAAGTTTAAGTGTGGGGGAGAATGCAAGCATTATTTTGAAGAAACATGAAGTATTTGGAAATTCACAAGCAAAATGTTTTGTATCAAGTATGAGTTAAAGAAGTGAAGGAAAAATTTTTTGTATCATTTCATATGTTAAAAATTATACCGAGTGGAGCACTTAGTTCCCTATTATCATGAAAAGCTCCAAGTTGTGAAGTTATGAATCAAATTGCAGCTGAGGAAGAAGAAAATTAAAGCATTGGCTGCAAAAACAGAGTAGCTGCAGAGAAAAAAAAACAGAAAAGAAAACAAAAGAAAAGAATAAGAGAAAAGGAAAGAAAAATCATTAAGTGGAAGTAAGTGATGGGTTGAATTCTGTATTTGAAGATATAAACAAGAAGAAAGTTGTATTCCAGAGTGAGTTATTGATTGGAAGTTTGAAATTTCAGGCAGAAGTCAGCTACAGATTCTGCAAACTAGCTACTGATCGTCACCTGATCGGTCTCCAGACCGATCAGGGGTATCACAGACCGGTCACCAGTTTGATCAGACCGATCAGACGACGCTGGCACACTAAATTCAGCCATCAAAGAGTCATGGTTTGCTTCCTACTCCACCACAACTCTGATTTCACTAGAAGATAACATCAAAGAGGTCAAAGTGCATCGGGAATACATTTTTGAACATCCAAGTCTTCCACTTTCTAAACTTTTTCCATATATTCTTATTTTGTCATATTTCTTTTCCATGATTTCTTATCATGTTATATTTCTTTTCTATGTTTCTTTTTCGTATCACATTTCTTTACTTCCTTTATCATGAATCTTAAGTATCAAGTTCATTGAACTTCCATTTCATTTCTATCATTTCATATTTCTTTAACTTGTTCAAATAAGCTTTTGTAGATGTGGATCCTAATCAAGAATGATGGTGGAGAGTAGATAATAAGCAAGCCTATGGTAGTGCAAGAACCATGTTGTGTTTGAGAGAGCTCTACTTCATTAAAAATGTAGAACTTAGGAAGAGAGCCACTTTAGAACTTCCCTTGCAAGGTTTTTTGTGAAATTCATTTCAATGAGTCATGATGGATGAAGTATGCTAAGTTGTTGATTTAAGGACAAGTTTCTAGTCCATTGAGCTTAGATTTTTGAGAATTGACAACCCTAGGTAATTTCCTTTCAATTCCTTCTAACTATGATTGAGACTAACCTAGGAGCATACATCTTTAGTTTACTAGTTGGCTTGTGCGAGACGCCCAAGAGTAAGTGTGGGGGAGTTGATAACTATCATTTTGTTGATTATTTTAGACTCTAAAATCCATGTTTGATCCACATTTTACATGCTTAAGTTTGAATTTATATTATGTTTCATGTATTTCCTCTATTTTGGCTTATAATTCAAATTTTTGTATATTTGAGATATTTTGACACTAAATTTGAATATCTTTTTTGGTAGGTTTCAAATGATCATGGATCTAGATCAAATTGGGTCAAACTTGAATCAGAATTGGATCCGGATCAAAGGGATCAAACATCAGGTTAATATGAGCCGTCCATTCAAGAGAACAGCTAGATCTGAGCCATCGGTCAACTTCTGATCAATCGGAGTTCAAAGATAGAGTCAATCATGACCACAGATCGAGATCTGAAAATTTCATCCAAATCAGAAGCAATCTAACCGTTGGATCAAGTTCAAGATGATCTAGACCATCCATTCAAGAAAAAGGAGGATCTGAGCCATCCGCCACTGATCTGGTTGATCCGACCTAAGGACAGGTAGATCAGAACCATTGATCAAGATCTGGGGAGTTTGGTTCAGATCGGAGAAGATTCGACCGTTGGATGAGTCCTAAACAATCTCAGCCGTCCAAATTCAAAGTATTTAAAACTTCTTCTCCCCAGGTTGCAGAGGTCGTCGCGTCTTTGCCAGTTCTTCGTCTTCCTTCAATTTTTCTTCATCAGTTTCTTTCATCCGATCACGCGGCCACATCAGATCGGTTCGTCATCGAGATTTCAGATCATCAAGGTCGACTCCCAGTTTAGTTCGCAGTTGATTTTGTCACTGAGAGGAGCAAAGGGGAGGGTGTCACCGGAGCACCATTTCACTGATCGATTCATCAGAGCACGGCTGTTCTCATCGAGCGGATCAATTAGAGCTGAAGGAGGGGTTCTCCGGAGGTTCCTGAAAGAATCCGAGCGAGATCGACATTCGGGCGTATCAAGATGGAGCGAGATTGTGGAGTTACTCAGCTTCTGATCGGACGCTGTGACCGGACAGAGGGTTCTTTGATCGGTCCCGTGACCAATCAGTATAGGTCCTGATCGGTCGGTTGACCGATCAGGGTGGCAAATTCACAGTAGCTGACCCAGGGAGTTTGTCTTCATTGATCTTCGAGTTGGGGGGTTCTTAACTAGACCTTTGGGTGACGACAAAGGGAAATCTTGTTGATAAACTCATTTGATGTTTAATTAGGATTATTTTTGGTTTTAAACATGCATTTCTTCAAGTTGTTCTAGTTGTTACTATTACACTTCAAGCCAAGTGCTTAAGCCATGTTTGTTCTCGTTTTTCTTATTTGCCATTAATTCTCTTGCAAATTCGTTCTCTGCAATTTTATTACCTTCAATTAGTTCTTTAAGTTTCATTTCAAGAGTTCGAATTTAATTGCTCAAGTGTTAATTAGGTTAAGTTTAGTTCTTACAATTTCCTTATTCATACTGTGCTTTAGTTGAGTTAATTTCAATTCATTTCTTATTGTCATTTCCTCTTATCACAAAACCCCCTATTTTATCTAGAAAATCCAAAACATCAAACGACAAATAACTTGCAAGCTCGAGTTAAATATCCATTCAACTAGTCCTTGGAAAAATACGACCTGAGGCCCCTCTACTACATTTCTATCTTTGTTAGCCAAAGGATTTTCAGCTTTATAAATTTCTAAATTTGATGGACCCATATTCGTGACAGCTATTTTGGGTCCATCACCCTGTCCGGAGTAGCTCAGAGGTGGTTCCAGAGGCTGCCACAAGGGTCCATCAACTCCTTCGCAAAGTTCAGAACAGCCTTCCTTCACCATTTCGCAAGCAGTCGTCGCTACCAAAAGACGACACTTAATCTATTTGCCCTCAAGTAGAAGCCTAAGGTACCACTCAAGGAGTACATCCAGAGGTTCAACAGGGTGGCGCAAGACGTGCCCCGCGCGACATCAGAGATACTCGTCAGCGCCTGCACCCAAGGGCTCACTGAAGGGGACTTCTTCCGATCCTTGGTAAGGAAGCCCCCTGCCAGTTTTGATGATTTGCTGGGATGCTCCGTCAAGCATGTCAATGTGGAAGAGGTACAGTACGTCCGTCGCAAGGATCCAGTCGGAGCCCCCCTCCGGCGGCTCCTCGATCAGACTGAAGGGAGCCCTCGGCCCCAACACGGGGAAAGGACCTTCATCCCGGGAAGGACCAGTGGACTGGTAGGTGCCGACTGGTGGAGACAGTAGACACCGAGCAGCCGGAGCCATCGCCGAGGTACTGTAGTTACCATGACAGTGCGACTCATTCCACGGAGGAGTGTCACGCGTTCAAGAAGAAGTTCAGCGAAGAGGCAGATATCAAACCTCACAGAAAATGGAATAAGTCGGGATACCACCGAAGATCGCCAAGGCGAAGCTTTTCCCCTCGGTGACAGCATGTCGGGGAAAACGAGGCCCGACATCGGTCTCACTCACGGTCACTAGGGAGGAGCCGGGGGCCTGCACCTGGATGGTCTCTCTCCCTAGAAAGAGACCCCCCGAAGGGCAAGACCCCCATGTGTGGTCCACCCTCAGCACATGTCGAGGTAATTTCCGAAGGACCCACTGGAGGAGATTCTCACCGAGCGAGGAAGTCCCTCACTCGACGACTGGAAAACTACTCCATCGGGACGAGCCGTAGCTTGGAGCACGACCCTACGATTTCGTTCGACCCGGCGGATCTGGAGGAAGTGGAGGATCCCCACGAAGATGCTCTCGTAATCATAGCTCGTATCGCAAACTATGAGATTAAGCGCATCTTTGTGGACACGTGGAGTTCCGTGAACATCCTGCACAAGGCGGCCTTGGACCAGATACAGATCGACGAGGATGAGTTACTCCCGGTCTCGACCCCACTGTTTGGCTTTATGGGGTATCAAGTACAACCGATACGACTGATCACCCTATCGCTCTCCTTGGGAAGCGACACGCTGGAGAGGACCAGAAGGACCCCCTTCCTGATCATGGACGCACCCTCCTCCTACAACTCCATTCTAGGCCGCCCGGTGCTCAGCACCTTCCAAGCGGTGGTCTATGTTTATCACCAGAAGATAAAGTTCCCAGATGGCGACGGCGTGATTGAAGTCAGAGGAGATCAGCTAGTGTCTCGGCGGTGCTACAACGGAGAGGTCAGGACAGAGTCCCGGAAGAACCCGAGGGACCTAGAAGACTAGATGAAGGAGGTCATGCACTCCAAGAGAAGGGCAAAGACTAGGGAGGTCCGGACCCGGCAGCTGACTCGGACCCTTCTTGTCCCGGTAAGACTTGCATTAAATCTAGTGTGTCTGTGTGTGTATTTTTGTGGCCTTGCAGCAAAATCAAGTAATAAAAGGAGATGTTTTCCTCAAAGTGTCAACGTGCTACCGCAAAATTCAAAACCCTAATACCTCACGGTGCAACAGATGCTCGGGGTACTTAGGCTTGGTCTGGGATATACACGCCCGACCAAATACCCAAAACCCTAATACCTCACGGTTTAGCTGATGCCCGGGGTACTTAGGCTTGGTCTGGGATATACACGCCCGACCAAGTACACAAAACCCTAATATCTCGCGGTGCATCAGGGTACTTAGGCTTGGTCTGAGATATACACGCCCAACCAAGTACACAAAACCCTAATACCTCATGGTGCAGCCGATGCCCGGGGTACTTAGGCTTGGTCTGGGATACACACGCCCGACCAAGTACCCAAAACCCTAATACCTCGCGATGCAGCAAATGCTCGGGGTACTTAGGCTTGATCTGGGATATACACACCCGACCAAGTACCATACACGCCCGACTAAGTATCCAAAACCCTAATTCCTCGTGGTGCAGCCGATGCCCGGGTTACTTATGTTTGGTCTGGGATATACATGTCCGACCAAGTATCCAAAACCCTAATACCTTGCGGTGCAGCCGATGCCCGGAGTACTTAGGCTTGGTCTGGGATATACACGCCTGACCAAGTACCCAAAACCCTAATACCTCGTGGTACACGCCCAACCAAGTACCCAAAACCCTAATATCTTGTGGTGCAGCCGATGCCTGGGTTACCTAGGCTTGGTCCGGGTTGTTCCCAACTCCCCACCAAGGACACAAACCAGGGGGCCTCATAATATCCCGAGCGCCCAGGACAAGTGGGTGCCACGGAAGCAATGGTAAAGTAGCATGCCCGACCAGGGGAACATAAGTAAAATATTTAAAAGAATAATCCAGGCATACACATACATAGGGTAACAAAAATATTGCTTTATTTATATGAAAAATACAGGGAGATCAACATCTCAGAGAATTATCAAGATATAATTGGACAAGAGAAAACACTCTTCCACTTGGGCCTCTCTCATCTATAGCTCCATTCATATAGGGTCGCCAGGCTCGGAACCACCTTCCAAGTACACAGTGCGCGAAAGCTCGTCGACAGGGTCCTTGAATCTTTTTCCACCTTCTGGGTACTCCATCCGAGTAGTCAGTGACGGAGGAGGGCGCCTGAGGTAACACATGGGTAGCTCGACCCCATCTGAAGACCCCCTTTCCGCAAAGATGCGGCCAATTACAACATTCAAAAGGCAGAAGAGGGGGAGCAGCGACTGCAATTTTTCTCCGAAGCGTGTAAAGACACAAAGAAGAATTGCCTTAACAGAAGAGGGGGAACAACAACCGCAATTTCTCAACGAAAAGAAGAAAGAGAAAGAAAAAAACCAGCGGCTGCAACTCCTCCCCTCTTGGTGACGATGCATCCCACAAACACCATCCTCTGCCCAAAACTCGGGGAAAACGAGGATTCGGAAGAAGATGGCGCGTGGGGTACACCGTCACTGGCTGACCAGGGTTTGGTGATCAGCAGGATGAGTCATCTCCTCCATGCCCCCTGGCGGACCACATAAGGTCTTTTCTGGACTCCTCAGATAACCTGGGAGTTCCACATCCTCCAGGATCTTCAGCGAGACTTTGGACCTCATCTCCACCATGCTCCTCAGTGAGGGTAACGATACAAAAGCCTCTACCTCTAAGGGGTCCCTCAGCCAAAAACACTACTGCATCTCCGGTATTAGGCATCTTGGACACCGACGAGGATGAAGGAAAGAAAGGTGGCATCACGCCAACAAGAAGCAAGCAGACAGAAGGGATGAAGGAGACGGTACACCCCTCTCCCCCTATTTATATTGATGGCTGCCTCTCCGTGCAGTTAATGTAGGGAGGACGCAAAAACAGCAACAGATGTCGAAGCATCGTTTCGACCAACACGCCCATGCCGCACCTAGGAACCTGCGACTCTTTATGGGTCCATTCAATAAGATTGTGTATAATGTGGAGGCGACGGTTCGGGAGCCACCCGCGTACTCCAAAAGGAAATATGGATGAGGGCCCACCACGGACATAAATGCAGGCATGGAGCTTCGACCTGTAAAATTTTCAAGGGCTCCACACCCAGAATCCACCTCGAAACAAACAAGTACCTTCCAATTCGTTAAGCCCGTAAAGCAAAAGCACGAGACACATCGAGCAAAAGCACATACTCAAGGAATGGTAAAAGTGATCGCGTTAATTCAAAATTGCTACAATAAGGCCCGACCCCTTGGTGAACATGGGACTCCGCTAGCTCGGGCCCTCGGGAGAAGACCCATCTCTAACTCAGATGTCACTTACAATCGCGGGTCGGCATCAGGAGCTAAGAGCTGATCCTCCTTCAACTTATCGATAGCCCCGTGGAAGCCCTGCTATTGGCGCTGCATTACCTGGTAGACTACGATCGTACGGAATTCAGCCGACCCCAGAAACTTCGCCTTGAAGCCTGCCTCAGCCTCCTCAGAACTAGAAGCTTTAGTAGCCCGAAGAACAAGGAGTTCGGCCTCAGCAGCCTCATAGGAACGCCGCAGCTATCCCAGCTCGGCAGATATCTCATCTTGCTCAGCTAAGGCTTCTCTGAGCGGCCCGCTCATCCGCCCGAGCCTGGGCCAAGTCATCCTCCAGGACAGACGCGTGGTTAGTGGCCATCATGAGATCAGACTCCCACTGACTGAGCTGGTGCGCCTGATCCTGACCGCGCGAATCTAATCTCTCGGTCGAGACGACCATGAGATGAAGATCGTCCGGCAGCTTCTTCTCCCTCGTCTGAAGCTGATCCCGCTCCTGCGTCACTTGGAGCAAGTCTTTAGTAACGACCACAGCCTTCTTAGAAGCCAGGTGTTCGCGGTGCCGGGACTTTTAGAGGGCCAGCTCCTTGTCTCGTATGAGGGTCAGCAGATGCTCGATCTTCGCACGGAGAGCTTTGCTGACCTCCGCCTGTAGTAGTCCTGCCTGGTGTTCATGGGCAGCGGTAGCTTCAGCCTGCAGGGCCCGGCGGGTCAAAGCTTTAACCTGAGGCCCTGAGTACAGGCCTCGGCCGGCGGTTAGGCAGTTTTCGGCTGCCTGTCATTGTACCAAGGGGTTAGAGAGTATACAAAAGCATATCAAATACAACAATAACTCGTACCTTCAAAAGGGTCTCCCGGAGAGTGGTTAGCGGCCCCGCCGGTACTTGCACAGCGGCCCCTCCTGGGGACCTGGAGGGGTTAACTCCTCCTTCGGGCAGCGGCGAACCCCGGCAAGAAGGAAGGCGTTGGACCGTAGGAGCTTCTGGTGGCAGACTGGAGGGGTCGGAGTCATCCTCTTCAGAGCTAGAAGTCCCCTCAGTCAAGACCCCCTCGGGCGGGACCTCCTTGAACTGCACCGAGGGGAAGGATTGCATAAAAGCCTCCAACGCCGCATTTACTTCTTCATGAGGCAATCCAGCCTCATCCGGTGTTGGGTATGCAGCGCCTCCTTACCCTTCAAGGCCTCGGCCGGGTCGGGTGAGGGTAAACTAGGAGCTGTGCTGGCCATCGCCGGAGTTGCGGTTGGAGGGATATGAAAAGATACAGGAATGGACGACACTCCCTCGGAGGGTGGAGCAACTTCTTTGGGCACAGACGGAAGGATGGGGGAATTTGCGGAGCACCGCTTTTTCCATTGAGGGCCCAAGCCCTTGGGGAGCCGTCGTTTCTGCCGATCGATGAACCGGACATCTAAAGGAGCAACAGGAGGGAAGGGCCCCTCATTAACCCCTTTTGGACCAACAGCTCTCGGGGAAGAACCACCTCCGGGAAGAGGATCCACCACATGGTCAGCCTGTTGAGCCGGAGGTCCTTGGCCCACGATCGGCAGGGAAGCGACGGTGGCTTCAACCTTCGCGGGCGAAGTAATTCCCCGGGGTGAGTCAGCAGTCCCCTTCAATGATTCGGCAGGTGCAGGAGGGGCATCGGGGACGGCCGGGGGAGGATTCAGCGGCTCCTTATTGGCCTCCTCCCACTTGATGAGCCGACCCATCACCTTGGCGAACATGACCTCCTCTGCAATAGCCAGACAGAGAGAACATCAGTCAGAACTAACAGGCATTGGAGAAAAAGATGAACATACCCAGGGAGGGGCTGATTCGCGTCACTTTAGGGTTGAGGCCCGCCCGGTACATAAGTTCTTTGCTCTGCACCAGCCCCGGGCCGCTGAATTCCATGTCGGAGAGTACCTGCCTAGCACGTTGGTACACCGGGCTCTGCAGGAACACCCCTAATGAAGGAGGAGTCGGCAAATCCTCTATCCAACATAGAGGACTGAAGGGCAATGACGACAGTCGAATGAAGAACTTTTCCTTCCATCCTTTATGCAAGGAAGGGAACCCTCTTAAAAACCTATGGCCTAGTCGGGCTGCGAAACTAAAGACCCTTCTAGACCCTATCGGGATGCTGGTACACCGGGCTCTGAACTAGGTAGTCGGTCGGACCCGTGGATTCGCGAGCCATGAGGAGGGCTCCTTTTAGTAGTCCGCTGAATTCACATTGGAGGTGCCCTAGATGGGTGAGGGCGCCTCTACGTGGATAAATAGCGAGGATCAAGTTCAGCTGGTGGAGACATCCAAGATGCAACCTGAGGTGCCTCAGTTCAGACGGGAGGCACCTCAGTTCAGACGGGAGGCACCTCAGGTGATGATGAAGGCGCCTTCAAACAGATAACTTGTGACAACTCCGAATTATATCAGATTTTCTTATCGAGGGCGGCCTGGGTTGGATTGATGGTGCCCTCAGCACCCTTTATAAGGGGTGTTTGGCCAAGCCTTCAAAAACAACTTGTTTGCGAACTGCTACCACTACAAGAATAAGTAGCATTACCAATGGAATTACCAACAGAATTAAAATTTTGTTGATAATTCTGGATGAAACTCTATTTCTGTCGAAAATCCTTGACAAAAATTAAATTTTGTTAGGAATTAGGGATACACACATGTGACATAAGGTGTTTCATGATGGAATTCGATTTTCGTCGAAAATTCTATTTCCATCAAAACTTGCGAATAAAATTAAGGCTAAGCCCTAATTTTGATTGTGTGTGCTTCTCTTCTTCCCTTCTTCCTCCGGCAAGCCTCTCCCCATCATCCTCGTTCTCCGGTGTTAAGTACACCCCCACATGCAAAGACTCCCATCATTGGCCAAGCCACCGCCAGATAAAGATGCGGCTAGCCACATCTTGCAGCCGGCTGGCTAGATCGCGGGCAGCCAATTCTCTAGATTTGGTGGTTAGCCAAATCTTGCTATCGGTCGACCATATCTTGCCATGCTATATTTTTTTGTGATTAATTTTAACTATATATATATATATATATATATATATATAATTTTGAGATACTACATTTACTGTTCTTCTCCAACTCGACTACTCATCTTTCGGTATAATTTATTAAACAGTACGTATATGTTATATTACATGGTTGACTTTAGATGTAGGTTAAGTTAGTATTTTGGTATATAATATGATATAGTTATTTTATTATTTTAGTGTGTTATTTTAGAGCTCATTATCTTTGGTTGGAACGTGAAAGATAATATATTTTATTATTTATCTAATCTGAAATATAGGTTTCTTCTTATTTATATTTATCTTACGCACTATCAAGATGCTTGCTTAAATTAGAATATTTTTAACAATAAACTTGTAAATGTTGTACTGAGTATAAACATGTATTACATGCTTGTTTTAATTAGAATATTTTTATAGTGTGAATTATCACCTCAAACCTATATCAACAAATATATATTTGAAGAATTAGAAACCTAAACATACATTAAAATAAAGGATAATGTGAGCCAATTGAGCTCATGATGATTTTTATAGTAAAAGAACTAGATTGGATAACTTACATGATTTAATTAACTTTTTTACTTGATTCAAATTGTACAAGCTTAATAATCTTTTAAATTTTATTTTTATTAGGCAACAATGTATATGAACAAAATTTGCATGTATAATCAATTAGAAAATAGATTTATTAAGGATGATTTTATTACTGAAGTTAACATTTTGTGAACATTACTAAGAGTCATCCAAAATATATAAATGGTGTTAAGTTCGGTGTTTGTGTAATTATAGTAAATGTAAAAATAGAGTGTACGATGATAAGGATACTATGAGAGTACATATATGTAAAAATAGTTTTGTGTCAAATTACTATAATTAGTACTGTCACGGAGATCCTTATAAGGATATAGATGATGAAGAGATATCCAACAGTGAGGATCTTGTTGAACTAAAAGAGTTTAGTGATGAGAACTTAGAAACTCCTAATATTGATTACTCAGATGTTAATGATGATTTAATATTAAAATTATTATTCATCAAGTAAGTTATGCTTTCACATTATTTTGTATTTTTATTATCATGTTAGTAACCATTATTATAATGTGTTGTAATATTATTTTATAGAAATTATTATGGTAGAGTAGTAGGCAATAACACCCTATGGCTACAAGGTGCTTAGATTTGTTGAAGACTCGTAAATATTTTTTGTTATTAGTAATTTGAAGTTTATATATGACTTTATTTATAGTATATTTCTCATACCTTAATATTATTTCATGCAGGTTTACTCTAGATGACCACGAAAGATCCTCCTATATCATCGGGAAATTTAAAGAACGAGTATGCACTAGTACTACATGGAAGCATGTAGACCATGAGATGAAGATATTTTATTATAATAAATTTTTAATAAGTAAAGTTAATATATTTGGTATTTATAAAATATTTATCCTTTAATATACTAAATTTGTTGGTACCCTGGTTAATTTTGATATAATCAACTAGGTTAAGTTAGGTCCTGTGTTTTCTTATCCCTCTACTAAGTGTGCAGGAGCTTAGGTACGGAAGATGTCGAGCATAAGACGTAGCGAACGAGAAGAATTGTGCGGGGAAGTGAGCTGACGGACTCGGTGCAATCCAAGGGACGTGGAAGCTGCGGAAGAGTACGCCGGTGGAACGAGAAGGACGTGGCGACATTCGAGGAACGGGAAGTCCGGAGGAAGCACGCTCGAGGGGCGAAAGGCCAGAGTCAAGTTCGGGTGAGCCTAACTCCGGTTGGTCGGAAATCACCCATAGGACGAAGAACCAAAAAGATGGTTAGTTTGACCAAGTTAAACCAAGCGCCCGATAAAGAGGAGATTTATTTGTTGCAAAATAAATTCGAACTCGAAACCTCAACTAACACATATCTCCATACTTATCACTTGGGATAGCAAGCGATAAATTGGAGATAACAACAGTAAAGTCTCGAGCAAAAGATAAAGTTTTAATTAAACATTATCTCTTAAAGGATCCAATGGATGCAGTTTAATCCCATCCATGATTAACTATCCAGATTACATCCATGGATTAACGACCAAGAGAAAATTCATCAACAATCAACAATCCAGATTTATTCTCTTAGGCTATAAATAGGCTTAGAATTTTAGCTTTAGAGAAGCAATTAATTCACTTGTAAAATCTCTGAGCGTGCTTTTGTTGTAAGACTTCTCCGCTATAAGGAGATTTTTATTGAAGCGTCCACTGCCTTCGAAGCAACGTTCTCAGTTACGACCAAATTTCTTTTTAAAAGACGAAGTATTCCGACATAAGTTCAAGTCGATATTCACCCCCCTCTATCGATGACACCGATCCTACAAGTGGTGTCAGAGCCTAGTAGCTCTTCACCGGACTAACAGCCGACGGAGCAATGACTCCAGGAATTGAGGGGGAGCAAGGGTGAATCAGGTATTATTTAAAATTATGTCAAATTTCATATTATATGTTTTAAGTGCAGGGAGAGAGGGCACTATAAAAATCAGTGTCCTACTCGTAAGAATCGTTCGTCACCACCAGCGGCAAAGGAGGTACCAGCGTCAGGAGTCCGGAGGGACAAGAGTCATATCCGCTACTTCAGATGTCAACAACACGGACACTACAAGAACCAGTGTCCGACTAAGGTACGAAAAATTAATTTGAGCAATATTTTTCAAATTCCTGTACAGTTACATCATTCTGATTATTTGGATAATTTTTCTGATATATTAGACTTTTTGCATAGTCAACTTAATTCTTTAATCTTTAATATTAATGCAATAATTTTTAGAATTAATTCAAATATTTCATCTGATAATGCTGATAAGGATATTGATAATATTGTTGATAATTCTGAAGATAATGATTAAATTAAAATTAATAATCCTTTAATTTCTAATAATGTTAAAAATAATAATATTACAATTAATAATTCTAAGAAGGATAATACCTTAATTAATAATATTACTGTCAATTCTGATAATTTTGAAGATAATAATGAAATTATTATTATTAATTCTGATAATTCTGAAATTAATTCTAAGGATATTAAAGATAATACTCTAGATAATACTGAAGATAATACTTAATACACCCTTGAATATA
Source organism: Boesenbergia rotunda (assembly GCA_024364735.1). Taxonomy (NCBI): domain Eukaryota; kingdom Viridiplantae; phylum Streptophyta; class Magnoliopsida; order Zingiberales; family Zingiberaceae; genus Boesenbergia; species Boesenbergia rotunda. Next base: position 40,255 of record JAGFNQ010006287.1, on the reverse strand, counting down.
GAACATTAATAAATAATCCTGAAAATTATTCTATCTACTATGAAGATGAAGAAGAATATGATTCTGAAGATGAAGAAGAATTCAGTAGAATTAAAGCTATGTTTAATAGGGCTTACAAGAAATCAAATAAAATAGAGGTATTAAACAAAATTGAAAAATTAAATTCAAAAGTAATACTAGATCAATCAGAAATAGTTGAATTAATACAAATGATGCAACTAGATACAAAATTCTTAACAGCTTTAATAAGTTAATTTTAACATTAATTCTTAACAATTTTAACATTAATTCTTAACATTTTAATCCTTATTAATACTTAATAATATAACTCTAATTAAATGTGAATAATTTAAAACCTAATTAATTCTTAATAATTTTTACCCTAATTAATTCTTAATAATTTTAATCCTACTTAATTCGTAATAATTTTAATGTTAATAATTTTAATCTTAATTAATTCTTAAATAATTAAACTTTAATTAATTCTTAAGCAATAAATTCTTAATAATTTAAAATCATAATTAATTCTTAAATCTTAATTAACAATTCAATCCATAATTCAACAAAATCCACGAACTAGAATCCAATTAATTACCTTCAACTATGAAACTAAATATAATTCTACTCAAGTGAAACCTCTAACTAAATAACAATAAATATGTTAAATCGAGAATTTGATACATTATTAGAAACCTAATAAAATTACTTGATTTGATTGAATCATGCATAAATGTCATGTACATGCATTCGCTTATTTTTTTTAAATATTTGTCATGTCATCCATGTTTATTTTTCTGCATTATTTAGAATGGTTAGATAGGAAAAAGATTGGTTGATGCGTGGCTAACCTAGTATCAGGATGGGACGAGATGATAGTACGTTAGGAAACTAGCTGAAGCTACCTCGCCACATCCTAGACTAATTAGACCAAAGCTTTTCAAAGAGTAAATTTAAAGTATTCTTTCTTTAAGAGGCTTTATCTACGGAAAGGGTTGATGATCCAATAAGACTACGACCAAAGAAGGTCTTTGTGCATCGCCAAGAACTGGAAGCCGATTACTGAAAATTACTTTTAAATTACAAATTGATTAAACTCAAATCTAACTCAAGGTCAAGCAATCTACAAATTAAATTGAGAAAAATTATTAAAGTATCTCACAAACACCTATAAGGTAACCGTGCTTGCTTGTATTGAGACATTTAGAACGTGTGAGATGTTAATGACTAATTAATTAATAAATCCTTTTGAAAATATTTTCAAAATCTTTAGGATATTTTCTTAAAAATATATTTTCAAAATAATGTTTAAATATAATAATATTTTTATGAATTTCATGTCAACCTGATTGCTTATCTATAAAATACTTTTTCAAAAATTTATATATCTTTTCAAAAATTATTTGACCTACACACATAGACACAAACCTTTTAGGTCAATACTAAAGTCCTTTAAGACACTTAGGTAGAGGTCCTTGTAGTTAACAATGGTAGCCAGAAGGTGTCAGGTTCAGGGGAGTTTTTTTATTCTTTTAAAAATTATTTTTCAAAATTTATTCATCTCAAAAATTTATATCTTTTCAAAATACTTTGTGCTTTAAAAATCATCATCATTTGAAAATGCATTTCAAAAATATTTGTTTCAAAAACTTATTATATCATTCAAAATATTTTTCAAAAATTATTTCCTTGAAAACTATAATATTATTTCAAAATGCATTTCAAAAATATGCTAATTGCTCTTTTGATTTAGATGAATTCTAAAGACACATAAAAAATATTCTTTATGATCTATAAGGATTCCTAAGATTGTGTCAGGTTTAGGGGGAGTTCTACTCAAAAGAAATTGATTCTATTGTCTGATTACATTTTGAAAAATTATTAGATAACTCTTTTCGTTTGAATCAAACCCTACGACTCAGAGGAAGATTAACTTGTAGTCAACAAGCTTCCTAAGAGTATGTCAAGTTTAGGGGGAGGTTCAAATCAAAAGAAAAATTAGAGGTTTTCAAAAATTATATACTATCTGTTAAAATATATTTACTTTTGAAAATATTATACTATCATTTTTCAAAACTTATTTCGAAAATCTTTTTGACTTTTGGAATAGTTTTGAAAATAATCTTTACTTAGTTTGGAAAATTTTCCAGTACACTTAGGAAAATTTTCTTGTAGTTAACAAGGTTTCCTAGGATTGTGTTAGACTGAAAAAGAAACCAAATCAAGAAAATTATTATTTTTCAAAACCAAATTCGATCTAAAATATTCATTTATGGAAAATCTCTAAGACACATAGGAATTTTCTTGTGGTCAACAAGATTCCTAGGATTATTGTCAGACTTAGGGAAGTTCATTTTTTTAACAAATATATTTTTTTTCACATATTGTTGGTGCAATTTAAGTACTTAGGTGTCTTTTAGAATACTTTATAAAACAAGTATTTAGTTTTTCAAAAATCTCATTGTTGGTGTAAATTATTTTTCATTTTTTTGATGTGGGACAAAGGGGGAGAGAGGGCTTAAGTTAGATTTATTTTCGATTTCTCCCAAGGATTAAACCTAGATTTAACCCTTAGATCTAACCTAACTTAAGATATTGTCAAACATCAAAAAGGGGGAGATTGTTGGCGCAAGATGCATCAGTGATGTCTTCCTCTAGTATTTCGTTGTTTAACAATATACTGAAGTTAGTAAAAATACACCAAAGGTCGTTTAGTCTGGTTGATCAAGGGTTTAGCTAAACAGGACTTGATGTTTGATAGGGTAAACCCAGATTTGATCAGGTTAACAAAGGGGTTAGCCAAACAGGATCTGATGTTTGGCAGAGTGAAAAGAATCTAGGGTTGGTCAGTTTGACCAAGGGAGTAAACCAAACCGGACTTGAGGTTTGGAGTTATATTTATCTAAAAGATGGAGAAAGTCTAGTCAGGATTATGATGACTAGCAAAGGAGTGATTTTGATGAATGAAATCCTAGTGAGTGAAGTCGGGTCCTAGCTAGGGAAGCTAGGTTGGAATAAGTCCTGGTGAGTGAAGTTGGGTACTAAATCCTGGTGAGTGAAGCTGGGCACTAAATCCTGGTGAGTGAAGCTGGGTCCTAACAAGTGAAGCTAGGTTGAACTAAGTCTTGGTGGGTGAAGCTGGGCATGAAGTCTTGGTTCGGGGGACTGAGCACTAAGTCCAAGTCGTGGATCGGGCAACGGAGTCTGCCGAGCGAGAGTTGTCGGACAGAAGTAGAAACGGGTCGAGGTCGGACGTCTCGAGATCCGAGTTCTCTGAGGCCGAGTAAAAGTCCAGCCGGAGGTCCCGGCTGGTAAAAGCTTTAGTCGAGCGGGAATCGCGAACAGAAGTAGAGACGGGTCGAGGTCGGACGTCTCAAGATTCAGGTTCTCAGAGGCTAAGTGAAAATCCAACCAGATGTTCCGGTTGGCAAACACAACTTCTCCAATGTGAAGTAGGTGAGGACGCGTTCCCCGGGAAAGGGAACATTAGGCGTCGGTTCGACCTAGGGTTTCGGGTGAAATCCAAAATCAGAACTAATCAATTAAGACTTAAGATTATGTGTTTTGCATAGTCTTATATCAATTCTATTTTTATGCTTAAACTGTTTAACTTAGTTAAGTTTTATTTTTTGTTTAACCCTAATTGAACCTGGGTTGATGCATATTAAAAAGGGGAGATTGTTGGTACCCTGGTTAATTTTGATGTGATCAACTAGGTTAAGTTAGGTTCTGTGTTTTCTAATCCCTCTACTAAGTGTGCAGGAGCTTAGGTATGGAGGATGTCGAGCGTAAGACGTAGCAAACGAGAAGGATTGTGCGGGGAAGTGAGCCGACGGGCTCGGTACAATCCGAGGGACGCGGAAGCTGCGGAAGAGTACGCCAGTGGATCGAGAAGGATGTGCACGACGTTCGAGGAACGAGAAGCTGGGAGGAAGCACGCTCAAGGGGCGAAAGGCCGGAGTCAAGTTTGGGTGAGCCTAACTCCGGTTGGCCGGAAATCACCCATAAGACGAAGAACCAAAAAGATGGTTAGTTTGACCAAGTCAAACTAGGCACCCGATAAAGAGGAGATTTATTTGTTGCTAAAATGATTCGAACCCGAAACCTCAAGCAACACATATCTCCATACTTATCACTTGAGATAGCAGGCAAATACAATAAGTTGGAGATCACAACAGTAAGTCTCGATCAGAAGATAAAATTTTAATTAAATATTATCTCTTAAAGGATCCAATGGATGCAATTTAATCTCATCCATGATCAACCATCCAAATTACATCCATGGATTTTAGCTTAGGCTAAGAGAAAAATCATTAACAATTAACAATCCAGATTTAATCTCTTAGGCTATAAATAGTCTTAGAATTTTAGCTCTAGGGAAGCAATTAATTCACTTGTAAAATCTCTGAGCGTGCTTTTGTTGTAAAACTTCTCCGCCATAAGGAGATTTTTATTGAAGGGTCCACTGCCTTGGAAGCAACGTTCTCAGTTGCGACCAAATTTCTTTTTAAAAGATGAAGTTTTTCGACATAAGTTTGAGTCGATATTCACCCCCCCCTCTATCGACGACACCAATCCTAAATGTAAATGTTTCCTTGCAATTTCTTTTGATTACCGATGAAATCATGATTACGTTGGAAAATATTGACACCTTGTATCAACGATAGGCGTCGGTGATTGCCGATGGAAAACTTGTTTTCATCGACAATCGTCGAAGGAATTCTTCTTTCCATTTCATTCTTTAATGGAATCAATGTTTTCCGCCAAAATGGCCAACCCGAAACATTGTTTCGGTAGCATTCTTTTGATAGAAATATAGTTCAGTTGGTAAATTTACCAATGAAACCGTAATTTTCGTCGGTAAATTTACCGAAGGAACTATGTTTCCGTCGGTAGAACATCCCGATGTAATTTTCCTCGACTGCAAGAATTCCTTCAGTATGCCATCGGGAACTCCATTTACCGACGAATATTTTGGTCGGTAATGCTGAGTCTTTTTGTAGTATACGATCATTCGGCTATCACGTTCTCATGATTCTGCTACGCCCGATCGCTGTCGGCAAATCAACACCAACGCTCGAGCTTCTACATTTCTACATACATGTTGGTAATGATTTGATTTGTGCATATTTTATTATACTTGCAAAAAGAAAGTCTAGGATGTTACACTTTACTCATTTTTTGTATTTGACTACTCTATCGAGAGTTTATCGGTAGAGATATTTAGTAGATTACCTATCAGAAAGGTGCAAGGGACCTAGATCATGGTGTAAGAGTCGCCGGAAGCTTCGAACCAAGTAAAAATCTTGGTGTTCAGTTTTTTATGTTTTCTTCTTACTTAGTTTTCCGCTGCACACTCAAATTTTCAAAAATCATAAAAGAAGTTTTAAATACATGTGATTCACTCTCCTCTCTCACGTGCATTAGTCCTACAATATTGATCTTAAACTTATTTACTGAATGCCCGTAATATTATGATTCATATCATGAGAGAATTTGTGATTGTATTACAACTAATGAGCATCTCTACACGTGTAATTATGAATGTATTGAAATATTTCCTAGTCAATGAATTGATGAGTTTAGACATCATCGATTCTGTGAGACTAGCACGTGTTACACTCCTTGATTTATCCAAGCAATTGTTCCTCATTGGCGGGAGACATGCATAGCTTATAAGTTTGGATACAAGCACAAGTGTAATGAAAATAAACAAGTAATAAATAATACAAACAAATCTTGTCAATCAGGTCTAGAAGTCCCAAGTGTTGCAACACTTCTCTTGGCACTTCCTCGGCCACACATGCAGAATTATGAAGACTTTTTTCGAACATAGAGTAGGAGGATTGAATGTGAATTGTGTTACTGTCACGCCCCGAGACCTCAGGAGCCGCTGGTCCAATAGAAAATCAGACAGCACCTTCCCTGTCCGGCGGACAACTTACACACACATACAGCAGATAAATCACAACCACGCAGTTAAAATGGGCCTCAGGCCTCAAATCAAGACAGAACTAAAATAAAACCGAGTAAACCATACCTGACTGCGGACCGGTCCGACTTACGACAAAACACAAAGCATAAAGGTCTCACAAACGTACAACTATACTGCCGTATAGTATGACCAAATCCAACACAAAAGCAACAGCGGAAGAAAATAATAGAAAATACTAGCGACACACTAGACGCTAAATCCCGAAGACATCTCGACAAGTACGCGACCTGGGACAGGCTGTCGGGCACGCTCCAGTCAGTCATCCTGAAATAAAAACAAGGAGCTAACGGTATGAGTAATAAAACTCAGCGGATATCTCCTCATATATATACAAGATAGTCAAATATAGCAACAGTGTAATAGACTACTGAAATCGTACGTACACAGACAGTAATAAGAAGAGCTGCAAGAGAACAATAAGAACTATCATACCAATATCGTAGAGTCGACAAGACCAGACATAAGGGTCTCCTGTAAGTGCATGTCAATCCTATACAAAATCAAGTATAAACAAGCACAAGTAAGGGCAAAATAAACGAACACACAAAGTGCAATGACATGGTCTGGTCACCCCTGTCGTCGGTCAGACATCGTCACCTATGTACGGGAGGAAGCTGAGCGGAGGCCACCCTCCGACGTAGGGCTGTGACTGCCGTCCATACTCTGCCATCACTACTCCTGAGCGATCGAGTAGACGGAATGCTGTCGGTGTAACACCCCTACTCCAAGGCCTATCCTAGCGATGTCTCAATCAGCCTAAGGCCATCTGTGGAGGACATCTCTGTCTGAGTGTTACCCCTACCCCATGTATATAATGGGGGAGAGATATCTCCCTCTCATCTCCTGGTATCTGGACAACGCAAGGAGGGACATCTGTCTGCTACCACACTCCGATTCACTAACCCATGAGTGCATGAGCGGTGCAGCACAGAGCTCACTACCCAATACTCCGTCAACCACTAACCCATGAGTGGCCGTATGGGTAGGTCAGTATGACTGTCGACCTAGCTCACCCAAAAGGGGCCCCTGCTCGACAGTGATGCACAGTGCAGTATGATGCATAACAACGGTCAAATAGCATCCACTATCTAGTCCACCTATATCAACATGATATGCAAGGATCGTGGAACATGCACCATATCCTAAATCCTACAGGTATAGGTATCACATATCAGTTGTGGCACAACCAACATCGACAAAACAAATATAATATTCATGCCACCATTCTATTACTCTATTGCTACACAAGCATATCAAATATATATACATCTGTGACAATTCTAAAAGAAGAGTCAGAGATACCCGCCTCCGATGTAGGAATCCAAAAGTGAAGAGGATCCCGTCTGAAAACAATATCCGCGCAAAAATAGCCAAATCAATCAGTGTCCTGTATCATAGACACAAGTTTAGCTATATATACAATAATAATTAGCTAAACTAATTATTAAGCTGCATCAAGTTAAAACCAAAATTACCCCGAGTTATAGGACTTAGACTTAATGTAGGTTCAGTCTAATCCTAATCCAAACTCCAACTCAAACCAGCTCACCACCATCAATCCAGCTAGTATAGGTTAAGGTGATCCTAAGTAATGACCCACCAATACATACCAACAGACGTGGCTCACAGCAGAATAATAGTCCAACCATCAGTGTAAAACTAATGAGCTTCTTATGGCAACAAACAACACAATCACAAAGCCTAAGGATGGTATCACAATTCCAATACACCATATCAGAATTCGACTCCTGACCATAGAACCCTGACTTTTGTTCCCACACATTGCAATTCACAGCAGGTAACTACTCAGGTTATCATAAGCTCACGGTGGAAACCACAGTTTAGTCACTATAGATCAGCTACCCCTTAGAATCTCAATGAAGCTCATGGCATAAACCAGGATCAAGCAACCAGATCAAAGCCAACACTTGGATTTCATTACTCATAGCAGCACCACAAAACTCAATCCCTAAAACTAATTCAGACTCAATCCTTGAAACCATAACGGATCTCCCAACTAATCCAAAACAAATCACAAAGTTATGCTTAACAACAAGTCACGGTAGATCCCTGGAACGCAGTCAAAACCAAACACCACTCAACAACATCCCAAACCCAATCAGCCGAGACATAGAAATCATCTCAAATAAAAAGACGATCACGACAATAACCACCAAAATAGAGTCGATCCCAGATTAGAACAAGACATCGAAATTCAGCCATGCTCATCCTCAAAACACTAAAATCGAATACTGAAACCTTTAATCCAAGTAGGTCTATAGCAGTTAACAGATCCACACATCTATGTACTCATCCAAAATCCAAACAAAAGAATTGGATGATTACCTGAAACGCGATCACCCAACTGACGCAAACGGAAAAGATCTCCCAGGGATGACCTTGACCTTGCCTTAGTGAAACCAAGTCCATCAGATGAAGCCATCGATCAAATCAACCCACGATCGCCCAACCTAAAGCCAAGAAGGAATCCAAAACTATCGACGTTCACATCAAAAATCGTGGAAGAAAAACCCGATCAAAAACCCCAACTCACCTCTACTCGTCGGAAGGAATGAGGAGTCGGTGATTAGGTCAAAGTTTCCCCCATCCGCATCTCTCCCCAACAAGCAGATGAGGTACACGACTGGTTTTCGATGTTCTGCTCAGCCGAAAGGGATCGAGATCGGCCGCTTCCGTCGATCGCCGACAGAGAAGAGCTGGGCGGAGCGGAGAAGAAGAGGAAGCGGAAGGGGATCGTGCGATTTGGGCAGAAAGAAAAGGAATCGGGGATTTAGGGATTCGGCCGAAACTTTGGGGAAGAAAAAGGAAATTTATTTATGGCTGGTCTTTTTGCAATTTGCCCCTCTAGTTTTAGCCTATTCGACATAGGACCTTAAGTTTAGAAACTTTGCATTCTGATCCCTAAATTTCCAGTATTTAACAGTTACTGAGCCTCTGCTATCGAGCCTTTTTTATAAGACTTTATTGGTCAGCTAAACCTCATGTTGTACTAGTTCGCGTCTAGGTTCACGATAAGATCATTTCGTATCTTTGTAAGATCTGCTTATCCGGTTGACAAATCCTCAAAATCAGTTGATCGAATCTCTAGTTTCCTTCGTTGGCCAAATCACATCGCGCCTAATCTTTTGATTGAATTCGAGTTCGATCGACTGATCCATAGTATTGGTCGATCAATCCTTTCTTTTCTTCCTAAATCCTGGTTAATCTTATCTTCGAGTTATCTGGGTTTTTAGGTAAACTAAAAAAATTTTAGGTTGACCCAAAAAACTTTTTAGGTCGACCAGAAAAACATTTTAGGTCGATGGACAAACTTTTTAGGTCGATCGAAAGATATTTTTGGTTACCCAAAAACCTGTTTTCTTGCATCACAAAGATTAGTCCAGATATGACAAAAATACATATAAATACATCTAGTTCTTTTAGTTTATCTGACTTACTAGACTTACTTGATTCTCGCTTAGAGTTTACTTCTCCAAGACTCCTCGAATATCTAGGATTTTTCCCTTAGCATTTTTTATTTGTCAAGCATCCAATCACTCTTGACCTTCTTGAGCTTTTCCTTTACCTAACATATGGTTCTTTTGATTTGTTAGAACTTTCCATTTGCAAGACGTCTGGTTAATCTTAACCTGCCTAGACTTTATCTTTGCCGGACATTCAATCAATCTTGACTTGCCTAGACATTTTCCTTGCTAGTCATCCGGTCAATCTTGACCTGACTAGGCTTTCCCCTCGCTAGTCATTTGGTCAAACTTGACCTGACTAGACTTCTCACTTTGCTAGTCATCTGATCAACCTTTATTTAACTAGACTTCTCACTTGACTAAGTCAACCTTGATCAGATCGATTAAACATATTTTTAAATAAACATCAAAATCCTAGAAGTTAATTGCACCAACAATGTCAAGCATGATTCAAGTTTTACGCTTCATATTCAAACGACGAGCACACAATCATGACGAAGCGATCGAAGCTATTCACTCCTCTTTATCTCTCTCCAGTCCTAACAATTATATTGGGCCACCTAGGGGATGACGAGATGGTAAGAGGATCATAGCGATTGGATCTCAGCATCTAGGGTTTGATTCTCCAGTAGTGCAATTATTAGACGTCTGTAGTGCTTGAAAATAGATGTGTTGAGTCATCGGGCTACAGATTGACCCGTTTCCTTGATTTACTTGGTAGGTGGAATGTGGGGATGAACCGTCTAGCTACCATAGGATTAGTCTGATTGATATAAAGATGAACATAGATATTGAATTAGTTATAAACAATATTCATATTCATGAACAAAACTTATAAATCATATTCATGAAATTTTTTTTTATCAAACTTGTAAATAAAAAAAACTTTTAAAGAACAAACGAGCTTTAAATATCAAGCTCGCTAACCAACTAACTTTTAAAGAACAATTGCAATTGCCTTCCCCTTCTTTTCTATCTAGCGTAATCTGACACACGGGTCATGGCAGACCGACCGCATGTGGGCCATGCCAGACTAAGTAACTACAGTCCAGCGTGACACGCAGACTAAGCCAAGCTCAATTCGATATGGCATATTTTTTTTCTTGAACACAGATACAACACAAACTAAGTTAGATCATTTGCCATCGAATCCAATTTACTTCGGTATCTTTCATGTGGCAATGCGATATTCTTTTTCTTTTGTAGTAGAACAATATTGAAGTATTGCCCATTAGACCAAAAATAACATTTTTCTTTGAAGGAAACAATTTAGAAAATAATTAATTTTAACCGTAATGATATGCACATTGAAAGTGAATGTCTCAATGAAAAATTTGATCGTCAATCGGCGGCACATCCGACCTCTAATCGTCTATTGGACACCGTCGATAACCTCAAGCAGCCACCCCGAACCGAACTATACCCTGGGTCCGATTGATCGGTACAATTACGATCTTGCATCATTCACCATCGATCCCGACGAGTTCACCATCTCTAAAGTATAGTTTAATTCAAGACAACGATTGAAGGCCGTTAGTGATCCGATTGACTATCGGACATTGGACGTGCTCAACATTTTCACATTCATTTTACTATATAAATTATTTCCCTAATTTTTATCTTAATCAAAGTGAATTCACACTGCATCAATTATAATTGTGACTTTGACGGGAAAACATACAATTACACTAAAACAATGCTGACTTTTCACACGCAAATTAATCGTAGATATCTATATTACCAGCAACGCTACTGATTACTTTTATTAGACTCTATTATTTTTTTCGCCGTGGTCGAGAATTTTCGTACAACTATCAGCAACTTCCGCAGCTATCCTCTTAGGGAACCGGAGCCTCCAGCATCTCCCATCTCATGGTCCTCGGTCATAACTCTCCTGACGGAGCTGTTGAGATGGAGGAATCGCCTTTCACTACTCCTCTAAAAATTACGTACACACCAAAAAAAAAAATCACTTCATACATAAATTTTAAATATTTATTTATTTTATTGCGTTTCGTTGTTTTCGTAAGATTGTTAGCCCCTTCTGGCGATGCCAGCGCTTGTGACGCAGTTTTTGACAACGCAGGCATTCGGGCGTTCATCACCGTCCCATCTCCGCCACTACGGTAATTTTTAGACGGGGCAAGACTCTGCCGCCTTGAGTCTGGCCACGTAGACTCCATTATTTTTTCACCGTGATGGAGAATTTCCGTACGATTACCAGCTTCGGGAATTACCATTTCAGGGATCTTGGTTTCTAATGGTTGGTGTTGCACGCTGTAAATAATTAAACCAAATGGTCGTGAGATAATTTGATGATATTCCATTTAATACAATTCTATTTATGTCCATTTAATATCTATAAAATTAATCAAATAAAAAGTAAACAATTTATTAAATTAAATGAATACGTATAATTATATTAGCAATTATAAATTATTTATGATTACTATTCATAATAAAATTTATAAATTATATTTATCGATAAAATTTTCATCAACCATAAATAAGCATCACCAATCAGTAAAGTCTGATTCTAAAATTGACTTGATCGCATCGCCCATCTCATTTTCTAACTCCATTTTAAACTTTTCGGTATCAAAGTAACCTTCGATCCTCATGATCCCCGTCCTCTCGAAATAGGATATGCTGATATCAGGCGTTTCTTCTTGAGTTGCCGAAGCAGAGAAAGAGAAAGGTGGTATAATTCAATTTCCATGACATGATCAAAATGACATAATACACTATTTTTAAGCAAGGAATCAGCCATGTACCCATAAACTTTTCTAAGACACCTTTTATCTTTTCGAAACACATTTCTGAAGATTCAACCTTAACTGTCAAGTGTCTCCGCGGCGGCTGCGAGAAAATATATTACTTATTATGCATGCATGAAGCTTATTTAAACAAAACTCACTACTGTCAAATTAATAGCGAAATAAACTAATAGACAGACTACTGTCAATTTTGTTGGGTTACAAAATTATAAATAAAATCTCATATTAAAAATAAATAAATTTATAACAGAAAAATATTTATATTAGTATTAGATTTTTTTTTGGATAAAGTCAAAAAAAATTCATTAGGATTTAGACTCAAAATGAATAATATTATATTATTGTCAAGATATTTAAATTTATTCCGTTCTAATAATTGATATTACCAGAAGGTATAAGTGCACTAGAATTATAATTTAATCGAGTCATGAATAGTAAATTAATCTCGAATAAAGAAAATGAGAACACTCTTGTTCAGATCTAAAAAACCAAATACTATAAACACTAAGCAAGGAAGACCCGGTGAGTTGACCGAGATCCATTAAAAACACATCGTGAAGACCTAACCGAATCAACTTAGTGCAGATTTAACTCACAGCCATACAAATTCCTTAATTACGCACGAGCCATAATACATGATCAAATACAGTACAAATCAAAATACGAAATACGCTAAAAGGTTTCAGAAAGTTGGAGAGAATATTTTTTAAGATTTAATTAATTATTTCGAGAAAGAACTACTCTTCACCTTCGTCATCATCTCGTTACTAGTTGGCGAAACGAGCTCTGAAGCCGACGACTGAGAATCGCCAACCTTCTCCATTTCGTTAATTACTTGATGGATCATGAGAGAGAGAAAGGAAATTAAGGGAGAATCCAGCCGCTCCCCGTTATTTATAGAATAATAATGAATCATCTTCGAGGAAACCACCTACTTAAAAATCAAAAAAAAAAAAACGCGGAAGGACGACTCAAGTCATTCAGCGGTTTCGTGGAACGTGTCCGTAGAAAAATTCTTGTCGTGGCATATACATTTCAATTCAGGTAATCTTCCATTGACGCTTCGAACTGAGAGAGACTAATGGTAATTGTTGATAGCGACCGAGTTTACAATCTCCTCTTATACGATTCAATCAAATTGAATTGAATTAATTTGACTTTTCCGATCAAATTGAATAAAATTTATTTTATTTCTGTGATAAAGTGAAATTGGATCAATTTAACATTTTTAATTAACCAAGTCATCTCCATTTAAACTCTTCCTTGGTTTACATTTCAAAAAAGCATTATTTATTTTATTTTTTATTTTTGAAAAAATCCTGCATCTAGAATTCAGTGACACAAAAGAATAATTACTTGAGGAATAAAATGAATTTAAAATTACATGAGAACTTTGATTAAAGTCGGTGCATAAAATTTCCTCGAGTTTCAAATAAATGAACTATATATATATATATATATATATATATATATATATATATATATATATATATAATGACTTTGATCAATAAGAGCATAGAACGAGGAAAGTAGCAATGAAGTTTATTTTGAAATCTAAAATTAATGATTCTATCTTCAGATTGAAAACTTGAGATTGATATGGAAACTAATTGATGTCTATGAAAAGGGCTTCTAACTACTATGAAAATAATGTAAAACATCTATATATTTTTCGGCAATTTACCAAAGGGCGTACCCAACAATAGGTATTTATCAAATGGCGTACCATCGTTTTATTTTCACCAAAGGGCGCACTTAATAATAGTGAACTTCCTCTTATACCCCTCCTGTTATCTACTGTCTTTTTTCCTTCTCTCTCAGTAATAAATTTCGTGACTTCTGCGGATACTTTTTCAGACTTTTATTTTAAAATAATATATTATGAAATCGGCACTAAAAACGTTGTAAGATAAATATCAAAAAAATATTTCAGTTAACAAATATCTCATCCAACGTGATTTAAAAATATAAATAAATAATTTTTATATTTGATTAATAGAAATTAATATATTAAATAATATTTAATATATATATTAATATATATATAAAATATTAATAAATATATTAATAATATTTAATAAATATATTAATATCTCATCCCATGCTCTTTATAAATAAATATATTAATAAATATATATAAATATATTAATATATTAATAAATATATTAATATATAAAAAGAATTTGAAAAAAAACGTTGTCTGGAAATTAAAAAAAAAGAGCGTGTATTAATTTTAGGCCCACGTTGGGCCTGAAATCAATACTTTCAGGCCCAGCGTGGAACTGAAATATTTTTATTTCAGGCCCAGCGTGGGCCTGAAATCTTTTGATTCAGGCCCGACGTGGACTCAAATTTTTTTTCTATTTTAAAAATATATTAATATATAAAAAAACCTATCAAAACACTTAATTTCAGATTCAAACACAGGGCCTGAAGTCTTCCCAGGAGAGTCTGAAGTCAAATAACTTCAGATCCTATAAATAATTAATTTAAAAAATAATAATTAAATATAAAAAAATATTTTTAAAATTAAAAAATTTTCAGTGCCCTGGGGCCTGAAGTCATCCGACTTCAGGCCTAAGGAGGGCCTAAAGTCTGATGACTTCAGGCCCAAGGAGGCACTCCATCATTGATAAAAAAATATATATATATAAAAAAAATTTATAAAAAGGTTTAATATATAATTACATATTATATAGGAGTGGTTTAGGTATATCAGTGAGTTTGGGTGCCGAAACATCTAATAGGAATGGTCTAGGAGATAAGATTTTTGGTGCCGAAACATGTAATCTTGCTGTATCACCAATGCTATAGGAGTGGTTTACGTATATCAGTATGTTTTGAGCAAAACTCACTGATGGACATACCATATTTGGAATTCTGAAAACTCTATATCAGTAGACAGGGTTGAGCTAGGAGATGAGATTTTGGGTGCCGAAACCTCTAATCTTGCTGTATCACCAATGCTATAGGAGTGGTTAAAGTCTATCAGTGAGTTTTGAGCAAAACTCACTGATGGACCTACCATATTTGGAATTCTGAAAACCCTATATCAGTAGACAGGATTGAGTTAGGAGATGAGATTTTGGGTGCCGAAACCTCTAACCTTGTTGTATCACCAATGCTATAGGAGTGGTTTAGGTGTATCAGTGAGTTTTGAGCAAAACTCACTGATGGACCTACCATATTTGGAATTCTGAAAACTCTATATCAGTAGACAGGGTTGAGATAGGAGATGAGATTTTGGGTGCCGAAACCTCTAATCTTGCTGTATCACCAATACTATAGGAGTGGTTTAGGTATATCAGTGAGTTTTGAGCAAAACTCACTGATGGACCTACCATATTTGGAATTCTGAAAACCCTATATCAGTAGATAGGGTTGAGCTAGGAGATGAGATTTTGGGTGCCGAATCCTCTAATCTTGCTGTATCACCAATGCTATAGGAGTGGTTTAGGTATATCAGTGAGTTTTGAGCAAACCTCACTGATGGACCTACCATATTTGGAATTCTGAAAACTCTATATTAGTAAACAGGGTTGAGCTAGGAGATGAGATTTTGGGTGCCGAAACATCTAATCTTGCTGTATCACCAATGCTATAGAAGTGGTTTAGGTATATCAGTGAGTTTTGAGCAAAACTCACTGATGGATCTACCATATTTGGAATTCTGAAAACCCTATATCAGTAGATAGGGTTGAGCTAGGAGATGAGATTTTGGGTGTCGAAATCTCTAATCTTGCTGTATCACCAATATGGTAGGTCCATAAGTGAGTTTTGCTCAAAACTCACTGATATACCTAAACCACTCCTATAGCATTGGTGATACAGCAAGATTAGAGGTTTCGGCACCCAAAATCTCATCTCCTAGCTCAACCCTGTCTACTGATATAGAGTTTTCAGAATTCCAAATATGGTAGGTCCATCAGTGAGTTTTGCTTAAAACTCACTGATATACCTAAACCACTCCTATAGCATTGGTGATACAACAAGATTAGAGGTTTCGGCACCCAAAATCTCATCTCCTATCTCAACCCTGTCTACTGATATAGGGTTTTCAGAATTCCAAATATGGTTCACTGATATACCTAAACCACTCCTATAGCCTTGGTGATACAGCAAGATTAGAGGTTTCGGCACCCAAATTCTCATCTCCTAGCTCAACCCTGTCTAGTAGACATAGAGTTTTCAGAATTCCGAATATGGTAGGTCCATAAGTGAGTTTTGCTCAAAACTCATTGATATACCTATACCACTCCTATAGCATTGGTGATACAACAAGATTAGAGGTTTTGGCACCCAAAATCTCATCTCCTAGCTCAACCCTGTCTACTGATATAGGGTTTTCAGAATTCCAAATATGGTACGTCCATCAGTGAGTTTTGCTCAAAACTCACTGATATACCTAAACCACTCCTATAGCTTTGGTGATACAACATGATTACAGGTTTCGGCACCCAAAATCTCATCTCCTAGCTCAACCTTGTCTACTGATATAGATTTTTCAGAATTCCAAATATGGTAGGTCCATCAGTGAGTTTTGCTCAAAACTCACTGATATACCTAAACCACTCCTATAGCATTGGTGATACAACAAGATTAGAGGTTTCGGCACCCAAAATCTCATCTCCTAGCTCAACCCTGTCTACTGATATAGGGTTTTCAGAATTCCAAATATGGTAGGTCCATCAGTGAGTTTTGCTCAAAACTCACTGATATACCTAAACCACTCCTATAGCATTGGTGATACAGCAAGATTAGAGGTTTCGTCACCCAAAATCTCATCTCCTAGCTAAACCCTATCTACTGATATAGAGTTTTCAGAATTCCAAATATGGTAGGTCCATCAGTGAGTTTTGCTCAAAGCTCACTGATATACCTAAACCACTCCTATAGCATTGGTGATACAACAAGATTAGAGGTTTCGGCACCCAAAATCTCATCTCCTAGCTCAACCCTGTCTACTGATATAGGGTTTTCAGAATTCCAAATATGATAGGTCTATCAGTGAGTTTTGCTCAAAACTCACTGATATACCTAAACCACTCCTATAGCATTGGTGATACAGCAAGATTAGAGGTTTCGGCACCCAAAATCTCATCTTCTAGCTCAACCCTGTCTACTGATATAGAATTTTCAGAATTCCAAATATGGTAAGTCCATCAGTGAGTTTTGCTCAAAACTTACTGATATACCTAAACTAATCCTATAGCATTTGTGATATAGCATGATTAGATGTTTCGGCACCCAAAATCTCATCTCCTAGATCACTCCTATTAGATGTTTCGGCACCCAAACTCACTGATATACCTAAACCACTCCTATATAATATGTAATTATATATTAAACCTTTTTATAAAAATTTTTTTTATATTTTTTTTATCAATGATGGAGGGCCTGAAGTCTGATGACTTCAGGCCCCAGGGCACTAAAATTTTTTTAATTTTAAAAATATTTTTTTATATTTAATTATTATTTATTAAATTAATTATTTATAGGATCTGAAGTTATTTGACTTCAGACCCTCCTGGGATGACTTTAGGCCCTGTGTTTGAATCTGAAATTAAGTGTTTTGATAGGTTTTTTTATATATTAATATATTTTTAAAATAGAAAAAAAATTGAGTCCACGTCGGGCCTGAATCAAAAGATTTCAGCCTAACGTGGGACTGATATAAAAAATTTCAGGCCCACGCTGGGCCTGAAATAAAAATATTTTAGGCACACGCTGGGCCCGAAAGTATTGATTTCAGGCCCAGCGTGGGCCTGAAATCAATACACGCTCTTTTTTTTTAATTTCCAGTGAACGTTTTTTTTCAAAATTTTTTTATATATTAATATATTAATATATTTATATATATTTATTAATATATTTATTAATAAAGAGCGTTGGATGAGATATTAATATATTTATTAAATATTATTAATATATTTATTAATATTATATATATATATTTATATATATATTAAATAATATTTAATATATTAATTTCTATTAATCAAATATAAAAATTATTTATTTATATTTTTAAATCATGTTGGATGAGATATTTGTTAACTGAAATATTTTTTTGATGTTTACCTTACAACGTTTTCTGCGTCGATTTCATAATATATTATTTTAAAATAAAAGTCTGAAAAAGTATCTGCAGAAGTCTCGAAATTTATTACTGAGAGAGAAGGAAAAAGACCGTAGATAACAGGAGGGGTATAAGAGGAAGTTCATTATTATTAAGTGCACCCTTTGGTTAAAATGAAACTATGGTACGCCATTTGGTAAATACCTATTGTTGGATACGCCCTTTGGTAAATTGCCGTATATTTTTTAGTTATTAGGATATTATGCATCATATTAGATTGTGGAACATATTTACACCTTACTATTTTTTTTTTAATTGTATTATTGACCTAGAAAGTTTTTTTTTGCCTTACTTTCCCAATTTGTAATAGAATAAAACTTGGCTGTTACATGGACTAAGTAAAAAATTAATTTGTGAGAATTAGGAGAATCACAAGTACATATTTTGAAAGTTCTACAAGATTTATCGGAATGGAATAAATCATTATAATTCGTCTGTGTCGTTGGATCAGTCGACATTTTTAACTAATTTTACAAACAAAACCCCATTTTTCATATTTATTATTACTTATCTTAATATTGAATCTATTTCTTGGAAGCAAATAAGTCTAGCTCTTTTTGAATGAACAACATACCACAAACTCAAAGACATAAAATGGAGACGAAATAATAAAAAATGTGTTGGCGAGTGACTCATTTCTAAATAATAGATGTCTTGTAAGAAAAATCAAGTTCCTAATAGAATTTTATTAAGATTTTTCTAATAAAATTCTATTACGTTTTTTTCTAATAGAATTTTGTTAATATTTTTCTTAACAAAATTCTGTTATGGTTTTACTGGATTTGAGTTTAGACATTATTTATAGGGATCATTGTAAGACATTGTATCATCATCATTAGTATCAAGAGAATAAGGTGTATTCTCTTGTGTAGAGAGAATTCTAATAAAGTTTCGGCTTTTTTTTGTGGAATAGGCACGCCACCAAACCACGGTAACTCTTCTTCTCTTTCTTCACTCTCCTCTTCTACTTCTTCCTTGTGTTTTCTCTCTCTATTGTGCATCATTACCTCGTTGCTCTGCATGATCTCTTTCTCTCTTCCTCTTCTTCCGCAACACGTTAGTGGTTGAGAGGCTGTTGCACCCATTTTGCGCAACAATTGGTATCAGAGCAAGGTTTGCCAGATTTTTCAACATGTCGGGGACGTCTTCTGTGAAGTTTAACGGAATATGAAACTTAAGATTCTGGCAGAGGGAGGGTCAAGGACTTGTTGGTGTAACAAGGCATGACGAAGACACTAGGAGAAAGAAAACCGGAAAACATGGTGAGTTTAGATGTTAATGATGATTTAATATTAAAATTATTAATCATCAAGTAAGTTATGCTTTCACATTATTTTGTATTTTTATTATCATGTTAGTAACCTTTATTCTAATGTGTTGTAATATTATTTTATAGAAATTATTATGGTAGAGTAGTAGGCAATAGCACCCTATGGCTACAAGGTGCTTAGAGTTGTTGAAGACTCGTAAATATTTTTTGTTATTAGTAATTGAAGTTTATATTTGACTTTATTTATAGTATATTTCTCATACCTTAATATTATTTCATGCAGGTTTACTCTGGATGGCCACGAAGGTTCGTCCTATATCATCGAGAAATTTAAAGAACGAGTATGCACTGGTACTACATGGAAGCATGTAGACCATGAGATGAAGATATTTTATTATAATAAATTTTTAATAAGTAATGTTAATATATTTGGTATTTATAATATATTTATCCTTTAATATACTAAATTTTCAACTTATAATTATAGAAAAAAATATACATAGGAGGAGAAGTAGGAGGAAAAATTTAAAAATACTTGGAATAGTTATTGTGCTAAGCATTATAAAGACATCCTGTACTATATCAGACAGAACGGAAAGAGACCAGCTTATGTTTCAGGTGAGATATGAGGTGTATGGATGACCACCTGGGTTAAACATAGGTGGAAGGAAAATATAGATAAGACTCAAGCAAATAGAAACATAGAGCAAGGGTGTCTGAGTCCAAATCTATTGTTGAACATGCCATGAATTTGATGAGTTTAATTTAAAGTTAGTTGAAAACAAATTTTGTATTTATCACCAAACTTGTATAATTTTGGCTTAATATAATTGTGTCTACAGGAACATGAGCTAGCTCAACATCTCACCTGTATGAAAGTTATTCTCAATACCCACAAGAAGAAAGATGACACATTCATCGATTCTCGTTTCGAGGCCATACACATAAGATTATTAACATTAGGTCAATTTGTAATCATTTCTATCTTGCTTAAATTTAGTAATTATGATCAAATTGAATATTAATCATATTATATTTTACCATATAGGAGCAAATCACAAATAGAGTAGCTCAGACATCTCAACCAACAGTAGGGGGAGTCACAGTCTTTATCCATTGACGCACTAAATGAGATATATTATGATGTTCTTGGTGGATGGATAAAAAACTCCACCCTTTATGGCCTTGGCTCTCAGGCCAAAATTACATTTGAGTGTTTGAGGACTTCTAGGGGTTGGGCCAGTTCTTTTTCTTCTTCCGAGTTACCGAGTTTCAAATAGGAAAAATCAAGAACTACACACTCAAATTGCTTTAATGGATCAGAAGATAGATCAATGGATGACTGCTATGGAGCAGAGGAAGGTCACTAAGGAGAGCTGCTAGGGATAAGAGGATAGACGAGGAGGATCACAAGTTTAGGGAAGAAAATAGAGCTCTTATGGCCCATATGCGAACGATTATAGCTACTATGCCTCCGACACTACGTGGTTTTGAGTCACAGGAGACTTAAGATCCATCAGATCCTGATTATCTTTTTCTGAGATTTGTTTAACTACAACTTAGTTTTTTATTTATCATACATAAAACATGCAAAATATATTTATTTTGTTTTTATATTCTAATATGTTCATTTCTAAATATTGTTTCACTATTCCATATTTATATATTCTGCTTCATCATCATGTATGATATTGTACAGGTATTTTTTTATTACATGTAAAATTAGTTATAGGGTCCACACAAATTTATTAATTATACATTATTCTAGTCATAATCTATCATATTTTACTTTCTAGGTTTGTATATTACTATCTTGTAGTTGGATATATTATTTGGGGTGATTTGCAATCATGGTATGGATTTATATATTTTGAATGAATATTTTGATTCAGATATTTTTGTTTTTATATATATGTTGGATTCATACAATGAATTGTGTTTGGATTCATATGTATGTGTTTGGATTTATGGTGCAATGTGCTAATGTATTTGAATTGATAGTGATTTTGTTAGTGTGTGCGGTTATATTTGTATACCATCATATGTGATGGTTTTATATAGATATATATTGTAAACAGAGTACATCGTAAATGTATATGTTTCCTTGCAATTTTTTTTATTACCATGAAATCATGATTACATTGGAAAATATCGACACCCTGTATCAACGATAGGCGTCGGTGATTGCCGATGGAAAACTTGATTCCATCTACAATCGTCGAAGGAAATCTTCTTTCCATTTCATTCTTTGATGGAAACAAGGTTTTCCGCCAAAATGGCCAACCCAAAACATTGTTTCGATAGCCTTATTCTGACGGAAATATAGTTCTGTTGGTAAATTTACCAATGGAACCATAATTTTCGTCGGTAAATTTACCGAAGGAACTATGTTTCCGTCGGTAAAACATCCCGATGTAATTTTCCTCGACTGCAAGAATTCCTTCAGTATGTCGTCGGGAACTCCATTTACCGACGGATATTTTGGTCGGTAATGCTGAGTCTTTTTTTAAGTATACGATCATTCGGCTATCACGTTCTCATGATTCTACTATGCCTGATCGCTGTCGGCATATCAACACCAACGCTCGAGCTTCTACATTTCTACATACATGTTGGTAATGATTTGATTTGTGCATATTTTATTATACTTGCAAAAGGAAAGTGTAGGATGTTACACTTTACTCATTTCTTGTATTCGAGTACTCTATCAAGAGTTTACCGGTAGAGAAGTTTAGTAGATTACCCATCAGAAAGGTGCAAGGGACCTAGATCATGGAGCAAGAGTCGCCGAAAGCTCCGAACCAAGTAAAAATCTTGGTGTTCGGCTTTTTATGTTTTCTTCTTACTTAGTTTTCCGCTGCACACTCAAATTTTCAAAAATCATAAAAGAAGTTTTAAATACATGTGATTCACTCTCCTCTCTCATGTGCATCAGTCCTACAATATTGACCTTAAACTCATTTACTGAATGCCCGTAATATTATGATTCATATCATGAGAGAACTTGTGATTGGATTACAACTAATGAGCATCTCTACATGTGTAATTATGAATGTATTGAAATATTTCCTAGTCGATGAATTGATGAGTTTAGACATCATCGATTCTGTGAGACTAGCACGTGTTACACTCCTTGATTTGCCCAAGCAATTGTTCCTCATTGGCGGAGACATTCATAACTTATAAGTTTGGATACAAGCACAAGTGTAATGAAAATAAACAAGTAATAAATAATACAAACAAATCTTGTTGATCAGGTCTAGAAGTCCTAAGTGTTGCAACACTTCTCTTGGCACTTCCTCGGCCACACATGCAGAATTATGAAGACTTTTTTTCGAACAGAGTAGGAGGATTGAATGTGAATTGTGTTACTGAGCCTCTGCTATCGAGCCTTTTTTATGAGACTTTATTAGTCAGCTAAACCTCATGTTGTACTAGTTAGCATCTAGGTTCACGATAAGATCATATCGTATCTTCGTAGGATCTGCTTATCCGGTTGACAATCCTCAAGATCAGTTGATCGAATCTCTAATTTCCTTCGTTGGCCAAATCACATCACGCCTAATCTTTTTATTGAATTCGGGTTCGATCGACTGATCCATAGTATTGGTCGATCAATCCTTTCTTTTCTTCCTAAATCATGGTTGATCTTATCTTCGAGTTATCTGAGTGTTTAGGTCGACCAGAAAAACTTTTTAGGTCGGCCAGAAAAACATTTTAGGTCGATCGACAATCCTTTTAGGTCGATCGAAAGATATTTTTGGTTACCCAAAAACCTATTTTCTTGCATCACAAAGATTAGTCCAGATATGACAAAAATACATATAAATACATCTAGTTCTTTTAGTTTATCTGACTAACTAGACTTACTTGATTCTTGCTTAGAGTTTACTTTTCCAAGACTCCTCGTATATCTAGGATTCTTCCCTTAGCGTTTTTCATTTGTCAAGCATCCAATCACTCTTGACCTTCTTGAGCTTTTCCTTTACCTAACATCTGGTTCTTTTGATTTGTTAGAACTTTCCATTTGCAAGTCGTTTGGTTAATCTTGACCTGCCTAGACTTTATCTTTGCCGGACATTCAATCAACCTTGACTTGCCTAGACATTTTCCTTGCTAGTCATCCGGTCAATCTTGACCTGACTAGGCTTTCCCCTCGCTAGTCATTTGGTCAAACTTGACCTGACTAAACTTCTCACTTTGCTAGTCATCCGGTCAACCTTTACTTAACTAGACTTCTCACTTGACTAAGCCAACCTTGATCAGATCGATTAAACATATTTTTAAATAAGCATCAAAATCCTAGAAGTTAATTGCACCAACAATGTCAAACATGATTCAAGTTTTACGCTTCACATTCAAACGACGAGCACACAATCATGACGAAGCGATCGAAGCTATTCACTCCTCTTTATCTCACACCAATCCTAACAATTATATTGGGCCACCTAGGGGATGACGAGATGGTAAGAGGATCATAGCGATTGGATCTCGGCATCTAGGGTTTGATTCTCCAGTAGTGCAATTATTAGACGTCTGCAGTGCTTGAAAATAGATGTGTTGAGTCATCGGGGGGCTAAAGATTGACTCGTTTCCTTGATTTAGTTAGTAGGTGGAATGTGGGGATGAACCGTCTAGCTACCATAGGATTAGTCTGATTGATATAAAGATGAACATAGATATTAAATTAGTTATAAACAATATTCATATTCATGAACAAAACTTATAAATCATATTCATGAAAAAAAAAAACTTTTAAAGAACAAACGAGCTTTAAATATCAAGATCGCTAACCAACTAAGTTTTAAAATGTAAAAGTCTCAAAGAATTAAATAAGCTCAAATTAATTGTTTGATAACATATAAACAATTAAAACTCAAGCAATTGTAAATAGAAATCAAGCTAAACTTAATTTGAATAATCGTTTACAGTTTATTTTAAAATTGATTTGGTTTGACTTAGTTATTTTATTAAATAAGCTTTGACAACGTAAAAGATTGACTCAATTTAACTTTGTGCCCCCACGGGTTGAATCGGATGGTAAGATGTCTGATCTATTTGGTCGAGGTTATAGGTTCGAGAGTCGTCAGTTGTATACGGGGATAAAATCCTGATCTGTTAGTATTAATTCTCTCGACCCTAGGTGTCTCACCATACCAGTGATAATTATAATTTATTTTCCTCTGAAAACCTATGGGATCGGAACTAAAAGATCGCAAAGGACGATTTTACCTTTTTGATCAATTTAACTTTTTTCAACCCTCAATGGGTGGATATTTCAGTATTTCATGAGTTTTAACAATTGCAATTGCCTTCCCCTTCTTTTCTATCTAGCGTAATCTGACACACGAGTCATGGCAGACCGGCCGCATGTAGGCCATGCCAGACTAAGTAACTACAGTCCAGCGTGACACGCAGACTAAGCCAATTAAGCTCAATTCGATATGGCATAATTTTTTTTTGCTTGAACACAGATACAACACAAACTAAGTTAGATCATTTGCCATCGAATCCAATTTACTTCGGTATCTTCTTTGCGGCAATGCGGTATTGTTTTTCTCTTGTAGTAAAAAAATGTTAACTAAGTAGTAGATAAATCTGGAATGATTAATCTGGTTTTATAGAAATTTTTCATCGGTCATTAGAGTAAATTTGGAAGCGCTCATAATGGTCAGTCTAGAAGACCAGCGTCCCAGGGTTCGTGCCCCATTTGGAAAAAAAATTCCTACAAAATACGTCGTAGCTAGGAATCAAACCGCAGATGCCTGGGATAGCAATTAGTCGTCCTATTGGTGCACTATAGCCCGGAACAATATTGAAATATTTCCCATTAGACTAAAAAACAATATTTTTCTTTGAGAAAAATAATATAGAAAATAATTAATTTTAACAGTAATGATATGCACAGTAAATGTGAATGTCTCAGTGAAAATTTTGACTGTCAATCGGTGGCGCGTCCGACGTCTAATCGTCTATCGGACACCGTCGGTGGCCTCCGACCGCCACCCCGAACCGAACTATACCTTGGGGGTACGGTAAATTCGTCGAATATCGTCACAATTACGATCTCACATCATTCACCGTTGACCCGACAGATTCACCATTGCTGGTGATCCAAACGAGTTTACCATTCCCAAGGTATAGTTTGATTCGAGATAGCGATCGGAAACTGTTGGTAGTTTTCGATCGACGATCGGACATCGGACATCAGACATCGGACAACGGACGTGCCGTCAATTGACAATTAATATTTTCATATTCACTTTCACTTTCACTTTCACTTTCACTTTCACTGTATAAATCATTTTCATAATTATAATCTTAATCAAAGTGAATTTACACTGCATCAATTATAATTGTGGCTTTGACGGGAAAACATACAATTACACCAAAACAATAATGCTGACTTTTAACACACAAATTAAACGTATATACCTATATTACCAGCAACGCTACTGACTACTTTTACTAGACTCTATTATTTTTTTCACCGTGGTCGAGAATTTTCGTACAACTATCAGCAACTTTTTTTTGTCTCTTAGGGAACCGGTGCCACCAGCATCTCCCATCTCACGGTCCTTGGTCATAACTCTCCTGACAGAGCCGTTGAGTTGGAGGAATCGCCTTTCACTACTCCTCTAAACATTACACACACAAAAAAAATTAAAAAGATCACTTCATACATAAATTTTAAATATTTATTTTATTTCTAACTTCTGCATTACCCGCTCCACCAGCGACGTTGTTTATTGCGTTCCGTTGCTGTTTTCGTAAGATTGTTAGCCCCTTCTCCGCCACTGCGGTAGTTTCTAGACGTGGCAAGACTCTGCCGCCTAGACTCCATTATTTTTTCACCGTGATGGAGAATTTCCGTATGATTATCAGCTTCGGGAATTACCATTTCAGGGATCTTGGCTTCATCTTTTATTCTACATGGACGAAATCCGCTGTAAATAATTAAAACAAGAGAAAATTTAAGAAAACTCCTCAATATTAAATTTGGCTTTGCATGCACTCTCTAATCGAAAAATTCTTTGCATGCACTCCCTGATGGGATTGACAAGACAGTTTTGTGTGTTATTTTTTTTATCAGTATAAAAGAGTAAAAATTCAGTATAAATCATAAAGATTTGAGTATAAATTGTTTGAGATTGAGTACTAATTTAAGAAATTTGAGTATTATTTAAAAAAATTTGAGTATACATTGTTTTAGTATATAGTAAAAATTTCAGTATACATTATCAAAATTTAAGTATGTATTGATTTAGATTGAGTATTATTTGATAAAATTTGAGTATAAAATTTAGAAATTTAAGTATGTAAGGTGTATTCACCACATCAAGATTTTCACATGAGGGGTCATCGAAATTTTATACTCAAATTTCTTGAATTAGTACTCAATCTCAAACAATTTATATTCAAATTTTTATAATGTATACTGAGTTTTCACTCTTTTATACTCACCACATCAAGATCTTCATATGAGGGGTTACCGAAACTTTGTACTCAAATTTCTTAAATTAGTACTCAATCTCAAATAATTTATACTCAAATCTTTACAATGTATACTGATTTTTCACTCTTTTATACTCAATCCATCAGGGAGTGAATGCAAAGAAATTATTAGGTGGGGAGTGTATGCAAAGGCCAATTTAGGATTGGGGAGTTTTCTCCAATTAACACTTAAAACAAATGGTCGTGAGATAATTTGGTGATATTCCATTTAATACAATTCTATTTATGTCCATTTAATATCTATAAAATTAATCAAATAAAAAGTAAACAATTTATTAAATTAAATGAATACATTTAAATATATTAGCAATTATAAATTATTTATGAATAATATTCCTAATAAAATTTATTAATTATATTTTTCAATAAAATTTTCATCAATAATAAATAAACATCACCCAAAAATATTATCTGATTCAGAAATTGACTTGATCGCATCACCCATCTCATTTTCTAACTCCATTTTAAACTTCCCAGTATCAAAGTAACCTTCGATCATCACGAGCTCCAATCTCTCGAAATAGAATGTGCGAATATCAGACGTTTCTTCTTAAGTTGCCGAAGTAGAGAAAGAGAAAGGTCGTATAATTAAATTTTCATGACATGATAATCACAGAATACACTATATTTTTAAGCAAGGAATCAGCCATGTACCTCTAAACTTTTCTAAGACACTTTTTATCTTTTGGAAACACATTTCTGAAGATTCAACCTTAACTGTCAAGCAGGGGCGGAGTTAGAATATTAATTCAGTGTAGGCAATTAATTCAGTGTGCTATCCTTCGAATTTGATCCCTAATATTAGCACTATAATCACAAATTAGAATTCTTAGTCCAGGATCTGTCAGTAATTGTGAAAAATCAAATTCTTCAACTCTAACATCTTAGTCCTCTTCAATATTTTGTTGATCTAATTCTAAATATTTTCTTTTAAAAAATCTATGCATTGACGATAAAATGATTTCCTAATGAAAATAAATAAAAAAAAAATCATGAATCACATGTACACTAAATTAATTGACAGGAAAAAATAAATAGGGAATTAGAAATTAGGGTTAGGTGATTACCTTGAGTCGGTTCACTTTTATGCAATCTTGTAGAGTATTAAGTATAAAGATTAGAAAATTTGACTACCATGGAGTGTCGCTGTGTCGGGGCGGCGAGGCAATGAGTACGATTTATCGTCTTCGACGAGTCGGCGAGCGCGGCGTTGAGTCACGGTCTCACGGACAAAAAGGACGAAAACAAAGCTTTAATGTTTCTTTTTTGTTTTTTAATCTGAACGTTTCAAATTTTTTATTTTTTCCTTTTTTTAATTCGGCATGTAATGACCCATTAAGAACGTTTCCAATTTTTTATTTTTTTCCTTTTTTAATTTGTTACCGTGTTCAACTTTTCTTTTTTTTTTTAATTTTTTATTACTACTAAACCTTTGTTGTTGGGCCCAGTGTGGGCAGCTGCCCACACTGGGCCTTAATTAGCTCCGCCCATGCTGTCAAGAGTCTCCGCGGCGGCTGCGAGAAAATATAGCAAACGCAGTGTTATTACTTATTATGCATGCATGAAGCTTATTTAAACAAAACTCACTGCTGTCAAATTAATAGCCAAACAAACTAATAGACAGACTACTGTCAATTTTGTTGGGTTGCAAAATTATAAATAAAATTTTATATTAAAATGATATAAATTTATAAGCGAAAGATATTTCTATTAGTGTTAGATTTTTTTGATAAAGTCAAAAAAATCATTAGGATTTAAACTCAAAATGAATAATATTTTATTATTGTCAAGATATCTAAATTTGTTCCGTTCTAACAATTGATATTACCAGAAAGTATAACCGTTGACTGAGCACCAAAGTTATAATCTAATCGAGTCATATGAATAGAATATTGATCTCGAATAAAAAAAATGAGAACTCTCTTGTCCGGATCAGGAAAATCAAATACTACACAAGACTAAGCAAAGAAGACCCGGTGAGTTGACCGAGAGGTAGAAAGATATGATAGATCGAAGATGATCCATTAAAAACACATAGTGAAGACCTAACCGAATCAACTAAGTGCAGATTTAACCCACAGCCATGCAAATTCCTTAATTACACATGATACATGATCAAATACACTAGAAATCACAATACATGAAATACGCTACATGGTTTCAGAAAGTTGGAGGGAATATTTTTTAAGATTTAATTAATTATTTCCGAAAGACGAGAAAGAACTAATCTTCACCTTCGTCATTATCTTGTTACTAGTTGGCGAAATGGGCTCTAAAGCCGACGACTGAGAATCGCCCACCTTCTCCATTTCGTTAATTACGTGATGGATCACGAGAAAGGAAATTAATTAAGGGAGAGTCCGGCCCCCATTATTTATAGAATAATGAATCATCTTAGAGGAAACTTCCTACTTAACAAGCTGCAGTATAATCAAGAACAATTCAATAGGTTTGAAGGAGAAGATTAGATTAATTCAAATAACTAAAACGCGGAAGGACGACTGAAGTCATTCAACAGTTGCGTGGAACCTGTCCGTAGAAAAATTCTTGTCATGCCATATATACTTGTCCGAAGAAAAATTCTTGTCATTCAACAGTTGCATGTTACTATTTTCAATTCAGGTAATCTTCCATAGAAGCTTCGAACTGAGAGAGACTAATGGTAATTGTTGATAGCGACCGAGTTTATCATCTCCTCTTATAGATTCAATCAAATTGAATTGAATTAATTTGACTTTTCCGATCAAATTGAATAAAATTTATTTTATTTCTGTGATAAAGTGAAGTTGGATCAATCTAACATTTTTAACCAAGTCATCTCCATTTAAACCCTTCCTTGGTTTACATTTCAAAAAAGCATTATTTATTTTATTTTTTATTTTTGAAAAAATCCTGCATCTAGAATTCAGTGACACAAAAGAATAATTATATTACTTGAGGAATAAAATGAATTTAAAATTACATGAGAACTTTGATTAAAGTCGATGCATAAAATTTGCTCGAGTTTCAAATAAATGACCCCCCTCTCTCTCTCTCTCTCTCTCTCTCTCTCTCTCTCTCTCTATATATATATATATATATATATATATTAAATGACTCTAAAATAATGTTATAAATTTCTATCGTGGAATAACTTTTTGAAATGTGTTCGGCTTTTTACCAAAGGGCACACTTGAGAATTCGTATTTATCAAAAGGCGTATCATGGTTTTATTTTTACTAAAGGGCGCATGCATTTTAGTTAACTTCCTCTTATACCCCTCCCGCCATGAAATGACTTTCTCAGTTCACAATTTCAAGACATCCGAACCACTTTATCAGTTGTCTCAATTTAAAATAATATTTTGTGGTTTGGATGTCATAGGGAGTCGAATTTTTCTCAACCTACATATATATATTTCTACATTGTACAATTCGATTCATCACGAAGGTACATATATATTTCTACCTTGCACAACTCGATTCATCAAGAAGGCATATGAGGAAGATAGGTGTTGAAGGAGAATCATCAAGCAACCGTTTGTTTGATACAAATAGTAATGTACGTATGATTGTCATCTTTGATATGGTATCAGACCTAGTTTTATACATGATAAACTTCTAATGATTTTTTTTTTGTTTGGAGAAGGAATCTAACGATGTTATGCATTACATAATTAGGGTTCTCTGAAATTTTTTAAGCTTACGATAAATTAATGCTTGAATTTGACCTAAGGGGTGATATCTTACCATACCAGGCCCTAGGAGGGACTGAAATCAAAGGATAGGAGACCCCTGAAATAAAAGAACTTCAGGCCCTAGAAGGGCCTGAATAAAAGGATTTTAGGCCCTCCGAGAGCCTGAAATTAAAGGATTTCAGGCCCTGGGAGTGCATGATATCATTTGCTTTCAGACCGTCATAGGGACTGAAATCAAAGGAATTCAGGCCCTCCCAGGGCTTGAAATCAAAGGATATCAGGCCCTGGGAGGGACTGAATCAAAGGATTCAGGCCCTCCTAGGGCCTGATATCCTTGTTTGTTTTTTAAATTAATGAAACACTTTATTATGATTTTGATTTCAGGGATGATAATGTTGTTGACGAAATTCTCTCTGAGATATGGAATACTCTTGATGATATTGCTGTCATGGGGAATGGAGCAGAAATAGCCAGTAATAATATTCCATTATCTTCTCAGTATAGTGATAATAGTATCACAAGGAATTTGACATTTGATCTAAATGAAGAAGCAAGTAATCTAGAAGATGAGTGTTTAAATTCTTCTAAAGACTTGTTGAATTATTTGAGCCAACCTGGAGTGGGGAGGAAGAAATTGAAATCCGAAATGCAGATGAATTATAACCCAGTACAAGTGTACTAGAATTCTAAGCAGATGATATGCAGATTGAGCAATATGAATTCCTCCCAGATCAGTACAGTGACTTAGAGGAGGAGTTTCCAATAGCTAATGATCCTTATATTTTGAATTCTCGATTTCTTGCTGGGCCAATTGGAAAGGCAGAGGCAAGAGATGAGCATGAATTTTTTGTGAGGCAGATTTTTTCATCTAGAGAAGAATTCAAGAATGCACTTGTCAAACATGCCATGGTTAAGCATATGAGATATAACCCAGTTGACACCCGAAAAAATAGAGTTAAAGCAGTGTGTTTCAACCAACCATGTACATGGAGAGTAGTAGCAAGGGGGAAGTAGAGTTCACTGTTACAAAATACGTAAAGGAACACCAATGTAGAACTTTTAGGGAGAGTGTTGATCATCATGCATGTTCTTCATCATTTGTTGCGTCTTTTGTTGAAGAGAAATTTCTTCATAATGAATAATACAAACCAAGTATGATTATATCAGATATTAAAGCTAGATTTGGAGTGACCATATCATACAGAAAAGCATACATAGTTAGGGAGAAAGCATTGAAAAAGGTCGTCAGAGATTATGATGAGGCGTATAGAGATCTTCCACAATATCTGCGTGAGTTAAGAGCTAGAGATCCTGAAACTTATGTGGCACTATGCAGGAATGGTAACAATGAGTTCCAGCGGTATTTTTGGGGTTTTGGTGCTTGCCGAAGGGTGTTCAGGTCTTATTTGTGTAGACTTATCGGAATTGATGCCACACATCTAAGAGGAAAGTATCCGGGTGTATTGTTGATTGCTACGACGATTGATGGTAATGACAATGTTCTCCCAGTTGCCTTTGGAATAGCTGAAGTTGAATGTGGGTCTGCATGGGAGTGGTTTTTGGAGCATACAAAGAGGTTCTTTGCTGTCGATGAACACTCAATGACCATCGTATTAGATAGACATCGTGGCATTATATCAGCAGTTAGAAAAGTCTACACAAACGCGCATCATGCTTTTTGTTGCCACCACATGTCTTGTAATATAGTAACTGATACTGGAAGTAGAGCCGCTTTAGGTTTGTTTTGGGTAGCAGCACGAGCAAACACAACACTCCAATATGATATGATAATGCAGACAATGCTTGAAAAACATCCAGATGCCCATAAGTGGCTTCAGAATAGTGACCCTAAAAGGTGGGCTAATGCACGTTTTACTGGGAGAAGGTATATATAGAATGCTTACCACGAATTGTGTGGAGAGCTTAAATGCTTTGTTCAAGTCTACACGTGAGCTTCCCATAAACAGGTTAATTGATAATACAAGAAGAAAGGTAGCTCAATAGTTCTTTAACCGTAGAGAGGAAGTCTCCAAATGGCATGTTGCTTTGACACCTCATGCTACAAAAGAAATGGATTCATGGAGAGAGAAAGCTAGAGCATATAAGGTTTACCCTTACTCTTAATATGAAATGGAAGTTGAAACATGGGGCACTTCATACATTGTTGATTTAGAAAAAAAATATTGTCAATGTGGCGAGTTTCAAATTTCAGGACTCCCTTGCTCACATGCTATTGCCGTCATCATTCACAGGAACATGGATACACTCCCATATTGTGAGCATTATTTTTGATCAGAAAATTAGAAGTGGGTTTACATGGAACCGTATTTACCCTTGTAGAAGTAAGCAGTTTTGGCCTAGGGTCGTGAACGATATTATAGTTCTATGTCCCTGTAGCCTTGTGCAGCCCGGCAGACGAAAGAAGGCACGGATTGAGTCGAGACACAATGACAAGGTAAAATTAAAATGTAGTCGCTGCAAATAACTTGGCCATAATAGAAGGACATGTAGAATGTCGCCAGCCCCAGGGTCTTGAGTTACTTGGTATATGTATTGCAGGAATATTCTGATTGAAGTGTATATTTTGTAAGGAGGAGAAATGAATGCATATATTTTGTATATTGTAAAGCCATAGTATTGTCAAAAAAACTAGTTATTGTTAATGTTGTCACTTGAATATTTATTCCAATATTATGATACATTTCACCTTGTCTAATTCAATGTAAGCAGAATAGATCAATCCTGAAGTCCTCTGATTTCCCACATTGGGCCTGCAATAATTATATTTCAGGTCTTGAAGTCCTGAAGTCCTCTGTTTTCTGAATATCTCTATTTGAGGCCCTTTGATTTTTGCTGTGTTGATGCATTGTTATGTGCCAACTGATACTGTAGGAACACATAATTGATAATAATTACGACTATGTTTGGACACCAAAAACACCATCTCCTAGCTAAACTCTAAATAGTGATATTGAGTTTTGAGAAATCCAAATATCCTAGGTCCATCAGTGGGTTTCCATCGAAACACCAAAATTCCTTCTGTGCCAAATTCTGAAAATATGAGTTCATGGTGTGCATGGAATCCAATTGTGGTATGCAATGTGTATTTAGGTACGCTCCAGGTGGAACCTTCTTGTTTCAACTTTAAACAAATGTAAGCATGTTTTGATCATACCTGAGTATTTCAATCATAGTTTAATAAATTTTTGTCACAACTTGTACATTTATATAATAGATTGCCCTATAAAAATTTAATTTGATAAAACATTATTAAATATTATGAATAATAATTTTAAAAAGGATAACAATTTTGAGGCCATGTTGGGCCTGAAGTAATCTGATTTTAGACCCACGTTCGACCTAAAATCAGAGGATTTCAGGCCCAACGTGGGCCTGAATCACATTATATCAGGCCCTGGGTGGGCCTGAATATGATTATTTCAAGCCCAGCATGGGCCTGAAATGATATTATTTTAGGTCCGGCGTGGGCCTGAATACAAATAATTTCAGGCCCAATGTGGGGCTGAATAACTCTGATTTCAGGCTCTCTGATAAACCTACTAATCATTGCAATCCAAAATAGGAATATTCTTTTCGCTAATAGGAATAAATATGTATAATATAAATATATAGAAATGGAATCCAATTTTGGTTTAGAATCCAATTTTGGTTTAGAATGGAATCAAATGGGAAAAAAATTTGACCCCTCATTGGGCCTGAATAATCTGATTTCAGGCCCACGTTGGACCTGATATAAGAAGATTTCAGGCCCAATGTGGGCCTGAAATTAGATTATTTCAGGCCCTTCGTGGGCCTGAATATGATTGTTTTAAGCCCAGCGTGGGCCTGAAATCAGATTGTTTCAGGCCCACCGTGGGTCTGAATTCAAATTATTACAGCAAAATCAAGGTTCAATATTATTGATGGTATTGACAACAATTACAGATTATACAACAACAACGATCGAAAGCAATGTTCCATTCATTTCTAAAGGATTACATACATTTTAACTACAAATATACAATGTTTGTCATGACACTTACATATGCATTGTATCAACAAAACCAATATTTACAGATTTAGCTTCCAGAACTTTTCTCTCATAATTTTATATCCCACCTAAAATCGATAAGGTTTCATTTTTTTGGCTAAACTTTGTAGATCTTTGAAACACCAGACTTTCAACATAGCGCAAAAGGAAAAAAGCACAATCCAACCTAAAAAACTAATATTTAAATTGTTGTTAGCATTTAAATCCAACCATGAAAGATTATGTTTTTTAACCAAAATAAACATGATCTTACGATCTGCTTTGGGTGGGTCCTTGTACTACAATTTTATTAAAGTCTATCCTCGATATGGAAGGCAATCTTTTATTCCATCTCGTGTAATATGACCAGTTCATATTTTTGAAAAATGCCACCTACATAGAAATTACATTAGTAACAAATATATTCCATTTAAACTATTTGTAATGGTTTATATATCAAATATAAAACTTACAGTTTTCTCAAATTTGGCAGTGTACCCTTCTGTGGCGCCGAGAGAATTATAATGCAGGATATTACCTTCCTCGAGGTCAATAACCAATAGATGTCAATGATCATCTGCAATATTTAATGGACAGATGATATATCTAATTGGCTTATCTGTATCAATAGCAATAGTTTGTTCAAATGCTGCAGCATGCATCACCTCAAACAATTCCTATGTTTATTAAAATGGAAGTGTTAGTAGACTAAATCTTAGAAAAAAAAACAACAAAACAAGGTGCTAATTGACTTATATCTAAACCCACCCCACAGAATATGGAGGGGTGGTAAGGTGAGTTACAGGATTTTGCTTCATTTACTATATAATCCAGTAAGTATTTATGCAATCTCCGTTGGTGTTGTCATTCCAATCAAATATAGTCAAAAATGATTGCATATCTAATGAAAAGGTCCCATTGGACCATACTGGATTCAACGAAATCCTACATGAACAAAATATAAGCAACTTAATAACAAGGGAATGATTAAATTTTATTAATGAATGACAATAATCAACATTGTTTTATAGTATTATGTAATCGTAATAGCAACTAACTCACTTTAATTTACTAAGCTTTAATAATGTTTCTGCAATCTCTGCATCTTTATTCTTTTTAAAAAATGCCTTGGTATTCTTCAAGATTTTACTTTTGCCCTTTTGAATTTCTTTTGTTTTAGCTGCTTGTTGATCAGATATTTTTGTTTGGGTTGAGGTTGCAGATTTTATTGTTTGCGTTGTAGTTTATGACATTGATGGGGCAGGAGGCTCATCATCTTCATCCTCATCCTCATCCTCATCCTCATCCTCTTCCTCATCCTGAACAATTTCTTTGCCTTTGCCTTTGCCTTTGCTTTTGCCTTTGCCTTTGCCTTTGCCCTCGTAGGGTGGTATTATCTGAGTTATTTTTCTTTTTTTTGGGAAGTGGCTCAGCGTCATCTGAGCCTTTGCTTTCCAATTGTTTATTTACATTCCGGATTCTCTCATCAGCCTGATCTATGATGCTATCTTGTACAACTATCATTCTTTTGTGGAGATCATCTTTCTGTTTAAGCTGGGAATTCTTCTAAGCAATTATTGTATCATTCTGAGCAATTATTTCATCCTTCTCACTGATGGCTGTTGTCATCTCAATTTTAACATCCTCTAAACTTTTAAGAGCTATAGTTAATTGTTGCTGTAAGGTCTCAATTTGCTCTTGCTTTTCAATACACTGATTGCAAGCCTCCATTTCTAAGGCGTGTAGGCTTCCTTCTGCTGCTTGCTGTAATACCTCACACTATACCTCTAGTGCTTGAGTTGGAGGAGAGTAGTGAGGTACCAAATCCAACTCTGACTCAGCCGGAATTAAATCAACAATAATTAAATTTGTAGCCACACGGTCAATCATCCTTTTGACACTCTCAACATGAGCCTTAGACCAACTCCACCGAAGGATTCTTGGCAATCTATGAGGATGTTCTGGAGAAGCAATACTAATATGTTCACTCACCCATACCTACAACATGATTATATTCAGTAATTAGCTTCCATCATAACATATATGAGCAGGTATATATGCTCTAACTTACAGCCAAAATATTTGGGAATCCCTTGAGCAAGGGAGCCTTGATTGTTTGGGTTGAATCACCTATATGTGCTCTATGCCTCAATGTAACCCCTTTCCAATGGCTTCCAACTGAGGAGCCATGAAATTGTACACGACATTGCACCAATTATAGGTTTGTAGGTTGTCAAAATCATCTACACAGTTAATTAGTGAGAGGGCAGGAATGACAAGTATGCTGCTAGTACCACAAAATAGTACTGTAGCAAAAAAA
Organism: Boesenbergia rotunda; assembly: GCA_024364735.1. Lineage (NCBI taxonomy): Eukaryota > Viridiplantae > Streptophyta > Magnoliopsida > Zingiberales > Zingiberaceae > Boesenbergia > Boesenbergia rotunda. The sequence continues at coordinate 3,051 of JAGFNQ010006287.1, read as the reverse complement.
AAAAAATAGAGTATATACAACTGACAAAAGAGCTTGTCATTGGCTCTAGACTTCATTATCAATTTCTCCAAATGCTTGGCAGAACAACCTGAACCTTCGAAATACTGCTTGTACAGTGGGCTGGAGGCCTCGTTCAAATCAAGTTTGACTATCTCTCCATTGTCAGGTAGCCCTAGAATAAGTGATATATCAACCTTTGTGAATATGAGTTTTTTCCCATGGAATATAAAGCTCTGTTCTTCTTGATCCCAATTATTAAACATATTCTGCACCTGGAGTCTTACACAAGAACTATTAAGGAGGTTGAGGACCCAAAAAAAGGGTGTATCTCGGATCAACTGTTCTTGTGCTGGTCTGGGTGGAACAGAATCAATGACATTTCTGAAATGGCAAAGGCTACTTTTCCAGTTCATTTGTTTACTTCGATCTCTGTTGACAAATCTTGTATACTCGCTATGCATTTTGCTTTTTTCCTTGTGTCAACTGTTTTTTTTTACTTCCACCAGCGCCTTGTTATTTCTTCAATTTTTTGGAGCTGCTTGCTTTGATGATGATCTTTTTGGAGCCATCTCGAACTTAGCAATCATCAAACAACAATGAGAGATAAACAAGTATACCACTTAGATTTTGTACATAAAGGGCCTCATCATATTCGGTCAGTGAGTAAAGACTACCGCAAACCCTAGGTGAAAAGCAAATACTGAAATGAAAAACTAGGGATTAGGGTACGTACAATTCGACTAATCGAATGACGAGGATGTTCACCACATGACTCCAATGGAGGAAAGCATGCTACCTTCAAATGGCAAGAAAACACAAGCTAGAAGATGATTGCTAACCACTAGGCTCCCGATGACGCTTTAAACCTCGGTCACTGCTGGGCCTGATATTAGAGGATTTCAAACCCTACGCGGGCCTTAATTTGTATATGTATTATTATTTATTATTTTGAGTTATATTTATTAAGAAAATCTAATTTATACTAGATTTTATATAATTCTACAAAAATTATTTACTCAACAAAAATTTTTTTAGTGAGAATTTATTTTTTTTTCTTATGTATTCATTTATTAGTTGGAAAAGAATAATCTATCTTAATTATACATATTTATTAAAATCTAAAAAAAATTCAACTACTCTCATTTTAATTTTATTTAATTTTTATTTTGAAGATATAACATCTATATAACTTTAAAAAAATCTTGTCCATGTTCATATATTACTCTGATTTCTTTTTAATTTTATTGATTTTATATTTATATCATATTTTTATATTTTTTTCAGAGAGCCTGAAATCCACATATTTCAGTCCCACGGTGAGCCTGAACATCTATGATTTCAGGCCTATCGTGGGCCTGAAATCAGAGATATTTTGAAAGTTCTACAAGATTTCAGGCCCACCAATTGAGTGACTCAATTGGTTACCAGGATTCATAAACTCTAGTACTTAAGCTTGGAGGTCTACGGTCTGTTTACTTGGGAGAGTGGATTTAAAAACTAAGGAAAGTGTTCCTTAGGAAAAAATTTCTAATGTTTACTTCGCGAGGAAGGATGGATTAATTTCATTTCTCCTGTTTACTTATTACTAAGTAATGGACGGATGGATTCCTAAATCCATCCGTCGATCATTTTTAAGTCATTTTTTCGTCCACCCAAAATCGGACGGAACAACTTTCTCTTCCCCTCTTCTTCGCGAATAGGCATAACGCGACTATGCGAGGCGGCACTGTGATAGCTCTACCTCCCTCGGTGATGCATGCAAGTAGAGTCCTCTCTCTGCAATGTCGCGCTCCTGCTCGTTGGTGTCTTCGTCGTGTCTCAAATCCAACTAGGGCAAAAGGGGTCAACAACCAGAGGCGTGATGGAGCTCAGAAACAGGTCAGGAAAGTCCAATGAAATTGGAGATGATGACCTACACGAATGTAGCGAGTTGGTTCTTGGAGAGGGAGTGGTTAGACTGGAAGATGGTGGCGTCGTGGAGGTGGAAAGTGGGTTTGGTGGGGTGCATCACCAACCAAATGATGAGGATGGCGGGCACGGCTGCTTGCCGATCGAAGGGGAGCACAGCCACTCGCCGGTCTCTCGCAAGCACGGCCACTCGCCGTTCGCTTGCGAGCACGAATGCTCGCCGTTCGCTAGCGAGCACGGACGCTCGCCGGTCGCTCGCAAGCACGATCGCTCGCCGAATCGCTCCAAGCACGGCCGCTCACCGCTTGCAAGCGCGATCGTGAGCAACCATGAGGGAGCGCGAGCGAGGTGCTGGACCTTCTCTTCTCCAAGTTTCTCTTCCATTTCCCCTTCTTCCTCCTTTCTTCCTAACAAATTCATTTCTCTTCCTGATGGATTATTTTCTTTTCCCTTCTCTCCCCGTAGGGATAGTTTTCCGCAGCTGATTCCTTTCACCTCATTCATCCGCTCGTCCGAGTAAACTGACCCCTAGAGTTCGAATCTTGGGGAAGGCAAAAATCCACTGGCCAGGGGTGGAAAGTCCTAATGAGTAACGGCATGACCGAGGGCAGCCAAAGGGGCCGCCAAATAGGATTTGGCCGCCAAAGGGGCTGAGGGGCCGGGTCGTTACAATAAAAAGGCGCTGATCCAATATAAAATCGGACAACATCTCCCCTGTCCGACGAATAATTTACACATACATACAACACACACAGATAGTAAATTGGCCTCAGGCCTCAAAACAAGAAATAAAGCAGGAAAATAAATACAAACTCAACCCATAAACCAACTTTACTCACCTGAGTTGCCCCCTGGGTAGGTGCGCAACAAAACAATACTAAATAAGTCCAGTAGAGGGCTCAAACATACAATACCGAGACAAATGAAATGCGAGACAAGTTCCATGACATAAAATGAATACAGACCAAGTACTAAGATGTAAAAGAAATAGAACAACGCGGAAACACCCATCACTGGAGTCGTAGGGACTTGGGACTGGCAACTGGGGCTCCCTTGCGACCAATCAACCTGAAAACAGAAATATGTGATAGATCGATCGGCGTGTTAGAGGGGGGGGGGGGGGAATAGCACTTTTTCGTTGAA
>JAGFNQ010006286.1:991656-1222145 GCA_024364735.1 Boesenbergia rotunda | reverse complement strand
TATATTATATATATAATAAAAATTTTACCACGTAAATTCATATAAATCACGTGTATTTTTTTATTTATGATTACGTCATTTAAGATTTTATCTTTAAAATTTAGTAGTTAAATTATAATATTAAATATAAAAAAAATTAATATTTTTATGAAATTGGTATATTAAAATGTTTAGCATAGAATATATATATATATATATATATATATATATATATATATATTATATTATGTATTAAAAATTTTAAAGATTTTTATTAAGATTGTACGATTCTTATCGTTCTAATCCTAATCCCCTGATGCTGAATTGATTCTACTTAGATCACGAGGTCAAAACTATGACATGGAATTACATTAATAATTATAAGAGATAGAATGGAAGCCAATATGCTAAGACGGAGTGAGATGCAATATTAGAAATGAAAATATCTAAAGGCAATGGGCTAAATTAAAATTTAATTATTGAGAACTCTGCGGGGGCAAGTTGAAAAATTGACTCGCATCGTAGCATTACGTGGACTGGGTTCCGCGCTGCAGGAAATCCGGAAGCCTCTCGTAGCCCCAAGAAGACTGTAAAAGACCACACCTTTGCAATAGCAATTGTAGAATGCAACCGACAGTCCTCCACGCGTCCGCCACGCGTCCTCCACGATTCTCTCGCGTCTTCCGCACCGCATTCGTCTAGACCTTTTTAACGCCTCGCTCGCAGTTGCTTTCGCCATCCTCCGCTGCGAACGAACGCGAAGGAAGGGAGCATCTCGAACTCCTCTTCGAACGCTTGTAATCTCGTCGATCGCTCGTTATACGGCGAGGCGAAGGAGTATGTGGACTCGACCGGGGTACGGGAAGGGCGCCGGCGACGTTGAGGCGGCTGGGGCGCCTGGGGCGCAGCCGCTGTACCCGATGATGCTGGAGCCGCCGGAGCTTCGCTGGGCCTTCATCCGGAGGATCTACTCCATACTCGCCTTCCAGATGCTGATCACCGTTGCCGTCGCCGCCTTCGTCGTCTCCGTTCCCTCCGTTTCCCACTTCTTCGTGTCCTCCGGCGCCGGCCTCGGCCTCTACATCTTCCTCATTCTTCTTCCCTTCATCGGTACCCACAAAACCCTAATTCCTCTCTTCTAACCCTAATTTTGTATTATACTTCCAAAAATATACTTTTTTCTGATGAAATATGCATCAATTTGTGCGGAAATTATCCGATGTTGACAGTGCTGTGCCCGCTCTACTACTACTATCAGCACCATCCCTTAAATTTTATTCTACTCGGAATTTTTACGGTCTCCATCAGCTTCGCCGTCGGGTTGACATGCGCCTACACCAGCGGTACACTAAAAAAACATCTTTTTTCTTAAGTGCTCAAAATCACACATTTGCTACAAGATTAACATGTAAATCTACTCGGCGAGCAGGAAAAGTAATCCTGGAGTCGGTGATCCTCACGGCGGTAGTGGTTGTGAGCCTCACCCTGTACACCTTCTGGGCGGCTTCCAGAGGCCAGGATTTCAGCTTCCTCGGACCATTTCTATTCTCCGCCATCATCATACTGATGCTCTTTGCTCTCATCCAGGCAAGTCAGCGATTGGTCAAGCTTAATTTTTATTCGCAAAACTCTGACTTTCTTCGATGACAATTCTTCTTTCTGCAGCTGATATTCCACTTGGGAAGGATCTCTACCATGATTTATGGAGCTATAGCCGCGATTATATTCTGTGGATACATAATCTATGACACAGATAACCTGATCAAACGCTACTCCTACGATGAGTACATTTGGGCAGCGGTGGCGCTGTACTTGGACATCATCAACTTGTTTTTGTCTCTGCTTACTTTGTTCAGAGCATCTGAAAGTTAGTTAATTAAGCAAGAACCAAGTAAGCCTCACAGTGTGCTGTTAGTACTCGAGGTTAATGTTCAAATCCGTAACTTGAATCGCTTGTAATGAAAATGTTGTTCTCAATGGAGTTTTCAGAAATCAGCATGGAGTTTTTAAGTGCCAAATTTGTGGAAGATGATAGGATAGGGATAAGTAATCTCGGAGAACACATGATATGGAGAACACATGATATGGAAAAGTTACGTTTACGTTGCCGACAAGGTTAGAGATTCGAGATCAGATCGGGAGGTCAGACCTCAAATTATTTCGGGAGAATGGAAGAAGACCCTCGAAGTCAGACCGGGAAGTTAGCCCGCAAGGCTATCTCCAGAGAATAAGGAAGGTTCCCGTCTCGGGGGTGTGGAGTCCAAAAAAACATCTTAGGAAGAAGAGAACAAAGCTTCAAGTACTCTCCTCCAGAATAGAAATTCAGCAGATAGTTATTGCTTGTAACACATGATAATGATGATTTAATAGTCATGATGGTCGTTATCGGCCTCACAGGTAGGAGAATAGCTATCAGATAATCAATGACCATTAAACATGTGGGGGAGGTGAAAACGTACGGAGGGAAGATATCATGTATATAAGGTGTTTCGACACCTAGATAAAGGGGACGGTAAAATTTAGATTCGAATATTTTGATTCTTCATGTTCTCCCTATAAGAGAAATTTCTGACTCAAACGTCGGAGAGGATTTCACCAAAACTTCTTCTATTAACCACGACAATCAGAAATCAGTAGAATAAATTTTTAGAAAAATTTATCGGAAAGATTTAGGGTTTATCGGATTAGGAAAAAAGTTTAAGGTGAATTCGTAAATTACGAAGGGTTAAATGACTTGACACTTGACCCTAAGGCTACGTTTGGTAGGGGGTAATGTAATCGGGTCTATAATGTAATCAAGTTTGTAATGTAATGTAATCTTGATTACATTGTTATGTTTGGTAATGAGTTGTATGTAATCTTTGATAACCATTATAAGTTGGATTTCTTTGTTTGGTAAGGGGTAATCCATTCTGTAATGTAATCAAGATTGACGACCGACGACCGTCGCCGGCCGGCCGGTAACCATCGACCGGTCGGCGACCGGCCGCCGTCGCCGGCTGGTCAAGATTGACGACCGACGACCACCGTCGGCCGGCCGGTGACCATCGACCGGCCGGCGACCGCCGCCGACCGGCGGTCGCCGAGCGATCGCCGGCGCCGGTGATCGCCGGGCGGTCCGATGACCGTCACTGTCCGGTCGACGACTTTACAAGCTGTAATGTAATCCAGATTACGGAGGTTTTGTTTTGTAATCTAGATTATAAATCATCAACCTCTTTTGTAATCGAGATTACATTACATTACAATTTTAAAGTCATTCCAAACAAAGGAATCCAACATGTAATGTAATCTTGATTACATTACAGGGTGGATTATACCCTACCAAACACAGCCTAAGGGTCTAAAATAAATATATATATCTTTAAACTTGAGGACTGATTTCGATTTTGGCTTAAGCTAAGCGGTTAAGAGGACAAATGACCCAACCCTAGGAACTTGATGTGTATTGCACATTTTAGAGGGTTTAAACTGATAAAAACCCAACCCTAGGGACTTGATTTTGGCTTAAGCATGGTTTGGATTTCTTGAGATTAGAGGGTTTTTTCCACAAAAATGTCATCACTTATAATCCTCCCTCTCCTCCTCCTTGTGCTCGCAGCGAACACCTCTTCGGCCCGATCCTCTCTTCATCTTCCCTTCCTTCGTGAGCCCTAATTGCAGTCGAACCCTAACTTATGTCGACCTCTCCTCTTCTCTTCGCCCCGATCCTCTCTTCCTCTTCCCTTCCTCCGCGAGCCCTAATCGCAGTCGAACCCTAACTCACGCCGACCTCTCCTCTTCTCTTCCCCAACCCGATTCCTTCTCTTCAGTCCTCCTCGTCGCAACCGAACACTAGTCGACGCCAACTACCTGAGCGCAGCCAAAATCAGACACCAACACTCGCTATTTCCTCTTCATGCGATCAACAATCGCTGGTCGACATTAGCCCACTGGAGATCACCGGGGCTCTCCTCGAGTTTCCTCTTCCACCTTTATTCGACCGCCCTTTATCTCACTCATTCCATCTTCAGGATTGAGCCACTGACGCACCTCCTATCTGTGGCCATTAGGAGGTAAGCCATCGCCACCTTGAGCCAGTTCATTTTTCCCTGCTGATTAAGATAAAAAATTGCTGGTAGAGGGGATGCCCTTATTGATCCATGGTTGCCTCCCTTCTCTAGTCCCTGATGAAGATTTTTGTGGCTGAGTTTCACGGGTAGCTCACGAGATTGGTGAACCTGTGTTGATCGATACACCATCTGCACAGGGCCGACCCAGGGGAGATGCTATACTGATTTTGTGCCATTTCACTAGAACTTTTTGGATTCCTTGCTGATCGTCGGAGCTATTGAGGGTCGCCGACGCTGCTAGGTAAGGATTTTCCTGTTGGTTGTTACCCATGAGCTCTGATTCCAGTTAGGTTGCTGCTTTAGTCCTAGTCCTTCAATACTATGAGATCCATTTGGAGATGGAACAGAGGTAAGTAATTTTATGGTAGATTGGAAGTGTTAAGTTTTGGTGGTGAATTGTATGGATTTGGTTGTGCCCTAGTGAGCCTTACTTTACGAGTTGGCGTTGTTGGTGACTTTGGGGCTAATCTCAGCCCGATACAGGAGCTCTTTGCATTGGATCAGGTTAGGACCATGGAACTCCATTCCATCCAAGGTTCTTCTGGCCCGTTGATACCCTTGATCTTTCTGGAAGTCGCCCAAATTCGGAGGAAACGGTAAATCTTCTCATCAACGAATCAGACAGAAAGGGCATGTAGAAAGTTGGATAAAGAAGAAGCGCTTTTTCCACCCCTTCTGGGAAGAAGGGAGGGTGTTGGGGCAATCGATCCTAAGATGATCTGGAGGATCATGAGTTTTGATGTGTGCGGTCAATATGGTTAAATTAGAGTTTGTTGTTGGACTAATATGTGTACATGAGTATGCAGGTGTACAGGTACACATGGACTTGGTTGATATCTTCAGGTGAAGGATGACATAGAGGCAAGCTAGAGGCTTGCGTACGCATCCGAGGGACTGTGGATAGCAGGGACGATGAGCCGAGGGACGCGAACTTCGAGGTGTACGTGAAGGTGGCATGGAGGCAAGCTGGAGGCTTGTGTGCGCATCTGAGGGACGAGGGCCGAAGATGAAGAGGGCGTGAAGGAAATAGTCGAGGCTGCTAGTGAAGAGTCAACCGGGTGGTGAGGGTATGAATATGAGTGTTTGTACTCAGGGGCAAAGCCGGGAGGGTTCGATTGCAGAGTGAAATATACTCGCGGAGTGTAACCCTAGGCTTAGGTTTGAACCAGTCGACTTCCCTTGGGGGCAGTCGATTGGTGTCGGCTGGGACAGCTGCTGAATTCGAACGTTGTACTGTAACGATCGAATCTGAGTGGGAGTAGGGGCAGTCGACTGGTAGCGGCTATTTCATACTCGAGCTCTATTTAAAGGAGCTCATTTCAGGCTACTTTCTCTTGACGAAACTTGCTTGGTTAGAGTGAGTTAGTAACCTAGTGATCTCAGGTAGTGTCCAAAGTTTGTGGAGAGGTTTCTCCACCCACAATGAGCTACGCGATCTAGCTGGAGGTGCTCCGGGGAATCATCCACCGACGGATTAGGGATCGCTCACCTTACGGGCAGCCGTGGAGTAGGAGTTTATCTCCGAACCACGTAAATCGTGAGTGTTCTTCGCTGTTAGTTTTATTTTTACTTTGTATTTCCGCTTGCGCAACTAACTGTGTAGGAAGAACAATTCAAAAAGTACTATTCACCCCCTCTAGCAACCGGATCGATCTAACAAGTGGTTTCAGAGCAAGGACCACTCTTGATTGGAATAACCGCCAAGGGAGCAAAGCAAAGCTAGAGGGAAATGATGGAGGATAAGCTAGGGGACGATATCAACTCACCGCCAACGTATGACCATGAAGATTTTGCATATTGGAGAGCTAGAATGAAGATGTGGCTCGACATGGATTGGGAACGTGCAATGATAATAGAAGAACCATTTGAAACCCCTAAGGACAAGCATGGAAAGAAGCTCCGACCTAAGTATTGGACCAAGGAGCAACAAGAACAAGCTAGGGCAAATGAGAAGGTAATCAAAATTTTGATTAACATTTTGCCTAACAATATTTTGAGTACTGTAGGGACATATTCAAATACATATGAGTTATGGAATAAATTGGAAAAATGTCATGAGAACCCTATACAAGCTCAACTAGTAGAAGAGCCCGAAGAAATAAATTTAAGAGTCCAAGAAGACCAAGAGGGAGAAGTGTCAACTTCATTAAGTGAAGGGGGAAAATTTAGTCAAGAATCATCAACTTCCTCAAGAGGAGAAGAAGAAGTATCAATTTCAAGAGTTGAGGGGGAGAAGAGACCCTCATCCGTACAAGAGCCAGAGAAAGCTCCTACCTCCACCAAAGCCAAGTCAAAAAAGCATATCATATGCTTTGGTTGCAACAAAAAGGGGCATTACAAGGATAAGTGCCCACTAGGTAAAAAGGAGGTAATTCCTAAGCCCAAGTCCATTCATTTAAATTCTAATATGGGTTGTAGGAATGAGGAAGCTTAAAAGAAAAGAAGGAAAATTCGATGCTTAACATGCGGGGAGTTAGGGCATTATCATACAAAATGTCTAAGGAAAGAAGAACTTAAAAAGATGGAGCACCTTAGAAGATGGGGAAAAGAAGAAAGGAAGAGGAACTCACATCAAGGTGGAACTACATGGGTAAGGGAGGTAATCTCTAACTTTACTTATGCTTCAAATTCTTCCATGAATGCTAGAAATATTAATAATTGCTTGCCTAGATTTAATTTTGGATTTAAATATCATGATAGGAATATGAACACTATTGCGTGCCAAAACATCAAAAATTTTATGTTTCATGACCAATCTAGGAATTCTAAAACTAAGGATCAAGGCATCAACCCTAAGAAAGGGAGACACATGTCTAGGAGTTTAGAAAAAGAAAATCAAGTTTTGAAAGCAAAACTTGATAAATTGGAGAAAAACCTAGATAGACTCATTAGGGGGTCTAAGGGGTCAAGCATGATGCAAAAAAATCAACCTCTTAGAAATGGTAGGCCGGGATTGGGATACCACTCTAGGAGGTCAATACTAGTAAAAAGTTATATTCAAGAATGCCCTATAACTATGGTAGAGAAAAGATCAAAATGACAAAGAAAAGTCATTTAAAGGAAAAGAAAAGAAATTGACCAAGAAAAAGGTCTATAGGGTCAAGAGAGTAGTAGTGGAAGGTCAAGAAGCACCGGAGGAGCACCGGTGTGGTCTTGCATTTGTAGATGAGTTATCTGTTGGGACCGGGTGCATGCCGACGCGGACACGTATTGTAATTGTTACATAATTACATGCAGCGGAAACAAAAACATGAATAATTTTCTAAATTATTCTAACACATATCCTAAGCATGCAATGTGTTCACATAATCGTAATATAAAATTTTTGCAGAAAAGGAAATTACTCTACGAATTACCTTGCGTAACTTGGAAGAAGGGACGAGATCCAACCATTAGCGTCCCTTGAAAGCTCCTTCTCTATTCGTATCCACGTCGAGTATCGTCAGGATGACTTCGCTAAGCCACGAGTTTCGTGTTCACGAGAACTACTAGATTCTCCGTGAACACGACGAAAACCGAGAGAGTAATCAAATCGAAAGACTCACCATCAAGGTTGGCCGAAGAGGAAAATCGTCGCAAGGAAGAACTTCGTCGCCTTGATGCTTCTCCTTGTGCTCACGGCAAGAAGAAAGAAGGAAAGCCTATGGCCGGCCAAGAGAGAGGGAGAGAAGAAGAGTAGAGAGCCCAAGCAATTCTTGGATGGATCCCTTCCATGGCACCCCTTGGGTCCTTTATATAGTGAGAGGTTTCTTAATTCCCAAGCAAACCTCTCCTTGATTATGGAATAATTTCTCAATCAATCCATAATCAAGGCTCTCATGATCAAGCTTCTTCTTCATGATTATGGAATAATTTCTCAATCAATCCATAATCAAGACTCTCTTTCTTTTGGCATGATTATATAAAATTTATAAAACAAACCAACCATTGGTTCATTATATAAAAATTTATAAAACAAACCAACCATTGGTTCATTATAAAAATTTATATATATATAAAATTTATATAACCTTTTATAAAATAAACCAACCTTTGGTCTATTTTATAAAACAAACCAAAATAGCCTTATCCTCTTATGGTGGTAGTCGGCCATGACAAGAAGAGAGGAGGCCCCCTCCTTGGCCGACCCATCTAACCCCAATTGGATCAAATCCCTTAATGAATTAAACTTATTTAATTCACCCATTAAGTCTTTAAAAGACTTAGTCATTTTATGCTTCCGATGCGTCTGAAATAAATTCAGTTTTGACTATTGTTTGGACTTACCAAAAATAGTCTATCTCGATTGGAGAATCCAATTCTCAACTCGTTTTAAATCCTTCGAATTACTCGTTATGCATGTGACCAAATAGGTTTTCAATTTATGTTGGTCGTCCATAATTAACTAATTAATTATAGAACGATCATGAGTGACACCTAGTAGTACATCATGATCCTCAATTAAATGAAAGATCAACGATTGACCTCAGAAATGATTCTGAAACCCTTCAGCAGCTATAATGAATCGTGCCTCATTCCCTTTACCATCTTATACCCACTTGGTTCAGGACATGGTCTATGTGTGTCAGTCCCCACTAGGCTGACTACGTCACACCTAGCCCAAGTAACGTTTCCTCGTCCTATGGATTCTAATTACTCTCATGTATTTAAGAGATTCATACTCTGAACATGTCATGCTCTGGCCAGAGGCTTCGAGTAACAATCCGACGATAGGCCTCGGGTATACATCTCCTCGCAAGGAGTGGTGAATCCTTTGTAGGCTGTTCAAACATCTTCGGGCACTTCGGCTTATACCCAATCATCCTGGGTCCACACCTCCTTGGAGATGCTTGCTTAAGATGTCAAAGTATAAGTCTCCATGACCAAGATGACTTGAACACCGCAAGTCAAAGGAACATCGCACTTAAGCTGCAGTAAGAACTTCACTGACATATCTATATGTAGACTACCATATGAAGTTTTACAGCCAGTCACTCCAATGAACTAGTTCCCTTAACTAGCATTCATGTTTATCTCCGGACATCTCCATGTCACCAGCCAGTGAGAATCAGCTGATTAGAGAATAACCCATGCTAGTCTCAACAGAATTGATAGTGTCCGTATTTATCAATTCATCGACTAGGGACAATTTCAATACTTCACAATTACACATGTAGAGATAATCACTAGTTGTGAATTCATCACAAATTCTCTCATGCTGTGAATTGTATTGCAGACATTCAGTAAATGAGTTTAAGTTCTCAATCAAATACATAAATATGTATACTCAAATAGTGAATATTCATTTATTAAAATAAATGATTACAATCATAAGGCGATTGCCTTAGGACACTTCTCTCATATCACTAACAAACTCTCACTTGGCCTAATGCCAATCGCTACGGTACCCAATACCATAGGCTCTAACATGACCCTCAAACTTACTTTGAGGCAAGGCCTTAGTTAAAGGATCCGCAAAATTCCTTTCAGTGAGAATTTTCTCAATTTGTATATCATTCCTATTTATAATCTCTCTGATCAGATGATAGCGGCGAAGCACATGTTTGGATCGCTGATGAGACCTTGGTTCCTTTGCTTATGCAATAGCTCCATTGTTGTCGCAGTAAACCGGTATTGCTTCATCAATGGTTGGAACCATACCAAGTTCTGAGACAAACTTCTTGATCCAGACTGCTTCCTTTGCTGCTTCCGAAGCTGCAATATATTCCTCTTCCATGGTAGAATCCGCTACGGTGTCTTGCTTGGAACTTTTCCAGCTTACTGCGCCTCCATTCAAAATAAATACGTATCCGGACTGAGATTTGGAGTCATCCTTATCTGTCTGGAAACTAGCATCTGTATACTCACGTATTATCATATCACCTTCTCCATATATTAGGAACACATCCTTAGTTTTTTCTTAAGTACTTGAGGATTGTCTTGACAGTCGCCCAATGATCCATTTCTGGATCAGACTGGTATCTGCTTGTGACGCTCAGAGCATATGATACATCGGGCCTAGTACATAACATAGCATACATGATAGATCCTATCGTGGATGCATAAGGAATCTTATTCATGCAAATCCTCTCGTCTTCTGTGCGCGGACACATAGATTTTGAAAGGTTGATCCCATGCCTGATGGGAAGGTAACCTTTCTTGGATTCTGACATGTTAAACCTTTCTAGCACTCGGTCTATATATGTAGACTGCGAAAGACCAAATTTTAATCCCAAGGATATAGGTTGCTTCTCCCAGGTCTTTTATGAAGAAAGTTTTGGACAACCAAATTTTAACTGACTGTAAGACTGATATATCGTTTCCTATAAGTAAAATGTCATCGACATATAACACTAGGAATACGACTGCACTCCCACTAACCTTCTTGTATACACAAGGTTCGTCAGGATTTTGTGAGAAATCAAACTCTTTGATTGTTTCATCAAAACGGATGTTCCAGCTCCTGGATGCTTGCTTTAGTCCATATATGGATCGTCGAAGCTTGCATACTTTGGTTTTATTAATCGATGTGAAACCTTCAGGTTGTATCATGTATACATCCTCAAGCAGGTTTCCATTAAGGAAAGCTGTTTTCACATCCATTTGCCATATCTCATAATCATAATGAGCTGCTATGGCCAGGAGCATCCGAATGGATTTGAGCATAGCTACTGGCGAATAGGTTTCGTCATAATCAATTCCTTGTTTCTGACGATATCCTTTTGCCACTAATCTAGCCTTAAAAGTAACAACATTACCTTCCATGTCGGTTTTCTTCTTGAAAGCCCACTTGCACCCTATGGGCTTAATCCCTTCAGGCGGGTTAACCAAGTCCCATACTTGATTTTCGTACATGGAATCCATTTCCGACTTCATGGCTTCAAGTCATTTATCCCTTTCTGAATTTATCAGAACATCTTCATAACTGATAGGTTCGTCATTGTTAACGAGTAACACGTCGTTCGATTCACTTATGAGAAATCCGTATCTCTCTGGAATATTGCGTGTCCTATCAGACCTTCGAAGAAGTGGTATTGTTTTAGGTTCAACTGATAGCTCATCATTATGAGTTATTGGTTGTGGGTCTAGACTAGGTGTCTCTGTAATGTCTATTGGAGTTTCTTGAACTTCTTCAAGTTTAATGCTACTCCCACTGTTTTCTTGTAAAAGAAATTCTTTTTCCAGAAATACAGCATGCCTTGAAACAAACACCTTTTGTTCCAAGGGATGATAGAATTGGTAACCATTCGTTTCCTTAGGGTATCTAATAAATAGACATTTATCAGACTTAGCATCCAATTTGTCTGATACAGTCCGCTTTACATAAGCAGGACAACCCCATATTTTAAGGTGAGTTAAAAGAGGTTTTTTACTATTCCACGTCTCATATGGAGTAGTAGAGACTACCTTGGTCGGGACTCTGTTTAGTAAGTAAACAGCTGTCTTAAGCGCATAGCCCCAAAAGGATTTTAGAAGAGTTGCATGATTCATCATAGATCTAACCATGTCCATCAAGGTTTGGTTACGCCTCTCAGATACACCATTATGCTGTGGTGTATATGGCGGAGTCCATTGAGATAATATCCCATTGTCCCTAAAATAATCTTGAAACTCTTGACTCAAGTATTCACCACCCCGATCGGATCGAAGTATCTTAATACTTTTGCCAAGTTGTTTCTCTACTTCACTTCTGAACTCTTTGAATTTCTCAAAAGCTTCAGATTTGTGTTTCATTAAGAACACATACCCGAATCGTGAGTGATCATCGATAAAGGTAATGAAGTAGCTATAACCTCCTTGTGCAAGAGTTGACATTGGTCCACATACATCAGTATGTATTAGACCAAGCAATTCTCCCACTGGTTTACCTTTTCCGGAAAAGGATAATTTGGTCATCTTGCCTTTTAAGCATGATTCACATGTATCAAATGAACCGGGTTCAAATGATTCCAGAATTCCACATCGGTGTAATTTGGTCATGCGTTTCTTACTTACATGGCCAAGACGACAATGCCACGTATAGGAGTCTATTTGATTATCTATTCGAGCACGTTTGTTGCTAACTTCGATATTGAAAACGTCACCGGATAAATCTAACGTGTAGATACCATTGCATAAAGTTCCAGTCCCATAAAGAACATCATTTAAAGTTATGTAACAGCAATTGTTACTAAAAATTAAATGATAACCCTTTTCATTCAAGCATGAAATAGATACAATGTTCTTTATTAATGAAGGAACAAAATAACAATTATCCAATTCTAAGACAAGTCCAGTAGGGAGCTTTAGCAAATATGTTCCGATGGCAACAGCAGCAATCTTTGCTCCATTTCTAACTCACAAATTCGCTTCTCCCTTGACGAGTCTTCTTCTATTCCTTAGCCCCTGTATGTCATTATATATATGTGAGCTACACCCAGTATCAAGTACCCAGGTGGACGAGGAAATAGAGTGACATTCAATAACCAAGATACCTGAAGAGGATGGGGCATCGGATGCCTTCTTCTTCAAGGACTCAAGATAAACCTTGCAGTTTCTTCGCCAGTGGCCCTCCTTGCCGCAGTGATGGCAATTGTCTTTTGGTGCCTTTTCAGTCTTTTTGGCCTTTTTCTTCTTTCCCTTATTCTGTTCTTTGGGCTTCCTCTTAGAGCCTTTCTTTGAGGAACCAACTAACAGTACCGTCTTCTGATCCTGCTTTACAGAAGGCTCTATAGTCTTCAGCAGGTTGAGCAACTCAGGAATGGTAGTCTCCAGCTTGTTCATCCGATAGTTCATCACAAATTGTGAGTAACTCTTGGGCAAACAATGCAGAATTAAGTCAACACTTAGTTCGTGATCCATTGCAAATCTGAGTGTGCCTAGTCGCTCAATGTACCCCAACATCTTCAATACAAACTGTGAGACAGAAGTGCCTTCCTGCATCTTAGAGGTGAAGAGGAGTCTGAAGACCTCGAACCTTTCGGATCTCGCTTGCTCATCAAACAGCTCATGAAGATGAAAGATGATGGTATGAGCATCCATATACTCATGTTGCTTTTGCAGCTCAGGTACTATAGCGGCCAGCATGATGCAACTCGCAAGTTCAGAATCGGCCACATGTTTCTGATAGGCCACTAACTGGTCTGGAGTTGCATCTTCTGGAGGATGGTTGGGAAGTTGTTCTTCAAGGACATAAGCAAACTTTTCTGCCTTGAGGACTATCCTCAAGTTTCGAAGCCAGTCCATGAAGTTTGGCCCAGTCAGCTTATTAGTGTCCAAAATGGAACGCAAATTCAGAGAAGACATGATCAAGTGATTATCCTAAAAATACAAATTGAGCTTATGTGAGAAGAAAGATAAAGAATGCATCAATATACATTAATTAAATCCTATTTATTTTTCGAATTGAATAACCCTTTTTTTATCAATTCGGGAGATCGTAGGAACATCTCCAAATAGGTTGATATCCAACCATAGATAAGAACAACCATGGCTAGAGTCCATCAAGTTATTCTTAGCTATGAAGGTAGGTAATTATACCGATTACATATTATACATATGTAACTATCACATTATACTATCAACTAATTGAATGTTTGCATAAATCATTGGGTTGTTAACTCATTAACAAGTATATATGCAACAATATTCATAGCACCCAACTGCACCTCTCTTTACATCGACCTTGGCTGTGGCACAACAAATCGATGCTCCAAGCTTAAGGCTGACCCATTAATCAAGAAATAGTTTTAATATGGTTGGAGCTCATTCAACCGTTTAGTCAGGCTTGGATGTGCCCAACAACTAAAACTAAGGATTGACCTCTGACTCCAACTATATCAACCATAAACTAATTCCATGGTTTGAACATGTTGAGGTTCAAGCCGGGCATGGATGTGTCCATCAACCCAAACGAGAAACAAAACTCCGGTTCTAACCATATTAATGGAAGGTGTTGGCCTTAATATTTTGTAAGGGGTTTTGGGTCTCATCCTTTTCCTTTTAAGCACATTCATGACATATAATTATGTCATGTTCTAACGATTTCCTTAATAAAGTATGTATGTGACTTAATTTATCAAGTCTCATTAATTGAATTAGGAACCGATTTCCTAATTCTAATTTCACACTTTATTCAAGTAATTGTTTTGGGAAACAATTTCCTAAATTGTCATAATCAATTTCGGAAATAATATGTTTAAGACTTTGATTTCTCTAAATCAAATCTTATTAAATTAAGAGACAGATTCCCTTAATTCAACCACATATTATTTTCATGAAAATCTTATTTAAGGAAATAAACTCTATAGGAAACAATTTTTCCTAATTAATTTTGGAGACAACAATATGTAAGAGCATCACCTCATAAATCAAATAAGGAAATTATCGTTTGAGAATCACCTCAAAAATTTTCAAGATTTGATCACATATTTTATTTATGGATAATTAATTAAAACAAATTATTTACTTTGGGTGGCTCCCCGAGGCACTCCCCAAAGAAAAGAAATTTGTTGTAAATCTAATTTGGCCTGCTCCCCGAGGCATAACCAAATTAAATTTGACAATTAAAGAACTTGTTAATAATATAATTTGGATGGCTCCCCGAGGCCTACCCAAATCAATTTTAACAATTCATATTCAAAATAGGAAATTAAATTATAACAACTAACTTTAATTTGGATGGCTCCCCGAGGCACTCCCCAAAGTAAAGAATTTTGTTAATAATTTAAAAACCAATTTGAATTTAATTGACAATTAATGTTTCCATAAAATGTCTAGACTTTCATGAAAAGAAAGTGCCCAAAATTACGAGCTTTCCATAAATGGAAAGTTTCCAAAATTAAAAGGTTTTCAGAATTATTGTAAGTTTCTGGTACAAAGAAAACTTACGTATTTCCAAAATTGGAAAATTTTCAAAATTAGGAAATTTCCAAAATTGAAAAGTTTCCAAAAATGGAAAGTTTTCACAATTATCATAAAATTTCAGAAACTGAGATATTTCAAAAGTTTGCGAAATTTCATGAGGATTTCCAAACTTTGAAATTCCTAAATCTAAAATTTACCATAATTGGAAAGTTTCCATAATTGGAAAAATTTCCAAAATTGAGATCATGACAAACTTTTCCGCAAAACAATTATATGATTATGTCGAACACTAACCGGCTCTGATACCACTGTTGGGAATTGTTACATAATTACATGCAGCGGAAACAAAAGCATGAATAATTTCCTAAATTATTCTAACACATATCCTAAGCATGCAATGTGTTCACATAATCGTAATATAAAATTTTTGCAGAAAAGGAAATTACTCTACGAATTACCTTGCGTAACTTGGAAGAAAGGACGAGATCCAACCGTTAGCGTCCCTTGAAAGCTCCGCCTCTATTCGTTTCCACGCCGAGTATCGTCGGGATGACTTCGCTAAGCCACGAGTTTCGTGTTCACGAGAACTACTAGATTCTCCGTGAACACGACGAAAACCGAGAGAGTAATCAAATCGAAAGACTCACCATCAAGGTTGGCCGAAGAGGAAGATCGTCGCAAGGAAGAACTTCGTCGCCTTGATGCTTCTCCTTGTGCTCACGGCAAGAAGAAAGAAGGAAGGCCTATGGCCGGCTACGAGAGAGGGAGAGAAGAAGAGTAGAGAGCCCAAGCAATTCTTGGATGGATCCCTTCCATGGCACCCCTTGGGTCCTTTATATAGTGAGAGGTTTCTTAATTCCCAAGCAAACCTCTCCTTGATTATGGAATAATTTCTCAATCAATCCATAATCAAGGCTCTCATGATCAAGCTTCTTCTTCTTGATTATGGAATAATTTCTCAATCAATCCATAATCAAGGCTCTCTTTCTTTTGGCATGATTATATAAAATTTATAAAACAAACCAACCATTGGTTCATTATAAAAATTTATATATATATAAAATTTATATAACCTTTTATAAAATAAACCAACCTTTGGTCTATTTTATAAAACAAACCAAAATAGTCTTATCCTCTTATGGTGGTGGCCGACCATGACAAGAAGAGAGGAGGCCCCCTCCTTGGCCGGCCCATCTAACCCCAATTGGATCAAATCCCTTAATGAATTAAACTTATTTAATTCACCCATTAAGTCTTTAAAAGACTTAGCCATTCTATGCTTCCGATGCGTCTGAAATAAATTCAGTTTTGACTATTGTTTGGACTTACCAAAAATAGTCTATCTCGATTGGAGAATCCAATTCTCAACTCGTTTTAAATCCTTCGAATTACTCGTTATGCGTGTGACCAAATAGGTTTTCAATTTATGTTGGCCGTCCATAATTAACTAATTAATTATAGAACGATCATGAGTGACACCTAGTAGTACATCATAATCCCCAATTAATTGAAAGATCAACGGTTGACCTCAGAAATGATTCTGAAACCCTTCAGCAGCTATAATGAATCGTGCCCCATTCCCTTCACCATCTTATACCCACTTGGTTTAGGACATGGTCTATGTGTGTCAGTCCCCACTAGGCTGACTACGTCACACCTAGCTCAAGTAACGTTTCCTCGTCCTATGGATTCTAATTACTCTCATGTATTTAAGAGATTCATACTCTGAACATGTCATGCTCTGGCCAGAGGCTTCGAGTAACAATCCGACGATAGGCCTCGGGTATACATCTCCTCGCAAGGAGTGGTGAATCCTTTGTAGGCTGTTCAAACATCTTCGGGCACTTCGGCTTATACCCAATCATCCTGGGTCCACACCTCCTTGGAGATGCTTGCTTAAGATGTCAAAGTATAAGTCTTCATGACCAAGATGACTTGAACATCGCAAGTCAAAGGAACATCGCACTTAAGCTGCAGTAAGAACTTCACTGACATATCTATATGTAGACTACCATATGAAGTTTTACAGCCAGTCACTCCAATGAACTAGTTCCCTTAACTAGCATTCATGTTTATCTCCGGACATCTCCATGTCACCAGCCAGTGAGAATCAGCTGATTAGAGAATAATCCATGCTAGTCTCAACAGAATTGATAGTGTCCGTATTTATCAATTCATCGACTAGGGACAATTTCAATACTTCACAATTACACATGTAGAGATAATCACTAGTTGTGAATTCATCACAAATTCTCTCATGCTGTGAATTGTATTGTGGACATTCAGTAAATGAGTTTATGATCTCAATCAAATACATAAACATGTATACTCAAATAGTGAATATTCATTTATTAAAATAAATGATTACAATCATAAGACGATTGCCTTAGGACACTTCTCTCATATCACTAACATTATCTAGGGAGGTAACTAGGGTTAGGAGCTCAAGGGAGAGCTCTAGAAGCCAAAATGTAATCCATGGTCAATGGATCTCAGGTGATTTTCTTCTAGGAAACTAGATGGGCTATGAAGTGTGCCAAAGGGTTTAACAGGCTAAGGTTAGCCTTAATCCTAGAGAATTGGCACACTAAAGGGAGAGTTATGGAGAAAAAGATTGAAAATGGGATTATAATTGAAAGAAATTGATTTTAAAGTGTAAATGTCATATAACTTGATGCTATTAGTTTATTATGATTGAGTATGGGGAGAAGCATCAAGAAGAGGTTCAAATTAGAACTTTTAGTTGAGTTTAAATGACTCAATTTTGATAGTTTTGAAATTTGTACCAATCATGGGATTCGGGATAGTTTTGTTTGAAATCATATTTTTCCCAAGTAGACATAGGATTCACAAATCTCTTCACAAAATTCTTAATTTTTTGGAGATTTGTGGAATTAGTTAAGCATATCTGCAGTTAGGACTGGAGAACTGAACTTTCAGTATCAGTCGACTGCCCTCTGGGCAGTCGACTGGTCCTAGAGTGAGAAACGCTCTGTAAGGTTCACCAGTCGACTGTCCTAGGGGCAGTCGACTAGTCCTAGAGTGAGAAACGTTTTGTGAACTTTCGCAGTTGACTGCCCTCCTGGCAATCGACTGGTATGCAAGATTTTATAAGGGTCAGACTGTGCGGGGGTAGCCAAAACCTAGGGTTTTGGCGTGCCACCCCCAGCGATTTCTTTTCTCCTCGAGCTTCTCTTGTGTCCTAAGCCTCTCCCAAGCCCTAAAATCTCTCCCTAAGCCTTCCTCTACCTTGGATCTACTCTTAGGGTTAGTGAAAACTCATCTTTTCAAGCCGATCTCTCCTCATTGTCATCATGAAGCGATTGGCAAAAAGGTATCACTGTTTACGGTTAAGTTTTTTCATTTAAACCATGTTTTGGAACTAATGTGACAATTTATGCATATTTTCTGTGTTTTCTTTCCTTTGGAGGGGGGGGGTGTTTTGGTATGCATGCATGTATATTGCATATTAGGATTGTCTCTAAAAGGGCAGGGGGTGAGGGTTCATCCCACCAAGGTCGGCAAGACTCGGGAGAGTCTAGGTTTAGGTCCTTAGAGTGTAAGAAAAGGTTTGAGGAGAATAAATTTGTGCCAATGAGTTATCGATATTTGAATAGAGCCTTCTTCCAAGAAAAATCCCCACAAATAGCTGAGATGATTACACACTTTGGGATAGAACAATTGGTTTATTGTCAACATGACATTAACATTGACCTGTGTAAAGAGTTTTACGCAAACTTAACTTGCGTTGATTCTGAAAATAACCTTTATGAGTCCAGGGTAGCCAGAGTTCTCATTCCTTTCTCGGCCATGGTTTTAGCTAGATTTTTAGAGTGTAGGGCGTCAAATAATGTGAACACTTTGTAGGACCGGTGTCGTCGATAGAGGGGGAGTGAATATCGACTGTGAAATCTTCTTGCGGAAATCATCTTTCGGATTTTCATTCTAGACTCAGAGTTAGTGCAGCGGAAAATATACAGAACGAAGAAAACAAACAACACAGCGCACACGGGATTTACTTGGTTCTCGATCCCCCAGGGTCAGTACATCCAAGGCCTAAGCACGGGAACGCCCGTCCACTAATGGTCTTCTTTCCGGACTTTCCGGAGGCGGAGAAACCCGTCTTACAGTGCAAGATTACAATAAAAAAGTATTAACAAAATTGAATACGGAAAGTAAATCAAACCAAACAGAAATGATCGAATGCCTGGCCGATTTGGACCTCCGAAGTATCGCGCACTTCCTCCTGGAGCCTCCTTGGTCGTAGGGCTTCGTCTCTAGTGCTTTTCTTTAGCTCAGAATGCTCAGAATGGTTCCAGAAAGTTGTGTGTTGAGTTGAGGGGTCGAAGCCCCTTTATAGGCTTCATTGGGGCGCTTGTGTTGATAGGGGCGCCTCATACAGCTTGGTCAAAGCTTATCTCCGCGCCGATAAGGCTCTTGACCAGGGCGCCTCCATGAACCCAGGCGTCCCCATTGATGGGGGTGCCTGATTCCATTAGGGCGCCCCCATTGATGGGGGCGCCTAGGGACCCCTTTTTCTAGCCTTTTGCCTGCTTTGTCTCCACTTTTAGGTACCTGCAAGATACATGAATACAAGGCAAATACACATACAATCTTAGCTTTAATGAGTTGGTTCTGACTTCGGATTTCTACGAAACCCTAGGTCGAACCGACGCAAGTTCCCACCCACGGGAACGCGCCTTTCACCTACTCCTCTCAGGAGACGGTTGCCACCCTGTCCATTCGGGTGGACTTTTGCTTAGCCTCCGATACTCTCGGATCTCGAGATGTCCGAACCTCGACCCGTCTCTACTTCTGTCCTTAGTCATCGCTCAGCTAAGTTGCTCAATCTCTCGGACCAAGACTTCGTGCCCAAACCCTAGGTCCAGGACTTAGTGCCTAACTTCACTGATCAGGACTTTTGCCCAGCTTCACTCACCAGAACTTATTGCCTAGCTTTACTTACTAGGTCTTCAGTGCCCAGCCCTCGGCCAGGGCTTAGTGCCCAATTCCATGAACTAGAACTTAGTGCCCAACCCTCAGTCAGGTCTTAAGTGTCAAGCCCTCGGCCAGGACTTAGTGCCCAATTTCTCGAACCAGGTATTCGTGCCCAATTCTTCGAACCAAGACTTATTGCCTAGGTTTACTAGGACTTTCTTTCACTTTGGTACTCCTCTCTTGACTTACCCTTCCCTTGTTCAATGTATCACTGACTTAAACATATTGTCAAACATTGAAACACATAGAGGAGGACATCACTGATGCAACTTGCACCAACACACTTATTTTCCTACTGTTGTTAAGCCTTTTGAGTTTCCTGATGTCACCATAGATCAAATTCATATGCACTATTTTAGGAGGCATCGGCATAAGTCAGAGCGCATCTTTGATGCTAAACCTATGAGCCCGTTTAGTCATGTGTTGTATAAGATTGTTTTAGATTGTCTTCTACCCATCGTCACTAAGGGAAGGGCTAGGATCCGACTACCTCATCTGGTGATGATGTACGCCCTAGAGAGGAGGTTAGATATTGACGTCTCCCTACATGTGTTCACCTCCATCTGTCATTTTTCCCAGAGTGTCAATGGAAAAATCTACATGCCTTTCTGCCATGTCTTGACCGAGTTTTTTCAGTTACAGTTTGGTATCCGTGTGACTAGCGTAGGGATGACAATGGGTCGGGTTCGAGTCAGATTCTATATCCTCCGTACCCATACCCATCAGGTATCGGATATCCATTGGGTATACCCATACCCATTAAAGGATCGGATATCTTGTATACTAATAATTTTTTTTCTTTCTATCCAACTATATCATTAAATAAAAGTAAATTATAATTAACATTAAAGTTAAAAAATATATATATCTATAATTTTAAAAATAGATTAAACATATATATAATCTATTTCTAACATTAATACAAATTATTAGTAGGTTTTGGGGGGAAATCTTTAATGTATATATGTATTTTTTATTTAATCGGGTATTCGGGTCGGATATCGGGTATTGGTAGTCCTTCCATATCCTCCTCCATTCGGGTCGGATGTCGGATTCTCCGTCGGATTCGGGTGAAATTGCCATCCCTAGACTAGCGGTCAGGTCTGACACCTGTCCAAGGACTACAACCAGATTGGCACACGCCAGCTGTCCTTGGCAGGTATAGAGTGTCGGCAGGGGGCGTTTGTGTGGAGGCAGCATCCGGAGTCCTCCAGCTCTGAGGAGGAGCCTGCTGAGATGATTACACGTGCGGAGTTCACTCAGCTCCAATCTGATGTTCACGGGCTCCAAGAGGATGTTCACGGCATTCGGAAGGAGATCCACGGAGTTCAGCAGGTGCAGACGACGATCCAGGGGGAGGTTCACAAACTCACAGAGTTCTGCCAGGGATTCCAGAGCCAGCAGGACGAGATGTACGAGATGCTCCAGCAACTACATCTCGCTTATCAGGTCCCTCCTCCTCCTCCTCCTCCAGGCGACGATGACATGATGTGATGGGATGGCGCAGTATTGAGAGCGGCTTAGTGTTGAGAGTATTTCATTTGATGATGTATTCTTATATCTCTTAAACACTCCTTATTCTGGAATTGTATTATGGTGATGACTTCAGGGCTACGACCCTTATGATACTATTATGCTCTTTTCCTATCTTTTAGTCTCACCTCATGTACGATACATTTCTGTTTATGATATGTTATGAGTTTTTATGTCATGATTTGATTTTGACTTGCATTATTTTATCTATGCTTTGATACATGATTTGAGTATTGTTTTTATGTTATGTTACATGATTTGAGTATTGTTGAAACTAGTAAATTGTTATTGATAATACGCTATGATTTTTAAGTTAAATATATTTATCTATGTTTTCATTATATGTTTTGAAATCTTATATTGGTTGTCTTGCCTAAATTTATTGGTTGATATTGGATGATAAAATTTTTCTAAATAAAGGCATAAGAGGTTTTTTTTTCATGTATAGTCATCTAGGATTAAGAGATAAAGAGGGGGAGTCTTGGTTGGCATGAAAAATCTATGAGAGAAAGGGGAATTGAGAACAAGTCTATGTACAAAACCGTAATGGATGGGTTGAGTAAAAGAATGAAAGCATATATAGGTTTGAAAGTTGATACAAACGTGATAATTTTTGAGGAAGTTTAGGTTTGTACCAAAAGTCAAGCACATTTGTTGTTTTTCATGAAACCATATTTTTCTAGGATAGAGTATATCCTAACAAACGTGTTTGCAAAATTTTACATTTTTCCGGATTTTCTAGAATTTTATACGCGTTTCTGAAATTCGGCTGGAAAATCAGAAACTAGCGTATCAGTCGACTGCTCTGGGGGTAGTCGACTGGTGGTTAGGGCAAATTGTGTTCTGGTGATTCTGAGGGGTTTTTCAGAAATCTTGTAAGTTCTATTTGACACCAGGGGTAGGATTGCTTGGGGCAATCTTTTTGATGGTGTCAAAGGGGGAAAACTTGGGTGTTAAGTTAGGTTTGGGTTGACACTCAACTATGGTTGGTTTATGAAATTTGGGTGTTAAGTTGGGAGAACTTAACTTGTGTTAAGTGTTAAGTTGGGAGAACTTAACTTGGGATTGACAATGAGAATTGAAAATTGGGAGAAAACATAGATTAAGGGGGAGGTTGCCTCTTGTTTGTTATGCTTTGATTTTCAATTGCTATTGCTATTGTTATAACTATTGTTGTTATGTTTACCTAACTTAACATATTGCCACACATCAAAAAGGGGGAGATTGTTGGGGCAATCGACCCTAAGATGATCTGGAGGATGATGTGTTTTGATGTGTGCGGTCAATATGGTTAAGTTAGGGTTTGTTGTTGGACTAATATGTGTACATGAGTGTGCAGGTGTACAGGTACACATTGACTTGATTGATGTCTTCAGATGAAGGATGGCATGGAGGCAAATTGGAGGCTTGTGTGCGCATCCGAGGGACCGTGGATAGCAGTGACGATGAGCCAAGGGACGCGGACTTCGAGGTGTACGTGAAGGGTGGCATGGAGGCAAGTTGGAGGCTTGCGTGCGCATCCGAGGGACGAGGGCCGAAGATGAAGAGGGCGTGAAGGCAACAGTCGAGGCTGCTGGTGAAGAGTCAACCGGGTTGTGAGGGTATGAGTATGAGTGTTTGTACTCATGGGCTAAGCCGGGAGGGTTCGAGTGCGGAGTGAAATGTACTAGGGGAGTGTAACCCTAGGCTTAGGTTCGGACCAGTCGACTGCCCTTGGGGGCAGTCGACTGGTGTCGGCTGGGACAGCTGTTGGATTCAAATGTTGTACTGTAACGGTCGAATCTGAGTGGGACCAGTCGACTGGTAGCGGCTGTTTCATACTCGAGCTCTATTTAAAGGAGCTCGTTTCAGGCTACTTTCTCTTGGCGAAACTTGCTTGGTTAGAGTGAGTTAGTAGCCTAGTGATCTCAGGTAGTATCCAGAGTTTGTGGAGAGGTTTCTCCACCCATAAGGAGCTACGCGATCTAGCCAGAGGTACTTCGGGGAATCATCCACCGACGGATTAGGGATCGCCCACCTTACGGGCAGCCGTGGAGTAGGAGTTTATCTCCGAACCACGTAAATCGTGAGTGTTCTTCGCTGTTAGTTTTATTTTTACTTTGTATTTCCGCTTGCGCAACTAATCGTGTAGGAAGAACGATTCAAAAAGTGCTATTCACCCCCCTCTAGCAACCGGATCGATCTAACAGAGGGCACCTATAAATTTGTGGCTAGGACGAGCAATAAAACTAAAGGCTCCCCTTGATGTGAGGTTGGGAAGAAAGAAGTAATGAAAAGAACGGGTGGTCAAAGGTATGCCGAACAGCTTAAAGAGGATAAACGCCCCGTCCATCTGAGCGAGGCGTTTGGAGCCATTTGATGTAGGAGAACATCAAAATATTTAAAGATGACCATGAAAAAAGGAAGGATTGGAAAATGGAGGCCAAACTCTGCTTGACCTAGGAAAAAAGTGTAAAACCTTAAGGGAAGTTCCATGGGAGATTGGTCGAGCCTAGGAACCCTGACTTTTAAGTCTGTTGGGATACCGTAGGTCTTACAGGCAGCTCTCATGGCATTGAGTTTAACCTTGGACGAAGTGGCCACATACTACTCCGGATGATAAGTCCGCTCCCCTTCAGGTTTTCTTTCTTGCTCTGACCTTTCATTCCTCCTCCACTCTTGCCCATGATCTTAAAGAAGAGAAGGGGGTGATGGAAAAAGAAGAGGGAGGCAGGTAAAACTTACACGGGAGGAAGAAGCTCTAGCAAGCAAAGGCAGAAGGCACAAGCTCTGATAGTTGGCAGTGCAAGAAGACGGAAGGTCACCTCTGCCTCCCCTTTTATAAGGAAGGAGCATTCATAATGCGAAGGAATATATGCACAACACATGAACGATAGAGAATCACAAATCTCGAGGCATCGCAGTTCATTATAGTCGTCAGTTCGTATGACTCGACTAAGCGCATCGAAGGGAGATCACGTAGAAAGGACCCTACCACGTGACGACAATTCATTCGCAAGGAAAATTTCTTGTCATTAATATACCCTATGCACCCTTAATGGGTGATGGACAACCATCATTACTGAGCCTTGGAACTCGTACAAACTCTTGGATTGACTCAAACGACCACCTCGGGTAGAGGAGCGAATGTTTCGATTCCTAGGACCTGACAAGTCATTAAGGAAGAAAGAATGGTAATGTGTGCCCCGCATTTACTTAGCTCTCTTTTATCATGCCACAAGCCTAATCAGTCAGCTCCACTTCCTTCAATTAGACTTAAAGGGGGAGGGGAGACTTGTGATAGGGATAAGTAATCTGGGAGGGCATATGACATGGGAAAGCTACGTGGCAGTGACGACCAGGCTAGACACCCGAGACTAGACCGGGAGGTCGGGGCTGAGACTATCTTGAGAGAATGGAAGAAGGCTCCCAGGCCAGACCGGGAAGTCGGGCCCCGAGACTATCTCAGGAGAATGAGAAGGTCCCCGAGGCCAAATCGGGAGGTCGGGCCCCAAAACTATCTCGGGGGAATGAGGAAGATCCCCGAGGCCAGACCGGGTGGTCAGGCCTCGAGACTATCTCGATGGAGTTAAGCCCAAAGAACAGCTTAGGTAGAAGAGAACAAAGCTTCAAGCACTCTTCCTCCATAACAGGAAATTCAACAGGTAGTTATTGCCTATAATGCATGATAATGATGAACTTAATAATCATGATGGTCGTTACTGACCTCACAGGGAAGAGAATAATTGTTAGGTAACCAATGACCATTAAACGTGCGGGGAGAGGTGGAGACGTGCGGAGGGAAGACATATATAAGGTGTTTCAGCACCCAAGTAAAAGGGGACGATAAAATTTAGACTCAAATATTTTGGTTTTTTATTTCCTCCCTATAAAAGAGATTTCTGACTTGAGCATTGGAAATGACTCATTTCCTTTACGCTCGTATTAATTTTGTAGGCGCTAGCATCCTCTCGTTGTTGTCGTCATCTCGGGATGAGCTTTGATGATTCGCTATCCCTATTATTCACTTCCGAAACATGATATATAATAATAGAAAATGTTTTATTTATTTAATTAGATAATACTTTATAGATCCTCCAACTTATATGAATTCATTCTAAATTTGAATAGATCGAGTAACAGCAAGATGATTTGAGACTTATTCTCCATCCTCCTTGCAATATCCATTCCCATCATGTTAAAAAAAAGACTGCCATCCGAGGTACGTTAACTACTATATATTTTTGAAATACTTTAATGGAGAATCCCAACTAAGAGATGCATTTAATTTTCTCCCAAATTTCTTTATCAATTCTCTTATCCCCTCGGAGACCCTTTTCCTAGGGCAGATCCTCTCTCCTAAAAAAGTCCCTGTCTTATTTTTCGATGACGGCCGGTGAGTCGTCTAATCGACGATCAGACATTACCGGCGATCTCTGTCCTGAACAAAATTATACCCTGAGAGGTATGGTGAACCCGTCGAGATCGTCACAATTACGATCTTGTCGGATTCACCATCGAATCTGACGAGATTACAATTACAGCGATTACGACTGATTCATCATTCTTCTAGAATATCATTTGATTCTGTACGACGATCAAAATTCATCGGTAGTATCTGATCAGTGATCGGACGATTTGTCGATCATCGCCGGAGGAACAGGACAGGCGGAACATGGACTATTTCGGGAGAGAGGATCCCAATCGCACTTTTCCCGTCATGCATTGAATCATATTGTCACGTGTTTCCATGTCATCCTGTAATAGTAAATTATATCTATACACGCTCCTTCCTATCAGCGACTGTGCGCTACTGCTGACATGCATCAGTTTTTTTTAATTTTTCCGAAATAAAAAATTCATAAAATTTTCTCAATTAAATAATTTATGTATAATATTTTCTTTTTATTCCTCGTCGCCTAATTATTCCTCCTACCCGATACCTTCATCGTCCGAAAACTACGACGCCGACGACATCGTCCGAAAACTACGACGCCGACGACACCTTCTTCCCACCGCCGTGGCGTTCCTCTACCGCGACGCCGACGGCTCGTGCGCTCGCCTCCAGCCGGCTGCCCACCAGCATCGCCCGTCGCAGCCCCGGCACCCAAAGCCTGCAGTGTCTGGCCGCGACGCCTGCCGCTCGCTGCACGCGGCCAACGCCCATCGCCCGGTGCGACGACGGCCGGCGACAGACGGCTACAGCGACTTCTCATCCTCTCTCTCTCATCTTCTTCCTCCGTGAGAAGGCGCGGCAGGCGATGGGCGTTGGCCGCGTGCAGCGAGCGGCAGGCGTCGGCCAGGTACTGCAGGCTTTGGGTGCCGGGGCTGCGACGGGCGATGGGTGCCGGTGGGCAGCCGGCTGGAGGCGAGCGCACGGGCGACGAGGAGCGCACGGGCCGGGGAAAACGCTGATTCAGCCGGGGCAGCCGGCTGGAGGCAAGCGCAACGGTCGGGAAAAACGCCGATTCGAATGGCCAATGGGGCAGTCGTGGAAGAGGAGCGCATGGGAAGTAGCGTATAATATCAGAATTATAATATATATATATATATATATATATATATATATATATATTATATATATATATATATATATAAGGATTTTACCGTGTAAACTTATGCACATCTAGTGTATTTGATTTTTTTTCATTTCATTTTATTTTTCTTTATTTTTTTGATTGCGATTACCTTTAGGGTTTAGTCTTCCCATTTGAGTTATAGTATTAAGCATAAAAAACTTTTCAAACTAAAAAAAATTGTTAAGGTTTGCACGGTTAAAATTCTGATCATCCAAAATTAATTTTTTTCTTAATTGTTTTTAAGTTTATTAAATTTTTTATTTATGTTAATTACTATAATATTGTTAAAATAGGTGATATATTTGATATAAATATGTATATTTTAAATTAAAATCACAAAACAAATATTATGATTCATTTTAAAAGAATTTATTTTTTAAAAATAAATCACAAAACATATATTATTTATTTGAGTCTAACAAATTTTTATTTATGTTAATTACTATAAATAATATATTTGATATAAATATGTATATTTTAAATTTAAAAATATATTATGATTTTTTTAAAATAATTTTTTAAAATGATATTAAAAATTATGAAAAAATAAATTTAAATTGTCAAATTCTGATCATTTTATATATATATATATATATATATATATATATATATATAGCAATGATAGGGAGAGTAAAAAGTATAGTGAATGATTTAGCATGACGTGACACTTTACATGCACATATTCGATTATTGCTTGGACACTATCGGCGGTCTTCGGCCGTCGTCCCGAATCAAACTATACCCTTGGAGGCACGGTGAACTCGTCAAAGATCACTGCATATAAAATACCATGTCATTCACTATATTTTTCACTCTCTCATTTTTACTCTATATATATATATATATATTTTGGTATGTATTTACATATTTACCGTGGAAGTGCCCGTATCGCCGTAAAGGCGGAAAAGCATGCTTGAGGTGCGTGTGATCGCATAGTAACTGGAGAAACTTGTCAAGGCCTCTCCAGTTAAGTCTTCGCCCACACAGTAAGCATTAAATAGGAGTGGATTAGAGATTGACACCCATCCAATCCATTCTCCAAGTAATCTTGGAGCTCGGGCGTTTGGCCATGGTGGAACTATTTTGCTTCCTCAAAGTATGCGTTGACTCGCTTAAAATTTAATACCATCAACTCATTCAATAATAAAGAAGAGAAAATTGAAATAGTGTTTATAATTTACTGCTATATTCAAGTCACACACAATGTCCAAGGTCTTCTTCTTTATCACACCATAGCACATTCAGCTTCTTTGTCAATCCGTCCCAGAATTAATATGAAAAAAATAAATCATGAGAGTTACTAGATCGGATATTATGACTAATGCATGGGAGGACGGACACATTGATTTTGTCAGATTTTGACCTCCAAATCTTAAGATGACAATACTCATACATTAATTATCAATCCATCCCGTAAAAACGTCATAACTTCACGTACTCGGGAAGCTTGTCCATGGCAGTTAAGTCCCATCTACAAACAAACACGCTCGAGCTTAGATAGTTGAGATAAACATGACTGTGAATGCCTATCACCTATTGAAGATATTAGTGAAAAACTAGAGTTCATCCGGTTCCATGGACATCGTAAATATCATCAAAATATGCAATTAAACATACTGTCTTTATTTCAAGCATCTGAATCTCCGGTTATCTGGTTCATAAGTGAAACCAAGTGCCCACGTGTAGTTCTCAAGTAATCTATCTCTGAAAAAAGGCAGCTTCTCTAGAAGCCCGAGCAATGGCAGCTCCTTTTTTTCATACTGTAATACCATCATTCTTTTCACACATATTTATTACTCGCATTTTCATTCTATTACTTACTATTTAATTTCTTCTTATATTTTTATAGAGAACTAACTTGAGTATCAGAGTATAAGACCGAAGCACCTCCAATATCTTTACAGGTATTTCCGGCGACAAGGACGACTCCTCTATAGCTTTGGCGGCCTCACCTTTTTCTTGGTCATGATGATTCGATCAGCACTCTAGCCATCTCATCAGCAATTCGCCTCCATCGATTCCAGATAGGATCACTATCAATGAAAGGGCATCACAAACACTTGAAATATCTGTTGTTGTGATGGTAGGAGTAGGATATATAAAACTCATCATTCATTTGGAGGTTTGATTAGTTGCAGTTGATTTACATGGAGAGCTCTCTGAGATAACTCTTGTATTAGAATCAAAAGAAATTTAGATATCTCCACAATGATATGATATTGTCCACTTTGGGCCTAAACCCTCATGGTTTTGCTCTTGGAATCTTCCCAAAAGGCCTTATACCAATGAAGATATCTTTCCCTTATAAGCCTATGATCATTGCCATGTGTTTTCAATGTAAGACTATATTTGCAACCTTGTAACCCCAACAATCCCCCCTCCCTTCAAACAAAGGTCCACAGGTCCCCCTCAAGGGGAATGCCTTTCCATTTGATGTCTGATTCTCGATTCACCATGACTTTCTGCCTCTCGGTCCACTCGACTTACTAAAACTTCACTGCCTAGCCGCAACTAGGAGATCTCAGCCTGATGTCTGGTCCTCTTGATCAAGACATGGGAGCTCATATTTCCTTTATTCAAGGCTTAACCCACATTGTTAGATCTGGATCATGACTCTAGCTTATGCTTCTTCTGGCGGTTAGTCCAGTGAATAACAACCTGACTCTGATACCAATTGTTAGGACCAAAAGGAATTTAGATATCTCCATAATTGTATGATATCAACCACTTTGGGCCTAAGCCCTCATGATTTTGCTCTTGGGATCTTTCCAAAAGGCCTCATACCAATGGAGATATTTTTCCCTTATAAGTCTATGATCTTTTCCATGTGTTTTCAATGTGGGACTATGTTTACAACCTTGCAACACCAACATCTTGTACATGTCCTGAACCAAATTGAAGTTGAGCTTAGTGATCCAGTTGGATGTTTGACCCCAATTGATCGACCCCTTTTATAGGGCTGACCATGCATCGAGGGACCGAGCGAGGGACCATGGGGCAGTTGGAAGAGACCCTGGATGATCCACGGGTCGTGTCATGCAAGGCGAGTAAACAAGGTTCAATTATTTCACCGACCGAGTCCCCCGACCAGCATGTCAACTGCACCTTCTCCTGACCGAACGACCTCT
Organism: Boesenbergia rotunda; assembly: GCA_024364735.1. Taxonomy (NCBI): domain Eukaryota; kingdom Viridiplantae; phylum Streptophyta; class Magnoliopsida; order Zingiberales; family Zingiberaceae; genus Boesenbergia; species Boesenbergia rotunda. The sequence goes on along the minus strand of JAGFNQ010006286.1, from coordinate 1,192,013 downwards.
AGCCGTCCGATCGGGCATCATGCACTATTAGAGCTCCGAAAAGGTCTCGCCCCCTCTCGAAGGACCTAGCCCACCAGTTGACCGATCGGAGTCAGAAAGGAGGCCTAGGGGTGGACAGTATGCTGCCAAGAGTATTATACGAAAGATACAGTTTAAAGGCGCCAGATGTACAAATAGATTCTACGGATTAGCCAATCCTGGCGAGGGGACAATAAGTAGGCATACGCCAACCGATGTATCAGACAGTTAAGGAATGTGGATGGCCGTACGACTAGGTCTGATAGCTGGTCAGTAGGGTGACATGCCCATACTTTTCTCACCCACAAAGTCTGTCCTCAAATCCTCTAACAGGATATTTTGGCAGACTTGGTCTACTGCCCTCGCCTATATAAGGTTCCCATTCCTTCACGCGTAGCTGTGCTCTATTGTTCTTCTACTGTTTCCACTCTCATTTTCTCTTCACCGGAGTTCTGACTTGATCATCGAAGTATTTACGCTGAGGACCCACCTGACCATTCTCTAAAAGTCCTTTTTCTCGCAAATCACCGGCATTCGCCTCTTCCCGAGAGTCCGGCCGACCAACTATCCAGAGCGTCCATCCGACGGGTCAGCAGTCAATTTTTAATCAACCTCTCAGTCGCGTCATTAGTCAGTCGCCCTTCTCCCTTGTCGACAGGATCACTTAGCAAACTCCAGAAGAAGAGGATTGATGGTGTCGTTGCCACGACATGCTTCAATGAACCACCTGTGCTGGAGAAAATTTGGCAAAGCCTATCAAGCAAATTTGATAATGTGGTAGTCGCTATTGAAGAATCACAAGATCTTTCACTAATGTCCTTGGAAGGTTTACAAGGAAGATTGGAAGCTCATGAGGTTAGAATCCTTCAACGAAGTCCTCTTATTTCTTCTTCAAATCAAGCTTTGAAATCCTAGTTCACATCCATGGGAGGCTGTGGATCTTATCGTGAACGTGGAAGAGGTTTAAATCAAAGAAGAGGTGAAAGATTTTCTTACCAACCGTCACAAAAAAAAGGGAATGAAGAGTCTCAAAAAGAGAAAAGTGAAAAAATAATTTTCTTACAATTTTCAAAGAGGAAGAGGACGTGGGAATTACAAAGCTACAAAATCTTATATTGAATGTCATCATTATCATAAGCCAGGACATAAAATAAATGATTATTAAAAAAATATCAAGAGAAAAAACGTGAAGCTGGCTTAGTATATGAAAATGAACCTCAAAATTCTGAAACTTTACTAATTGCTAGTGATAGAAATATTGAAAAAAGATTTGGTACGTGAATAGCGGTGCAAGTCGGCATCTGACTGGTAATAAAAACTTATTTTCAACACTAGTAGAAGCTAACCATCGGCAGGTAACTATTGGAGATGCTAAGTCCTACAAAATTGAAGGAGTAGGAGAAATCTGTTTCAAAACAAAATCTGAAAAAATTGACAAAATGTTCGAGGTATTTTATATTCCTGGTTTACAGAGTAATCTGCTTAGTGTTGGTCATTTATTGAGGAAAGGTTTTAATATTCATTTTATCGACAAGTATTGCACCATGAAGAAGGAAAATCATTATGAGCAAAGATCAATTTTGGCTCAAATAATTTATTTCCTCTCAAACTTGATATTATAAATGCTACTTGTTATCTTACTACTAATGAAGAAATTTCCAAGTTGTGGCATGACAGATTTGGGCACCTAAATTTTCAGAGCTTGAAGGAGTTAGCAAACACAAATATTGTTGAAGGACTTCCTAAAATTGATGGGATAAGTGAAGTCCGTGAAGAATGTCAGCTTGAAAAGAGAGGCATTCGCATGTAAGTCTAAGTGGGAATCACATTCACTATTGAAACTTGTCCACACAGATCTTTATGGACCCGTGCGTGTACCATCTCTCGGAAGTAACTTATACTTCATATTATTCATTGATGATTACACACGAAAAACTTGGACATATTTTCTTAAAGAAATATCAGAATCTCTCTCTTACTTTAAAGTCTTCAAAAGTCAAGTGGAAAAATTTTCTAACTATCAGATAAAAAATCTGAGAAGTGACTGAGGAGATGAATTCCTATCTTCTTTATTTGAAGAATTTTGTCAAAATCATGGTATTAGACATGAATTGACAGTTCGGTATACGCCACAACAAAATGGTGTCGCGAAAATGAATAATAGGGCAATCATGGATATGGTTAGATGCATGTTGAAGAAGGAAGATTTATTAGCTGAATTCAGGGTTGAAGCAGTGTCTTGTGCTGTCTAGCTAATCAACAGATCACCGATAAAAAGGTTGCATAATTTTACTCCAAATGAGGCATGGTATGCAATGAAACCAAAAGTTACTCATTTAAAATCTTTTAGTTGTTTTGCATATTCACATATTCTCAATGCTTTAAGAACTTAAATTGATGATATATCTGAAAAGTGTATTTTTATTGGATACAGCGAAAGAAGCAAAGCTTACAAGCTTTACAATCCAAAAACAAAAAAAATTGTGATTAGCAGGGACGTCCGCTTTGACGAAAAAAGATCTTATGCTTTCTCATATTTGACAGGTTCTTCAAGTTGGGAAATTCATGAATTTAAAGATGATTCTTCATTACTGCAACATAATATTCTTGAAAGAGACATGCCTCCATCACCATCACAAAGAAGAACAAGAAATTTGAGAGATATTTATGATGAAACTAAAGAGATAAATGTGATAGATCGAGTTTTTTTTTGTATTCTTTGCAGGAGAAGATCAAATCACATATGAAGAAGCATCAAAAGAAAAGAAATGGGTTAACACAATGAATGAAGAAATGAGCTCCATCGAGAAAAATGATACATGGGAGCTCACTGCTTTGCCACTATACAAATCTTCGATTGGTGTGAAATAGATCTTTATGACTAAAACTAATATAGTTAGCTCCATCAATAAATACAAAGCAAGATTGTTTACAAAGGAAACAAATAGAAACAAGTTGAAGATTTCAATGAGGTATTTGTTCTTGTTTCTATACTTGATACAGTTCAATTAATTATTGCACCTGCTGCTCAAAATGGTTGGAAATTATTACAAATGGATGTCAAATCAACTTTCTTAAATGATTTACTTCAAGAAGAAATTTATCTTGCTCAATCACAAGGTTTTGTGAAAAAGGGTGAAGAAGATAAAGTATAGCTCAGAAAGACATTATATGGGTTGAAGCAATCGCTTCGTGCATAGTATGGTCGAATTAATGATTATTTTATCAAATATAATTTTCAAAGATGTCCTTTTGAGCATACACTTTATATCAAACAAAATTCTGAATGTGGCTTTATGCTTGTGAGTATTTATGTTGATGATCTTACATTCACTAGAAATAATCTCGAGATATTGGCAGAATTTAAGAACTCTATGATGAGATAGTTTGAAATGACAGATTTGGATGAATTGCATCATTATTTAGGCATTAATGTTCAACATAATCAATAGTAGGAATTTTTATCTCACTAGAATACTATGCAACTCAAATTCTTCGAAGGCTCAAGATGGAGCATGCAAACCCAGTCTCAACTCCTTGTATCATAGGTTTGAAACTAAGTAAAATTGGTGAAGAAAAGATGGTGAATCCAACTATTATTCGTAGCTTGGTTGGGAATCTGATGTATCTTACTGCCACTAAACTTGATATCATATTCACAGTAAGCTTAATTAGTAGGTTTATGAAAAAATCTTATTCAAATCATTGGGAAGCAGTAAAAAGGGTTCTTTGATATGTTAAAGGTGTTGGAGTTACAGGAAGAGGAAAAGGGCACATCTTCCAACCTTTCGCATCATCCATTGATGGAGGTAGAGGAAGAGATTTCTTCCCCTCATAAAACTGTGTCCAACTGCAATCCAAAGGAGGAAGAGAAGTAAAAAGGGAGAAGTGATTGATAAGAGATTTGGTTTGTGGCAGATAGGGATCAGTCCATACAGTGATTGTTCTCTTGACTACAAGGAAACGAGAAGAACAGAGGAAGAGAAGATCTCCAATCACTATAAGTCTAAATTCATTTAGCAAATTAGTATCATGCTTAGATTACAACAATGGTATCAAAGCATTCGTTAGATTATAAGAGCATGAAAAAAAATTACCTTTGTAAATAAATCCCTTTGCGATGAATATTTCACTTCTCTGTTCGCTTTGTTGATGGATGAAATCACCACTGAGTTCATCCATCACTTCTCTGTTCGCTCTGTTGATGGGTAAATTCGCCAATGAGTTCATTCAATCACTGTCCGCTTTCATCCCATGGTCGACGATCGCATCACGCGCGGAAGGGAACTGTCTCCGTCGGCTGGACGCGCCGATGGAGGCTGTCATGGCGCTGGTGATGGCGAAAAGAAAGGGGAAACAAAAGGTTTTGAGTCTATTAGATCGAACGCTAGAGGGGGTGAATAGCGAATCTTCGATTCTTTTAGCTACACGGTTAGTTGCGCAAGCAGAATATACAATAAAACAAAACTAACCAACAAAGAACAATGCTAACAAACCGATTTTACTTGGTATCCACCCCGGACAGGTGACTAATCCAAGAATCCGTCGGTGGATCACTCCCCGGATAACCTCCGGCTAGCTCTTGTCGCTCCTTGTGGGTGGAGAAACCTCGCCATAATCCCAAGCAAACCTCTGAGCACAAAGACTACTATTTGGCCTTTAACCAAGACCAAATTCGTCAAACCTTTCAGCCAACACGAAGTCCTCTTAAATAGGACTCGGGCTGAAATACTCGCCACCAGTCGACTGCCCCTTTACCAGTTGATTGGTGCCAGCCAAATAGCAGTCTAACGGCTAGCTGCAACGGCTAGTTTTTGACTTTATCAGTCGACTGCTCCCAGGGCAGTCAACTGGTCCCCAGCCAAAAATATTCTGTGAGTTTCATCAGTCGACTGCCTCCAGGCCAGTCGACTGGTCTACTCACACACCTAAGGTTGAAGGATCGTCTAGGCGTGCTAGAGGGGGGGAGGGGTGAATAGCACTTTTTCATTGTTTTGATCTCTACAAAGTCGTTAGCGCAGCGGAAACAATAATATGCAAAGAAAATAAGAAATAAACAATGCTAACAACCTGATTTACTTGGTATCCACCCCGGTCGGGTGACTAATCCAAGAATCCTTCGGTGGATCAACCCCCGGATAACCTCCGGCTAGATCTGTCGCTCCTTGTGGGTGGAGAAACCTCGCCACAACACGTTGGACGCTCTCTGATCACAATAGACTACTAACTCACTTTACCCAAGCGAGTTTCATCAAAGAAGATAGGAGGAAACGAGCCCCTTTAAATAGGGCTCGAATCTGAAGCAGCCGCTACCAGTCGACTGCCAAAATGGCAGTCACCTGGTTCCACTCAGATTCGACCGTTACATCATAACGTTCGAATTCTGGCTAGCTATTCCAGTTGGCACCAGTCGACTGCCCCCAGGGCAGTCGACTGGTCCGAGTCTTAAGCCTAGGGTTACACTCCCGAGTACATTTCACTTCGCACTCGAACCCTCCCGGCTTAGCCCCTGAGTACACACACTCATACTCAGACCCTTACAACTCAGTTGACTCTTCATCAGCAGTCTTGACTATTGCCTTCACGCTCTCTTCATCTTTGGCCCTCGTCCCTCAGATGCGCACGCAAGCCTCCATCTTGCCTCCATGCCACCCTTCACGTACGCCTCGAAGTTCGCGCCCCTCAGCTCATCATCTCTGCTATCCAATGGTCCCTCGGATGCGCACGCAAACCTCCAGCTTGCCTCCATGCCATCCTTCACCTGAAGACATCAACCAAGTCCATGTGTACCTGTACACCTGCACACTCATGTACACATATGAGAACAACACAACTCCTAACTTAATCATATTGCCCACACATCAAAATATCATGATCCTCTAGATCATCTCAGGGCCGATTGCCCCAACAATCTCCCCCTTTTTGATGTGTGGCAATATGTTAAGTTAGGTAAATATATAGCAATAATAATAGCAAAAGCAATTGAAATGAAAGCATAACACACAAGAGGCAACCTCCCCCTTAACCTATGCTTCCTCCCAAATTTCAATTCTTATTGCTAATACCAAGTTATGTTTTCCCAACTTAACTCTAAAGTCACATCCCAACCTAAGTTAAGTTTCAACCCAAACCTAACTTAACACCCAAGTTTTCCCCCTTTGACACCATCAAAAGATTGCCCCTAGCAACCCTACCCTTGGTGCCAACTAGAACTTAACCAGATTTTTGAAAAAAAAAATTCAAAAATCACAAACTCCCATTCTGCCCATACTACCAGTCGACTGCCCCCAGGGCAGTTGACTGATACGGCAGGTTTCAGAATTTCAGCCGAAATTCAGAAACTAATAAAAAATTTCAAAAAATCTGGAAAAATGTGAAACTTTGCAAGCACGATTGTTAAGGTATTCCCTACCCTAGAAAAATTTGGTTCATGAAAAACATCAACCGTGCTTGACTTTTGGTACAAACTCAGAAATTCTCAAATAAAGATCAACTTTGTATCAACATAGAGTTCTAATCATGATATCCTATATTTGCCATTCTCTAGTAACTCCATTTGACATTTAAAATGATTTCCACACTCCCCATTTTCATATAAATGGATCCATTTTGATAAGAGCTCCTCCTCTTTCTCTCTTGAGTCTACATGATCATCCCTTTTATATAAAATATCATTATTTGATTTTCCCATCAAACCATATTAGATGATATAACAATATAAAATTTCAAACATATCTTGAACACATATATAACGATCATAAAAGAACCATCCATTAGCACTTAAAGATTTTCAAGTATCATTTGGTCATGATAATATTTCAATAATCCTAAAAGACAAATAATAAATCAAGTCATATGGCATAAATCTACAAGATAGAAAGATACATAGAGGTTCCATACAAGAAACACACACATGGCCATGACATAAAGCCTGAAAGAGTATCTAGGGCCAAAGCCCTGAAGTCATCCAAGTAAATATAGTCATCAAAATAGAAGGTGTTTGAGAGGTATAATACATCAACTAATGATACCACTCTCAACACTGAAAACTCCCAACAACTGCACCATCTCATCAGAAAAACATGTGATCGTCACCGCCATGAGGTGGAGGAGGAGGAGGAGGACCCTGAAAAGCGAGATGTCACTGCTGCATCATCTTGTACATCTCATCTTGGCGGCTGGTAATCCTATCAACTTTTGTCTCAAGCCTCTGCTCCGTCTGCCGAAGCCCGTGAATATCCTCACGAATGACGTGAGCCTCCTCCTGAAGCCCATGGATGTCAGTCTGAAGCTGGGTAAACTCTGCACGTGTGACCAGCTCGCCTGACTCCTCATCTGAGCTTGAAGACTATGGCCGCTCCCTCTAGACAAAGGTCCCCTGCCTACTCTCAATACCCGCCAAAGACAATTGGCGTGTGTCAATTTGATCATAGTCCTTAGACAGGTGCTTAACCTGACCACTGGTGACGCGAATACCGAAACGCAATTGGAAAAACTCAGTCAACATATGGTAGAAAGGCATATAGATTTTCCCATTAACACTCTGGGAAAAGTGACAAATGGAGGCAAACACATGCAGAGACACATCTATGTCCAGCCTACGCTCAAGAGCATACATCATTACTAAATGAGGCAATCGAATCCTTGCTCTCCCCTTAGTAACGATGGGTAGGAGACACTCTACCACAATCTTGTATAGAACATGACTAGATGGACTCATGGGTTTGGCATCAAAGGTACGCTCAGATTCATGTCTATGTCTTCTAAAATAGTGCAGATGAATCTGATCAATAGTTACTTCTGGAAACTCAAGTGGTTCAACAACGTTGGGAAAATAGATATTAGCATTGTTCGAAGCCCAACATTCTAAACAACTGGCCAAAATCATGGCTGTGAAGGGGATGGTCACACCAGCCACTCTTGACTCATAAATACTATTTTCTGGGTCAACACAAGTCAAATTCGCATAGAACTCCTTACATAGATCAAGATTAATATCATATTGACAGTATACAAGTTGTTCTATACCAAAATGAGTAACCATCTCAATAATCTGAGGTGCTTTCTCTTGAAAATACGCTTTATTGAGATATCGACAATGCATTTGGACAAAATCATTTTCTGCGAACCTCCTTTTACACTCTAGACTTCTAAACCTAGACTCTTCTGGGCTTGTGGACCTGGACGGGATGAACCTTCACCCCTAGATCTCTTAGATACACCCCTAAGATACCAAACATATGTATGCATACCAAGATATCCCCCACAAAAAAAATACCAAGGAAAACATGAACAAAATATCATATTAGTGTCACAATAAGGTTTAAATGAAGAAATAACCCTTAAATCATTATACCTCTTTGGTAATCTCTTCATGATGTCGGTTTTGAGAGAATGGCTTGAAGAAGAGGGATTTTCCACCAACCCTAGAGGTAGATCAGAGTTAGAGGAGACCTTAGAGATGAATTTTAGGGCTTAGGAGGAGCTTAGGAGGAAGAAGGAGTCGAGAGGAGGAGGAAATCGCCGGGGGAGATCAGCCAAAACCCTAGGTTTGGCTTTCCCCGGCGCGCCCTTTCCTTTTATAAAACCCGCATCGCAGTCGACTGCCCCTGGAGCAGTCGACTGGGCCAGAGTGTAATTACATTCTGTGGGTTTTCCCAGTCGATTGGTCTCCAGCCAGTCGACTGGTGTCTGATATTCTGAATTTCAGATTTCCAATCCAAACTTCAGAGATGTCTAACTAATTCCACAAATTCCTAAAAATTATGAATTCTTGTGGGGAGATTTGTGGATCCTATATTCACTTGGGAAAAATATAATTTCAGTCAAAGTTATCCCAAATCCCAAGATTGGTACAAACTTCGAGATTCTCTAAAGTGTATCATGAAACCTTTCCCAAAAGTTCTAATTTGGACCTCACCTTGATGCTTCTTCCCATACTCATTCATACTCCATTCATAGCATCAAGTTATATGGTAATTAAGCATTAAACCAATTTTACTCATTTCCAATCCAATTTTCAATCTTTTACTCTATGATTCTCCCCTTAGTGTGCCAATTTTCTGGAGTTAAAACTAACCCTAGCCTTTTAGACCCATTGGCACACTCCAAAATCTATCTAATCACCTAGAAGAAGGCCTCCTGAGACCCACTGACCATTAATCCCACTTTGGCTTCTAGTGCTCTTCCTAGAGCTTCTATCCCTAGTTACCTTCCTAGGTAACTCATCCACAATGGCAAGACCACACCGGTGCTTTTCCGGCGCTCCTTCACCTTCCATCACTACTCCCTTGATTCTCCACACCTTATTCTTGGTTTCCTTTTTCTTTTCTTCTCTAAATGGCTTTTCCTTGCCATTTTTTATCTTTTCTTTACTATAATCATAGGGCATCCTTGAATATCCCTTTTTATCATCATTTGATCTTCTAGAATGGTATCCTGATCCCAACCTACCATTTCTAAGAGGTTGATCATTTTGCATCATACTTGATCCCTTGAACCCCCTAATGAGTCTATCTAGGTTTTTCTCCAATTTATCAAGTTTTGCTTTCAAAACTTGATTCTCCTTTTCCAGACTCCTAACCTTAGGATCATTAGTCCTAAATTTATCATGAAACATAGAAGTTTTAGTGTTTTGGCATGCAAAGGAGTTTTTATTCCTATCATGATATTTAAAACCAGAAGTCGTATGGGCAAACAATTATTATCAATTCTATCATTCATACAGCCATTGTGAGCATTCATGAAAGAACTTGAAGCATAAGAGTTAGAGGTTACCTCCCTTACCCTTGGGGCTCCCCCTTGATGAATGCTCCTCTTCCTTTCTTCTTTCTCCCATTTCCTAAGGTGCTCCATCTTCTTGAGCTCTTCACTTCTTGGACATTTTGTATGATAATGCCCGAGCTCCCCGCATGTGAAACATCGAATTTTTCTTCTTTTGTTTTGAGTTTCCTTATTCCTACAACCCATATTAGATTTAAATGGAATGGATTTGGGCTTAGAAGTTACCTCCTTTTTACCTAGTGGGCACTTATCCTTGTAGTGCCCCTTTTTATTGCAACCAAAGCATATAATATGCTCTTTTGATTTTGCTTTGGTGGAGGTGGAAGTCTTCTCTTGCTCTAGTGGGGATGAGGTTCTCCCCCCCCTCTCAATTCTTGACATTGATACTTCTTCTTCTTCTTCGGATGAAGCGGTTCCTTTTTCACTCAATCTCTCCACTTCACTTGATAATTCTCCTTCTCTTCGGTCTTCTTGGACACTTGAGCGTATTTCTTCGGGCTCCTCTACTCCTTGAGTTTGGGTAGGGTTCTCATGATACTTTTCCAATTTGCTCCACAACTCATGTGCATTTTCATAATTCCCTACATTACCCAAAATATTAGTAGGCAAAATATTACTCAAAATATTTATCACCTTCTCATTGGCCCTTGCTTGTTCTTGTTGCTCCTTGGTCCAATACCTAGGCTGGAGCTTCTTCCCATGCTTATCCTTAGGGGTCTCAAATGGTTCTTCTATAACCATTACGCACTCCCAATCCATGCCGAGCCACATCTTCATTCTAGCTTTCCAATACTCAAAATCTTCATGTTCGTATGGCGGCGGTGAGTTTATATCTTCTCCTAGCCTATCCTCCATCATTCCCTCTAGCTTTGCTTGGCTCCCTTGGCGGTTATTCCAATCAAGAGCGGTCCTAGCTCTGATACCAACTGAAGGATCGTCTAGGCGTGCTAGAGGGGGTGAATAGCACTTTTTCGTCATTTTGATCTCTACAAAGTCGTTAGCGCAGTGAAACAATAATATGCAAAGTAAATAAGAAATAAACAATGCTAACAACCTGATTTACTTGGTATCCACCCCGGTCGGGTGACTAATCCAAGAATCCTTCGATGGATCAACTCCCGGATAACCTCCGGCAAGATCTGTCACTCCTTGTGGGTGGAGAAACCTCGCCACAACACATTGGACGCTCTCTGATCACAATAGACTACTAACTCACTTTACCCAAGCGAGTTTCGTCAAAGAAGATAGGAGGAAACGAGCCCCTTTAAATAGGGCTCGAATCTGAAGCAGCCGCTACCAGTCGACTGCCAAAATGGCAGTCACTTGGTTCCACTCAGATTCGACCGTTACATCATAACGTTCGAATTCTGGCCAGCTGTTCCAGTTGGCACCAGTCGACTGCCCCCATGGCAGTCGACTGGTCCGAGTCCTAAGCCTAGGATTACACTCCCGAGTACATTTCACTCCGCACTCGAACCCTCCCGGCTTAGCCCCTGAGTACACACACTCATACTCAGACCCTTACAACTCAGTTGACTCTTCACCAGCAGTCTTGATTATTGCCTTCACGCCCTCTTCATCTTTGGCCCTCGTCCCTCGGATGCGCACGCAAGCCTCCAGCTTGACTCCATGCCACCCTTCACGTACGCCTCGAAGTCCGCGTCCCTCGACTCATCATCTCTGCTATCCAACGGTCCCTCGGATGCGCACACAAACCTCCAGCTTGCCTCCATGCCATCCTTCATCTTAAGACATCAACCAAGTTCATGTGTACCTGTACACCTGCACACTCATGTACATATATGAGAACAACACAACTCCTAACTTAACCATATTGCCCACACATCAAAATATCATGATCCTCTAGATCATCTCAGGGCCGATTACCCCAACAAAGGTTACCCTCCCCGAGTACATTTCACTCCGCACTCGAACCCTAGGATTTCCCGAGTACAATCACACAGCACTTGTACCCTCACGACTCAATGACTCCTCATCAGTAGCCTCGACTATTGCCTTTGCGCCCTCTTCATCTTCGGCTCCTGCCCCTCGGATGCACACAAGGCTCCAGCTTGCCTCCATGTCATCCTTCATGCATGCCTCGAAGTCCGCACCCCTCAGCTCATCGTCCCTATCATACCAAGGTCCCTCGGGTGCACACAAGCCTCCAACTTGTCTCCATGCCACCCTTCACCGTACCGAGGTCGTCCAGCCAAGCCAATATGTGTAACCTGCACAACCTGCACACTCACATACACATATCAAATACACAAGGGTAAACCTAACTTAAACCCTTTGCCCAAACATCAAAACTCATGATCACTTCGGATCACAGATTGCCTCAACAGAGTCGTCGGGCGTGGAGAAGCAGAAGAGGCGGCTGCGTGGAGAATAAAAAGGGATTAGGTTTTGTGAGAAGAAGTTTGATTTAATTAAATCAAACGAAAAATAAGGCGCGGTAAAAAGATTCCCAGTGGAGGATCGAACCGCCAACCTCTCTAAGTGAGGGATGAGGCTCAACTAGGAGCTGTGACCGAGAGTTATTTTATATTTGGTTCAATTCATTTAAATTAGACTTGAGTTTAGTTTAATGAGATTAGGTTGGTCTAATCGGTCTGATTCAAACCATTAGTTGGTTTAACCAAACCAGTTTGATCAAATAATCTGAACCAAACTAACTGATTTGATCGCTATGTTGAACCTCAACTTAAATAGGCTTAGGTGAAACAACAATAGTAAGACATACAAATAGATTAGTCTAGTAGCATAGTCAACTGTAGCCACTCAAGTAATGGAAACTTATAAAAAAAATTTATTTGTTTGTATGTTTCTTTCTATGCATATATTTGTGAATTGAAAATGATTGGTTTTGTTATCGGTTTTTTTGTCAGTTTTGTACTGACTATGTCATTTTTCAATTCCAGATGTTGCATGAGATATGCACCACGATTCATTGCTATGAGCGATGCCGTGAGCTAATGGAACATATAGAAGAAGTTGACTATAGTCCGAATCTTGGAATCCAAAGAAATATAGGAAAATTGGATCGACTATTTTGGAAACTCAAGCAAAAAGATTTTCTAATCTTGGATGATTATAGAATCGGAGCATTGATTCGTTCATTGCCAAGGCGTGCGAGAGAAGTTGCACACTAGATATGGGGGCATCATAAATGTCGTATCTCATATGCTGAGCTATGTAGGCAGTTACTTCACCATAAGTTTCCAGAGGATCTAGAAGATTCTAAGGAGGACCCAGAACAAGATCCTGAAGATCCTGAAATATTCGAGGAAGATCTTGAAATGTTTGAGGAAGATCCTGAAATGTTTGAGGAAGATGTTGAAATGTCTGAGGAAAGTCCTGAAATATTTGAGAAAGATCCTGATATTGAAATGTTTGAGGAAGATCCTGAAATATTTGAGGAAGATCCTATAGAAACTGTGAAAAATCCCGAGACTGGTCGATTTGAGATGAACGAGAGAGTGATAACCACTGCCATAATATTTTTTGTTATGAGAGTAATATCAGCTTATCTAGTTCATTAAATTCTGTTATTATATTTGTTGTGTACGAACTTATTAAGCTTATTTAATAAAGTTATATAGATACTGTTGTTATGAATGAACAGTAATATGCTTTAATGAAAAGTTATGTTATGTGTTAACTGACTTGATAATGATTAGTTCATATTCAATGATTAGTTCATTTAAATGTTTAGTTCATATTCAATACAAATGATTAGTTCATTTAATGGGATGTGTATAATATAATTGATCAATGTTAATTAGATTGGATTATACGAATGATGAATGGAAACGTAGTTACCACTTGATTTCGTAAATCAACTCAAGTTTACATTGAGTCAATCATAAATTATGTACAGATGATATACCCTGAATTAATGAATAATATGTTTATTTATGATAGATCATGCAACTAAGAACATCATAGCCGAACTGAATAAGGGAGAGAAATTAAATGGGGATAACTATAAAATATGACATCTCAAGATACAATATGTTCTTCAGGAACAAGAAGTTTTGAAGGCTGTAAATCAGTTCACGAAAGAACCTGCTATTGGTTCAACTGCACAACATAGACTTGATCTAGATGCCTATAGGACATGGAAGAAAAAGGACTCCACTGCTAAGGGGATATTGATTAGTTCAATGGTAGACAACCTGGTATTTGAGTATGAGCCACTACCATCAGCTCATGCCGTCTGGGTAGCCCTGAGAGAGAAATACAGTGGAGTTAGTATAAGCAAGCTTCGCCAACTGACAATCAAGTTTGACAGTTGTAAAAAGCGCCCGAATGTTACAATGACCCAACATCTAAGAGAAATGGGGAATATGATTCGGGAGCTTAAGGCTGTTGGTCATGAGTTGACTGATGAACAATAGGTTCAGGCAGTTATTCGTTCCCTTCCTGATTCTTGGGAAACAATGAAACAAAATCTTACTCACAGTGAGAGTATCAAGACTTTCATTGATGTCTCGCTCATGCCATATTGAATTTGAGGCAGAGAGAATAGAATCCGCGAGGATTTCTGATCAAGCTTTTGTAGCTGAAGGTTCTGGATCCAAGAATAAGAAAAGATGGTTCAAGAAAGGAAAGGGTAAGGGAAAAGAAGCTGGTGCTACTACTATGCAAGACCCAATCAAGAAGAAAGGAAAGAAGTATGGAAAGAAACCTAAAAGCAAGCTAACTTGCTACAACTGTGGCAAGAAGAGTCATTTTGCTCGGGAATGTACTGAGCCGAAGAAGGTAAATCCATGTTTGTCTTCTTTTCATGAGCTTTATGTTGGTAGTTCGTGTTGTTAGCTGATTCTTATCTTTGTGGATTATAGATTCAGGAGCAACGAACCATGTAGCTCGTGATCGAGCTACGTACGTGGAGTACTGTCGCGTATCAGCTAGCAATAAGTGGATATACATAGGAAACAATGCAAGAATTGAAGTCAAAGGAATTGACACTTGCAAACTCAACCTTCGTGGTGGACGTACCTTGTTTCTGCATGATGTCATGTATGCTCCTGAGATTCGACGGAATCTGGTTTTTGTTAATTGTCTTCTTGAATTGGGTTACTGTTTGAACTTTTACAGTCGTTGTGTGGAACTTAAAATTAACTCTGTGTTAATTGGATATGGTTATGTATCAAACGGTTTCATGATTCTTGATGTAGAACCAGATGTTAATTGTGGAAATAATGGTTGTTTTTCAAACATTGCTCTTACTAGCGATGTTGATGTTAATGATGAAGTTTGGCGTGCTAGATTGGGACATATAGGATAAGAAAGAATGAATAGATTAGCAAGAGAGGGTCTGCTCAGCACTCGTGCTAAAGTTGACTTGTCTATTTGTGAGCATTGTCTTGCTGGAAAAGCAACTAGAAAACCATTTGGTAAGACTATTAGGGTTGGATCACCATTGCGTTTTGGTCATGTGTATTTGATTTCTCATAAATCTGAAGCATTAGATTGCTTTAATCGTTATTTGAACGAAGTTGAGAATCAATTGGAACGTAAGGTTAAAACCTTTCGCACTGACCGTGGAGGTGAATATTTTCTGATCAGTTTAAGACAATATGTAATGAGAAAGGAATTATTAGACAGTTAACTATCCCTGGGACTCCACAGCAAAATGGAGTTGCTGAAAGAAGAAATCGAACTCTTCTTGAAATGGTTAGGTCGATGATGGCTCAAGCTAATTTGCCTATTTCCTATTGGGGAGATGCATTATTGGAAGCAACCTACATACTTAACCGGGTGCCTTCTAAATCTGTTCCATCTACTCCATATGAACTTTGGACAGACAGAAAATCAGATTTAAGTAATCTGAGATCATGGGGGTCAACTGCTTATATTCATGACAAGACTCACAAATATGAAAAATTAGGACACAGTGGTAGAAAGTGTATCTTTGTAAGATATTCTGATACCTCTAAGGGTTATGTTTTTATTGGTGAGCAACAAGATGGAACCATCTCTGAAATTGAGTAAAGAGATGCCGCTTTTCTCGTAACTGAGTTCCCAACGAGAGGTGAAGTTGATAAATCAACTCCTTTATTTGCAATAGAGGAGGAGGATACGTTCCTCTATCAATGAATCAGGAATCACATGGGATACCTGAATCTAGTCAACCTAGTGGGAGTAAATGTTAGGATGTATACTAAAAGCTTTGCTTTTGGTTAAGGATACATCTACATTTTAAAGAGAAACAGAAATCACACAGTGCATATTCAGGTTTATGGTAATATTGGTATGTGCACTAAATGTCTAATGCTTGGCATTGAAGATAACATGGTGCGTGGTGTCGCACAGAAGATCATGTTATCAGGTACCTTGCCGAAGCATAAGAAGGAGATTCACAACCGAGATGGAATTAGACAAACCAATCGGAATGGTTGTAGTGTAATCGACTGTGGTTTATCTTAACCATGGGATTACACTAGTGTACTTTGTGTACATTGAGTAGGACCGAAAGAGAGGTCATCCAATTTTTGTACTGACCTAGTAAATTGGATTAGACCTCGGATGCTATTATGGAGTACAATCTCTGAATCCCAAAATAATGGCGGGCATATATTATTAACTATTGTTTCTTTGATTTACCAATGGGCGAGATCTATTCTGCTAGATCGATAGACCCGGTAAGTTGGGAAATAATATTAATAATATGATGTGCTATTGAATTATTGACGGAATCCATATATTGGAGAGTCAGGGTGATGATGCCCCCTTGGTGAGCTCAAGAAGATCGCCATGCCAAATCTTGCAAGTGGACTATGGTCCGGCTGCCGAAAAGGTTGAGTGGTACTAACCAAGGATCAAGAAGATAATTAATTTGATTATCAGTAAATTGAATTAATTATCGGATATGCGATATCTTAAACACGGGGAGATGGATGACTTGTAATAGGTGGAGCTCATATGTAAATATGGGGGTTGGTGAGGAAGTACAATGGAATCCTTTAGTGGAATGGATCTCCATTTAATGGATCGGGTTTGGATCCATTAGAGGGCCAAGAACCAACTCCTCCTCATGGTCCCTATCCTAGCCCAATAAAGCCCCATTAGAGTCATGATTAAAAGGTCAGATTAATTAAGGAATTAGTTTTGAATTAATTATTAATTTTGAAATTAATTAAAGAATTAATCAAAGATTAATAAAAGAATTAATTTGGGATTAATAAATCTCGAAATTAATTAAGGAATTAATCAAAGAATAATTATGGAATTATTCCATATATAAAATTTTGGATAGAATAAAGGAATTAATCATGAGATTAATTTTGGAATTATTCTATATAAATTTTATAGGAATCAATCCAAGTTTAATTGAAAAATTTTCCAATTAAACTAACTAATCCTCCCTATATAGACCCAACCCCTCTCCCTCTCTCAGTTGATCAATTAATACCTCCTCTCCTCCCTCAAACCTTGGGCGCCGGTGGTGCAAGCAAGAAGAGGACAACCTCCTCCTCTTCTTCTCTTGGTTTCTTCTCATCCTAAAGGTCGCATTCAGTCACGGAGCAAGGGAGGAGTTGTCTCTTCCTCTTGGTGGCTCGCGGCGAGGAGGGTGAAGGGAAGAATCGGCGGTGCAAGGAAAGGAGGTCGGTGCCGGTGGAGGAGGAGAAGAGAACACTTGGTTCTCGGTTTCTTCTCTTCCTTTCTTTGGCTCATCTTGTTGCGGACGTACACAAGACAAAGGAGAAGTTTCCTTCTTCTTTTGTGGCGCGCGGAAGCAAGAAGGAAGAAGGGTGGCTTGCGTGAGGTTAGTTCTCCTTTTGGTGTTTGTCGCCGGAAAAAAGGAGAAGGTAGAGAGCTCTTCTTCCTTTATGGTGTTGCTACCATGAGTAAGGAAGAAGGTAAAGAGGTTGGTGTGGTGGTGGTGAAAGAGAGGAACCCATCCTCTCGACTTCACCTTACATCTTCTTCAAAGGGCCGCCGAGTAGTGGAGAAAACCCTAGCCCTAGGGTTTTTTGTTCTTGGCGCAAGGGAAGAAGGAAAAGAGGATTGATTCAAGTGCCTTGGTGACTTCACGACTTGGGAGACCGTCGCCCACACGACGTCCAAGTGGGTTGGGTCATAGGATAGAAGACTGCGAGGTAAACCGCGAGGTATAATTCTCCCGGGCTCAGTTTTTATTATGCTATGTTCTATTGTGCTATCATGCTTTGCCTTGTTATTTCATGTGTATTTAATTATTATTTAGACTTGAAATCTTAGATAATAATAATTAACTAGACCCCGAAGATAAACACAAAAATCGGCGATCCAAATCGTCGTCTTTTCCGCGGTGAGTTAATCCGGAAAGTTACAAAGCCTTTGTGGCTAAGTTGTGACTTGGATTATCTAACACGATGATGAATCGGTCATTATAGGGACAGTTCTCTATTCGGATTAAATTTTTAATCTGTGGCTATAGAAAGGTCTCTCGGAAACGACCACGTGGTTGTCTTGGAAACCGCCAAGGATAACCAACAGTAAATGACCTATAAATGAGTTAATTTCTCAACAGTCTAACCTGCAAAGAAGTAATCGTAAGATTATTCCTCGGAGAAGGTTTGACATTGAAAATGAGGCATTAATGATTCTCCCAGTTGATAATGAAGAACCTCGAACGATTGAGGAAGTATTGAAATACTCAGTTAAGGAGAAATGGAAAGGTACAATGGATAAGGAAATGGAGTCCATGAGAAAGAATCAAGTTTGGGATTTAGTCGATCTTCCTCTGGGCCAATGGGCTATTGGGAATAAGTGGATTCTCAAAATTAAGAGGAAAGCGGATGGGTTGATTAATCGATACAAAGCTCGTTTGGTTACAAAAGGATATACCCAAATGGATGGTATTGATTTTGATGAGACATTCTCCCCAGTTATGAAGTTTGTGTTAATACGAGTCATCCTAGCTATAGTAGCACATTTTGACTTAGAATTACATCAAATGGATGCAAAAATAGCTTTCCTTAATGGTAATTTTGACGAAGAAATCTATATGACACAACCAGAAGGTTATATAGCTGAGGGCCAAAAGAATAAAGTATGTAGACTTAAGAAGTCTATGTATGGGCTAAAGCAGACGTCAAGGCAATGAAACATAAAATTCAATGAAGTTATTTTGTCTTATGGTTTCGAAATGTCAATGAGGATCATTGTGTTTACCTAAGAAAGGATAAAGGAAAATTTGTCATTTTATCATTATATGTTGATGATATGCTAATAGCTGGAAGTGATCTAAAGTTTGTGATTGAAGTCAAGTCTTGGCTTTCATCACAATTTGACATAATAGACATGAGAGAAGCTGAGTACATCTTAGGAGTATGGATCATTCGTGATCGATCAAAAAGACTTTTGGATTTGTCCCAAGAAGCTTATATCACTAAGATACTACAACACTTCAATATGTTGGATTGCAACGTTGAACAAAAGCCTACAGCAAAAGGTGTTGTTCTGAGCAAAAGTATGTCTCCCAAGACTCTTGAAGAGATAGCCGATATGAAGAAAACACCATATGCTAGTGTCATTGGTAGTTTGATGTATACTATGTTGTGTACTCATCCTGATATAAGCTATGTTGTTGGCTTAGTTAGTCGTTTCCAGTCAAACCCAAAATCGAGATACTGGAAAGCGGTAAAAAGGATATTCAGATATCTCTGAGGGACGACAGATTATTGTCTCTGCTTCCAAGGATCAAAGCTGAGCCTAAAGGGCTACACAGATGCAGATTGGGCAGGGGACCTTGACGACAGAAAATCCACATCTGACTATATCTTTTTGCTGAATGGAGGTGTTATTTCATGGAACATCAAGAAACAGGTTTGTGTAGCGTCGTCGACAATAGAGGTTGAGTATGTGGCTTGTGCAGCGGCGGTACAAGAAGCTATCTGGTTGAGAAGGTTCCTAAAGCATCTGAAGATTGCTGAGGATAGTGGGAGTCTTGTTACAGTGTATTGTGACAATCAAGCTGTTATAGTTTTTTCCAAGGATCCTAAATATCACAGCAAAGACAAGCACATAGAAATTAAAAATAATTTTGTAAGGGATATTGTTGACAAGAAAAAGATAATTCTTGAGTATATCCCTACATGAGCGATGCTTGCAGATCCTTTTACTAAGCCATTGACTAAAGAGTCATTTCTTGGACATGTGAAGTCTTTGAGACTACGTAAGATGTAACACATTGTAAAGACTGTTATATATATGAAATGTCATAATCTATTCAGTGTAAATGTATTTGTTATATTTGGATAAAAGTCTCGATGAGCATGTTGGCAGGCTGAGGTTGGTCCACTTACATGGACAATCGTCTATATTTGTTGAATATAAATAGAGGTAAGACCATTACTTATGAGACAACTTATGTAGTTATGAATAGAGACATACTCGTAAGTTGATGTCGCCTTAATTTTTGTATCAAGATGAGATCATTTATGTAATGATCAAAATAAATGAGCCCACCATTTACTAAACCTGTTAAAGGCCAGATTAAAATTCATAAGTTGAATTCGGATTAGACATTAGGTATGTCTAGATCGAAATCTGTACGATGTTAAATATTTGAGAAAAACATGCACTCTTTTTGATAAAGAGAAAAATATCGTAGCATGTGATTCATACCACATGTGTTATAACGATAATAAGGGTAGTAGGAGAATGAATCCCTGCTTCTCTACTATGTGAGACCCTTGAGATTATAAGTTAATCTCAATCTGACCCTAAGAGACTATTTAGCTGTCTACTTAAAGTTTTAATCAGTGATTGCTACTTTAGTGTGTATCCTATTGACTATGGATGATTTGGTCTATGGAGCATAACTAGGAAAGCGACTGATTAGAATAAGGGAAATGATTTGAAGAGTGAATTTGGGAGAGTGAAAATTATAGTGAATGACGTGCAGTTAATGTGTACATGTTCGATCGTCGATCGGACACCACCGGCGGTCTCTGATTGCCGTCCCGAATCAAACTATACCTTGGGAGGACGGTGAACTCGTCAGGATCGCCGGCAACGGTGAACCCATCGAAATCGACGGTCAATGATGCGAGATCGCAATTGTGGCGATCCCCGACGGGTTCACCGTGCCCCCAAGGGTATAGTTTGGTTCGGGGTGGCGGCCGAAGGCCGCCGGTAGTGTCCGATCGACGATCGGACGTCGGACGTGCCGTCGATTGACGGTCAAAATTTTCACTGAGGCATTCACTTTCACTGTGCGTATCATTACTCTTAGAATAAATAGATTCTAGCTAAAAAGGAAGATTAAAATTGATTTACATCTGTAATACTTATTCACTGGTCGACCAGTTACATTTTTTTTGTTAAGTAATTGTGAATAAATGTATTGATTAGATATGTTAAACATGCTCTTGATATAGTTGTCATATGAGGGATTAGAGATGTTCATATTGAGGTAAATATTTAATCTGGGGTAAAGGCAAGTTATTGATGTCTCTGGTTCGTTCTATAGCTAAGTTATGAGTAACAACTTTCTTAATTAGTAGTAATTGCTCAGTGTGTTTGTTGTCTCATGAATCATTTTCTCTAAAGTATGAATTGAATGTTTTTATATGGTCTTTGTGACTTTCTTACATAGTCTTAGTGACTGGATGTTCCTATATGAATTGAATTGGACGAGTGGGAGATATTGGAGTTACAGGAGTTACAGGAATTACAGGAAGAGGAAGAGGGCACCCCTTCCTCTTCATCTTCCAACCTTTCGCATCCTCCATTAATAGAGGTAGAGGAAGAGATTTCTTCCCCTTATAAAACTGCGTCCAACTGCAATCCAAAGGAGGAAGAGAAGTAAAAAGGGAGCAGTGATCGATAAGGGATTTGGTTTGTGGCAAATAGGGATCAGTCCATATAGCGATTGTTCTCTTGACAACAAGGAAACGAGAAGAACAGAGGAAGAGAAGATCTCCAATCACTGTAAGTCTAAATTCATTTAACAAATCAGTATCATGCTTAGATTACTACAAAAGGAACAATTGATTATGACATTTTCTACAACGCACATGTACCTATCAAACTTGTTAGTTATACAGATAGCGATCTTGGATGAAGTATTGATGATTCTTGAAATACCTCTGGTTATATTTTCAACCTTGGAGGCGGTGCAATCTCTTGGTGTTCAAAGAAGCAACCAATTGTGACATTTTCAACTACCGAAGCAGGATATAGCAGCTTATTCAGCAGGATGTCAAACATTATAGTTAAGAGGAGTTTTTGAAAATTTAAAATTTAATCAAAAAGATTCAACAATTTTATATTGTGATAACAGTTCTGTAATTTCTGTCTCAAAGGGCCCAGTGCTACATGGAAGAACAAAGCATATCCACTTGCGATTTCTTTTCCTAAGAGAGCTTGTTAATGAAGGTGAAATCAACCTAAAATATTGTCCTAGCAATGAACAACTTGCAGATATTTTTACAAAGCCGCTCGGAGGATCTATATTTTCAAGGAATCTTGAAGCAGTAGGAGTAAGAAGCATACTTGGTTTATGGGAGGCATTGTTGGGTTAAACCAAATTAAAGAATCAAATTATAAATTGATTTCAAATGTCTCTTCTACTCCTACAAGAAGCAAAGTTCAAGTTCATCTCAAGTACTTTTTCATGGATTCATTCTATCTATTCATGGATTTATAAATCTTATTAATGTTTTTAATGTCTTGTTGATTTTCATGTTATCCAAAAATGTATAAATATGAATGAAGTGTTCAGCTCTTTTCAAGAGAGTTGTAGAAACAAATCCAATTTGCTTCACAGATTTCTTACTCAGTTCCTAATCCTTCTTCTTCACCATCCACATGCTTGGCTGATAATTCCCGACCACCTCAAGGGAGCTACAGGAGTAGTAGCAATGCATGATCGGACCTGCAGAGCTCGCAGGAACCAGCTCCGTCGGCTACTCTGCTCGACGGAAGCAACAATCATCGGGCGGCGAGGGAGGAGGGATATCATGGGAGCACAAATTGACATTGTTTGACGAGTAGCCATGATCCTGCCTTATATGTTGCACGATACGGGCAGCCAGCGTGGCGAACGACCTGACCAGCTTCAGGGTCCACGTCATTATACGAGCAGCCGACTCAACTGACATTCTGACCGGGCCCAAGGTCTTCTCCAGCCGGTCGGACTAAAGGCGGCCGGTTAGAATAAATTCAGCGGTTCATCCGGCCGGTCAAACCCGGTCGACCGCATTAAGGCTTGCACGCCTCGTTCAGCCGGGTGCATCCGCCCGGCAGTCCTTTATGTGAGTGTCCGATACCCATCCGGGCGAGCCGTCCGGATGTCCACTCGGGCACTCTCTCGGAATCACCCTGAGAAAAGGACAAAATATACCTGCACCAGCTGCTGGTAACAGGCTGTCACCCCTCGTACGAACTAACACTCTCTGACATGCGCCGACTTACAGAAACCTGTCTTTGTCCTCACATAAGACAAATGGTATACGACAAAGAAGGATGGTTATAGTCGACACAACCATACCATATCTTCTGACCCTGTCAGAAGATCCTGACACAGGCCATACTCATACCGACAGCACCATACCATATCTTCTGACCCTGTCAGAAGATCCTAACACAGGCCATGCCTGGTCCTTTTCCCCGGCTATATAAGCCACTCCACTCCTCATTATCAGGTACGCATACATACACGCGCGAAGCCTCTCATTTTTCCAGTGCTCCATTATTTCTACTGTTCCTCGGAGTGCTGACTTGACCGTCGGAGTGCCTTGCCGGGACGTCTCCCGGCTAGGTTGCTAACGGTCATCTTCCTCAGCAGGTTCACCTCCCGTCGGTTGTCTCTGCACCAGGCGACATCCATTTCCATTCGGCCGGAAGACACCCCCCACGACGCTGCCATTCTGCGCGAGGACGCCCCGTCAGCATCCACGTCACGCCTCGCTACACCGTCATTCCGGTTGCGGCTCCACTACGCTCGGCGACAGGATCAAATTTGGCGCTAGAAGGAGGGCTTTCTGCCTGATCGAGAGCGGAGAATGGAAAACCCCAATCCACTGACGGTTACTCTTTCGCCGGAAGAATATGAAATGCTGATGGCTGTCCGGACACAGAAGGCACAACAATCACATCCGCCAACCGGTAGTCAAGGGGCCCGGCCCCCTGGGCCCTCTGTACGGGGAAATTCAGAAGGTATGGCTGCTCAACCCGAGCCCCGCGCTCCTAATTTTCCCCGAGCACTCTTCCGGAACGAGGCCCACTCAGTCCCGACCGAAGCTTCAGCGTCCAGCTTGGCGCACCAGACACGACCAGATAAAGGGAAAGGGTTAGCTGACCCCGCCGCGGCCTGTCCGACTCGCAGCCCTTTCTCCTCACAAATTCTTGGGGATCCCGTTCCCAAGAATCTACGATTCTTCACCATGCCAGAGTACTCGGGGGCCAGTGACCCCGAGGAGCACGTCATGAAATTTGAAAGCTCTGCCCAGTTGCACCAATACCCGGAGGGCGTCAAATGCCGCGCTTTCCTGACAACCCTCTCCGGGCCGGCTCAACGATGGTTTGGCGGGCTCCCGAGTGGATCAGTTGGGAGTTTCGCAGAGGTAAAGCGGCTGTTTCTGCAACATTTTGCAAGCAGTCGGAGGCACCACAAGACCAGCCTCAATTTGTTCGCTCTGAAGCAAGGTCCGAAAGAATCACTCCGGGCCTACATCCAGAGGTTCAATGGAGTAGCTTTAGAGGTACCCAATACCACCTCCGAAGTACTAGTCACCGCCTTCTCACAAGGGCTCCAAGAAGGTGATTTCTTCCGATCCCTGATCAGAAAACCACCGAAGGACTTCGACAGCCTGCTCAGGAAGGCAAGCAAGTATATCAATGTGGAAGAAGCACAAGCCGCCCGGCGGAAGGAAGCGATAGTTAGCCCATCGCCTGCACCTCAACCCAACAGATCGCCAGGAGGACCGATTCGCAGTCCCCGACCGGCTGATCGGTCCGGAATGAGACCCCAGCAAGTGCAGGTGGCACAGGGGAATTGGCCCAACAGATGGGCCCCGTATTGTGCATTTCACCAATGTAATACGCACAACACGGAGGACTGCCGAGCAGGCAACAGAGCTCGGACCCCACTCGGCCGGGGTCAAGGACGACAAACCCAGCAGGGACGCGGGCGTGGTCAGGGAGCCACAGCCCAGCAAGGACAAAGGCGGGATGCCCCCGCCGCCCGGCAATTGTTTCCTCGGCCCGAGCAGGAAGAGGTGGAGGAACTTGACGAAGATCAAGCCAATCACCAAAACGCCGTCCGAGGAGGCGTCAATGTGATTTCTGGCGGTCCGACCGGCGGCGATTCCAACCGAGCCAGAAAGACGCAGGTGCGCCGACTGGAAATTCACCAAGTCGGAGTTAGCACCTCTCAAGCTCAAGGGCCCCAAATCAGCTGGGGGCCGTAGGATTTGCAAGGATTGGAGGTGCCGCACGATGACCCGTTGGTCATCACGGCTGTCATCGCCAACTACGAAGTCCACCGCACCATAGTGGACACCGGCAGCTCGGTAAACATTTTATATAAGCGAGCTTTTGATCAACTACAAATTGAATTATCGCAGCTAGAGTTGGTGGCTACTCCCCTGTTCGGATTTACGGGGAACGAAGTACAGCCGATCGGACAGATACGGCTGGCTGTCTCACTTGGAGAGGAGCCACTCAAGAGAACCCGGTGGACCACGTTTCTGATCGTGGATGCCCCTGCTGCTTACAACGCCATCCTCGGTCGACCGGCTCTCAACGAGTTCAGAGCGGTAGTCTCCACCTACTACCTCAAGGTGAAGTTTCCGGTCGGCGACAGAGTCGGCGAGGTGAAGGGCAATCAGACCGTGGCCCGGCGCTGCTATGCTGATGATGTCCGCTCGGGAGGGCAAAAGGCGAGGCGGGCAGGCAGCAGCTGCAACATGGTGCAAGCCTCCCCTTGGGCAGAATTGCTGGAAGACAAAGAGGAGGTACAACTTTTGCCCGGTAAGGAAGATGCCAAAATACAAATTGCTGCAGGACTTCCCGAGGAGCTGAAGCAATCCCTCATCGACTCCCTCGCCCGGAATCAAGACGTATTTGCCTGGTCGCCAAAAGACTTGAAGGGAGTCCGACCGGAAGTCGCAGAGCACCAGCTCCATGTTTACCCGGGTGCGCGGCCGGTCAAGCAACGGAAAAGAGATCGCAGCGCCGCGCAGAATCAAGTTATCCGGGCAGAAGTAGAAAGACTGCTGGAAGCAGGACACATCCGGGAAGTTCAGTTCCCGGCCTGGCTGGCGAATGTGGTGTTGGTGTCCAAACCAAATGACAAGTGGCGGGTATGCATTGATTTCCGAGATCTCAATCGTGCATGCCCGAAAGATTGCTACCCACTTCCACGGATCGATCAACTGGTCGACTCGACGGCCGGCAACGAGTTCATATCAATGCTGGATGCGTACCAGGGGTACCACCAAGTCCCGCTGGCTGTGGACGACCAAGAGAAAGTTAGCTTCGTCACGGCTGACGGCACCTACTGCTACACCGTCATGCCATTTGGCCTCAAGAATGCGGGCGCCACCTACCAGAGAATGATGAACAAAGTGTTCCGGTCGCAGATGGGACGTAACGTCGAAGTATACGTCGACGATATTCTGATCAAGACCGCCCGGGCGTAAGAATTAATCCCCGACATTGAAGAAACTTGCCAAACGCTGCGGTGGTTTGGCCTAAAGCTTAATCCGGCCAAATGTTTATTCGGAGCTCGGAGCGGGAAGTTCCTTGGTTATATCGTCACCGAGCGGGGCATCGAAGCAAATCCGGGCAAAGTAAACGCCATCATGGAGATGCCGGCTCCAAGGAATCTCAGAGAGGCTCAGCGGTTGATCGGACGAATAACGGTCTTATCAAGATTCATTTCCCGGTCAGCCGAACGGGGTCTACCATTCTTCAAGACGTTACGCCGAGCCACTAGATTTCAGTGGGATGCAGAATGTGACAAGGCATTCGAAGAGCTGAAGGCTTATCTGGCTGAGTTGCCTACACTCGCCCGGCCGGAACCGAATGAGATTTTATATGTATACTTAGCAGCTTCCACCGACTCGGGCAGCATGGTGTTGGCCCGCCAAGAAAAGACTGAACAAAGGCCTGTGTATTTCTTTGCCCACTTATTTAAAGGTGCCGAGTGTCGATACACGATGCTCGAAAAGTTGGGCTATATACTGTTCTTGGCCGCCCGGCGACTCAGACCGTATTTCTTAGCTCACCCAATTACTGTATTGACTAACAGTAACTTGGGTCGCGTGCTTACAAATCCGGATGCTTCAGGGCGGCTAGTCAAGTGGACTACTGAGCTGAGCGAATATGACATACAATATGTACCCCGGCCTGCTATCAAGGCACAAGCCTTAGCCGATTTTCTCACGGAATGGCATCCCGATCAGCCTCGAAAAGGCGCACCGCAGCCGCTGACGTCGCCTGATGCGGCGGCAGGGCGCGTCGTCGTGTCGGCCAGTCGGAAGCTGCCGCGTGGCAGAAAGAATTACGCGCATTAATGGCTATTAAAAGCTCGTAATCATGGGGATAAATCGCATCCCGGTCGGCAAACCAGCGCGCGCCACGTGTCTTGGTTCATTAAAGCGGAGATGATGCCGTTATGGCGCAGGTCGCATCGGGCCTATCACATCACCCCATTCGACTTAGAATGTCCCTTCTCCATTAATTAACTGACTCGGGTTATCCCGAGAAAATCGTCTTGAGGCGCGTGACACTCCACCTTTCTTGCAACTCAAGGCAAACATTCTCCCATCTAAGAGTGTTTAACATACCTCTCATCGACCAACAACATTCGTCCGGGCGGACGCATTAACAGTTTACGAGGCCGTGGCGGCCCCCGTTCCTCCGGTCAAAATCTTCATCCGCCCGGACGTCTTCAGCATGTCAATGGCTAGTCGGGAATGCGTGGCGGCCCACGCTTCCCTATCATGCTTCGTCCAGCCGGACGGCCTCGTTGAAAAAGAAGGGTGCGGGGCGGCCCACGCCCCTCTTGACTAACGATCCTCTTCCGCCCAGACAGGGCAAACATACTCAGCACCAGCTGTTGAGCATCGTGGTAAGCCGGCCGGATATTGAAAGGGCAGACAACGCCCGGTCGCAGGAGGGTTGTACACACTTGTCGTCCAGTCAGTCGGACTGATCGCCTCCTTCGACTAGACTCGAGGGGAAGGCTATTGATCCTGCCTTATATGTTGCACGATACGGGCAGCCAGCGTGGCGAACGACCTGACCAGCTTCAGGGTCCACGTCATTATACGAGCAGCCGACTCAACTGACATTCTGACCGGGCCCAAGGTCTTCTCCAGCCGGTCGGACTAAAGGCGGCCGGTTAGAATAAATTCAGCGGTTCATCCGGCCGGTCAAACCCGGTCGACCGCATTAAGGCTTGCACGCCTCGTTCAGCCGGGTGCATCCGCCCGGCAGTCCTTTATGTGAGTGTCCGATACCCATCCGGGCGAGCCGTCCGGATGTCCACTCGGGCACTCTCTCGGAATCACCCTGAGAAAAGGATAAAATATACCTGCACCAGCTGCTGGTAACAGGCTGTCACCCCTCGTACGAACTAACACTCTCTGACATGCGCCGACTTACAGAAACCTGTCTTTGTCCTCACATAAGACAAATGGTATACGACAAAGAAGGATGGTTATAGTCGACACAACCATACCATATCTTCTGACCCTGTCAGAAGATCCTGACACAGGCCATACTCATACCGACAGCACCATACCATATCTTCTGACCCTGTCAGAAGATCCTGACACAGGCCATGCCTGGTCCTTTTCCCCGGCTATATAAGCCACTCCACTCCTCATTATCAGGTACGCATACATACACGCGCGAAGCCTCTCATTTTTCCAGTGCTCCATTATTTCTACTGTTCCTCGGAGTGCTGACTTGACCGTCGGAGTGCCTTGTCGGGACGTCTCCCGGCTAGGTTGCTAACGGTCATCTTCCTCAGCAGGTTCACCTCCCGTCGGTTGTCTCTGCACCAGACGACATCCATTTCCATTCGGCCGGAAGACACCCCCCACGACGCTGCCATTCTGCGCGAGGACGCCCCGTCAGCATCCACGTCACGCCTCGCTACACCATCATTCCGGTTGCGGCTCCACTACGCTCGGCGACAGGATCAAGCCATTTCCGCTCTTGTTTGCAATCAATAAAACTTGAATCTCAACTTCAATTTGATGGAAGGAGAAGAACAAGTGCGGCGTGTAAATATATATAGCTCCATTAAGCCTCACGTTATGATACAAAATGTCATTAAAAAATATTAATCTTTCACCACGTGAACTTTAATTAGTTTTTAATTAAAAATGGCAGTTTTAAAAGACCAAATGATCAACACACTATACAGGAATTCCATAGGAATAAAATTTGATAAAAACAAATGACTCGATCATTCTTTTTATAGTTTAATTTGTACGGTTATTCAAATATTATTTACAAATTTAATTATAATTGTAGTAGATCTTTTTTATTGTCAACCCAATAAAAATGAGTCTAGTATAAATTCTCACAGTTTTAATTTTATACTTTCAAAATAATTTTTTTCATATACTAAACGCTAATAAGATAGTACACTTTAATTTGTATTAAAATAATAGTTTCCAACTAAACTTCAGTGTGAGGTTTCATGGAAGGATTAAGTTGAGCAATCCGTTCAAAATCAAAATGAATAAATTAAAATCGATGAAATTATTTTATTTAAAATAAACTGAATTAATCAAATTTTATCACCAAAATCGAACTAACCGAAGTAATATAAAATCAATTAATTAGATCAATTATCGAATTAACACATTAGTCAATTGATGCAACATCAATCAATCAATCAGGCTTTGTAATTGTCCAATTCTGGTATATCATTATTTACAATATAGCAATCAATCGATAATGTTTAGATTTAATTCAATTTGTGAATTTTAAAATCAAAATTGATCGGAATAAACTATAAATAATAGTTTTTTCTAAAAAAAATAAAATTCCAAATTAACCTAACCAAACTTCCGAATTCGAAAGTTAATGGAGTGTTGATACTAGAGGTAAATGTTCAAATCAGTAACTCAAATCACTTGTAATGAAAAAGTTGTTCTCAATGGAGTTTTAAGGATAGAGCTTTAATTAATTATTAGCCACATTTGTTGAAGTTGAGATATCAGGATAGAAAACTTTTGATTTATTTAATTCCATAATACTTTATAGATCCCTTTAGCTAGGAGGGTACAATTTATACGAATTCATTCTAGATTTGGATAGGCTCGAGTACCACCGAAATAATTTGAGACGTAGTTTCTGCATCCACCTTGCCATATGCATCTCCATTCCCATTCTGATAAAAAACTGTGCTGTTCGAGGGATGTTAACTGCTACATTCTTGAAATACTGCTCTAATGGAGAATCCCAACTAAGAGATCCATTTAATTCTCTCCAATATTTCCTTGTCAATTCTCTTATCTCCATCGTCGCCACTTCCTCTGAGACACCTTTCTCGTGCATTGAATATTTTTCGGCACATCGCCCCTTTCCATCTCATCCTGTAATAAGTAATTGGACAGTTAATCTATATTTTGCTTATTCTAAGAATTTTATCGTGCGACTCTCTTATAAATTTCAAATATTTTTTGAATTAAAATTTTTTCATGGTTAATAGTATAATCTAATTTCTAAATTAAATCTTAAAAATAAAATCTCATTCACATAATCAAAAATTATATATATATATATATATATATATATATATATATATATATATATATATATATATATATAAAAGAATGACGATAGGTACAATTTATAGTTGAGAAAATATTATTTTTAAAAGATAAAATAAAAGCAATGAAAGACCTCTTTCATCATTGCATAGAAGACAGTCTTCCAATAAATCCGCACGAGCCCATAGCAGAAGGTTCCTATATAACGTTGTATATTTCATACAACACTAAAAAAATTAATTTAAATTTTTTTATATTTAATATTATAATTTTAGTATTAAATTTTAAAGATAAAATTCTAAATGATATATCAATCAATCTATCTATCTATCTATCTATCTATTAATATCTATAAAACACATTTTTACATGTAGACATGACATTCACAATGAGCTTAGGATTCCCGCTTAAATCGAATATAAATTTTCTAATTAAAAATTTTATAATTAAAAATACAAATTCAAAAAAGAAAAAAATTCAGATCTTAATTCAAAATTAAAATTTTAAAAAATAATTTATCAAATTTAAAAAAGATAATTTCAAATTTTAATTTGATTTTAATGAAATATAGGTCTTTAGCTTCCCTTGAGTTGATGTAAGAAAAATAATAATCCCACATCTGAAGTTACCAAGGCGAATTACACACAGAGCAATTATAAAAATGGGCAAAGAACGGTAAAATAACTTATACCTTTCTCGGCCTTTTGGCTAAGATTAAGTGTAGTATTTGTTCTTATCAGTTTAATATGGTCCACTTTGATATTAAATTAATTTTTATATGGGGATGACCCATCACAGTAGCTTGCTACTAGGGTTTTCATGTGTCGCCTGTGTGTTACACTATAGCACAGGCCTAGCACACCCCTATCAAAGCAAAGTAAACTTTAGATTTCATCCACATCCACACCCCTATACACTTCAGAGCCACATCCACACCCCTATACACTTCAGAGCCACATCCACATCCATACCCCTATACACTTCAGAGCAATCTCTCGTTGTGCGCCCTTGTGCCCGACATCTAGATGGATGCGTGTGTGGCTCATTAATTCTTTTCCATCTCTAATTTTCTTAACCCTATTCTCTTCTTGGCATCCATCGCGTCGACGCGAGCTAGGGCGAAACCCTTCGCCGTTGGATCATCAGGCAACACAGAGTTGGAGTTGGATAAAGGTTAATTAGCCAGTCAAGAGACGCACCATTCTTATTCGAGACGACGTTCAGATAAAGGAGACACCCTATTTGTTCAATTCTGCCAATGTTTTTTTTTAAAACATCATTTATTTTTTTGTTTAGAATGAAAAGTAGCTAGGGTAATTTGTTTAGATCCGTAATCTGTTGCTGGTGGGTTCCTTGTTCTCCACCGAAAACGGACGCCATTTTTAATCTTGAATTTACTGAATCTCTTTACAAAATTAAAGGAGCAGAGCATTAAAGTCTTCATCTTGTTCGCCAAAAGTGATCAGGATTAAGGATTAGAGACAAGAGACATGGAATTCCAGCGTCGCCTGCTCTTTTCAGCCCCACTCCATTATGTTTCTATTTAACTCTTTTCTCTGGTCAATCAATCTTTCTTCTCATCTTCTGCGTATGAAGAGAAGCAGGGGATTCAGGCTGGGGTGGTGCCTCAGCGGAGTGTGG
Organism: Boesenbergia rotunda; assembly: GCA_024364735.1. Taxonomy (NCBI): domain Eukaryota; kingdom Viridiplantae; phylum Streptophyta; class Magnoliopsida; order Zingiberales; family Zingiberaceae; genus Boesenbergia; species Boesenbergia rotunda. The sequence continues at coordinate 1,159,830 of JAGFNQ010006286.1, read as the reverse complement.
CGGCGGCTCTTCCGCAGCCGGCGCAGGCGCTACCTCCGCCTTGACCGCGCCGCCGCAAACTCCCTCTCGCGAGCAAGCCGCCTCCCGGTGAGGGTGAAACTCTGCGACTGGGGCCGCCTCATCGGCCGCCGCTTAGGCTGGAATCTCGGCCGCGAGGCGGCCCTGCGGCTGGAGGAGGAGACAGAGAGCAGCCGGCCGCCGCCCAAGGGGCACCTGGTGGTGTATGTCCGGTGCGAGAACGAGGGCGGGCCGCCGCGAAGGTACACAGTTCCCGTAATCTACTTCAACCACCCTCTGTTCGCAGAGCTGCTGCAGGAGGCGGAGGAGGAGTTTGGGTTCCACCATGCTGGCGGCATCACGATTCCTCCAAGCAACGCATCCATCTCGTCGGATCATCGGAGCCCAGAGTGCCTGATCGGTCACTTGACCGGTCAAGCACTTGCCTGATCGGCCAAAAGATGACCGATCAGGCACTTGCCTGATCGGCCAAAAGATGACCGATCAGGCACTTGCCTAATCGCTTATATATATATTGTATTATTTACCGTGGAAGTGGCCAGGTCATCGTAAAGGCGAAAAATCATCCTTGAGGCGTGCGTGATTGCATAGTAACTAGGGAAATTTTTCAATGCCTCTCTGTTTAAGTCTTTGCTCACACAGTCAGCATTAAGGAGAAGGATTAGATTAGAGATTGACAGGATAAAACTTGGGTTTTCTTCTAATCACATGAATTCTAGAAACAAAATAAGAATTCGAAAGAGAAAACACAAGACATATAAATATGGATCTATTGTTTCTTCGAATCATATATATATATATATATATATATAATTTACTATTTACCTATAAAAACAGTTTTTTTTTCATTGTTTCGTTTTTTTTTCACGTTCACGATGTGAAAAAAAACTTAATCCATTAAAACGAAACATATAAGTCTAATAATTAATCCTTCTCAAGACTAATCAAATTAAGACAATTAATCAATCAATTAATTAATTTTTTAATTATTTCTATTCGTTATTTTAGACTTGGTAATCAATTGACCGACCAAATCAAATGATTAAACCATCGTGATTCGATCTAAAAATTAGGTTAAACGCGACGATTTTTTCGCCGTTTTCGTGTTCTTCACAGAAAAAATGAAAAACTTGGAAAACAAGTCTATTCTAGAATTTGCTTTTACATGATTTTCGACGATAAAAAATTGTATTATACTAGGAAAACTTAATCTAGCATACATACAATAAATCGACGAAATTTTTTTTAAACTTTATTACCATAAAAACGATGAAACAAAGCTAAGGCTCTGATACCAATTGATAAAACTCGGATTTTCTCCAAACACATGAATTCTAGAAACAAAATAAGAATTCGAAAGAGAAAACACAAGACATAAATATGGATCTATTGTTTCTTCGAATCATGGCATAACAAGAATAAAATAATATAAAATGAATGACAAGGAACCTGATTGAAGAACCATCGTCCTTGTCGTAGCGTCGTCGGCTTGATCCCTGTGGAAGAAGTTGCAGTAGAAAGGAAGAAGGAGGATCTTTCAACGAGCTTAGGTTTGACGGCGTCGTAAAGTTTCTTGTCAATGGGGAACAAGAAACTAGGTCATGAAGATCACCTAAACCCTTGGGGACCTCCCCTTTATATAGAAATCCAATCTGTTATCAACCCATAGATAATAACAGATTGGTCTAAAGGGTTCTATACATTGAACCCGCATTCAATAATATGAAACCCAATAAACACAAGTTAGATTACTTTAAGGGCTCAGATTGTATTTATACGTGAAACTTACAAATAAGCTCACCTAATAGAGATAATAATTCTACTAGAATTTCCTTAATTTACTTCGTATATTCATCGAAGTCATAGATAGATAATTACCGAAGTAAACGCACGTGAAGTAAAAAGGGATTATTTTACTTCGTCATATCACCGAAGTCATATCCATGAAAATAGCGAAGTCTTTTACCGGTTCAAAGAGACAAATCAGTTCAGATTTGGACCGATTTTGAAGTAAAAACTTGTCTTTTACTTCGTTGGTTTTGTAAAGTGCTGAAGTAATCGATGATATACAACTTTACAGTTTAAATTGATTCTCGAAGTAAAAAAATATTTATTGCTTTAGTAGTTTTGTAATACGATGAAGTAATAGATAATATGTAACTTCACAGGTATACTAATTGTCGAAGCAAATATATTTTATAACTTCGCTAATATTTATATTTATCGAAGTATGTAGTATTATGTTATTTCACCATCAAATTTTATTATTGAAGTAAATAATCATATTTTATTACAATATAATTTTAATTTAATGAAGTAATTATCTATTACCACCGCACTAATTTAATAAAAGAGTGAAGCAAATTTTTTTTTTACTTCATTAAAATTTAACAATATTTTATTATACAATAATATTCCAATATATATATAAACTTAAATGCATTAATTAGATTAAACAATTATCCATTCAAAATGATGAATAAATGGACAAGTATATATCCACAAATCCACAAGTATATATAACCAAAATATATATCCACAAGTATATCCAAAATCCATAATGAAAGAACAAAATATGTATCCTAAGTACACCATCAATTTAGACACCTACATATGAGTAGACGAATTCACTCCATTCACTTCTGACATCATCATATTCGGATTGTTGGTAATATTGATTCTTGATTGTTCCTGCAAACTTTTATGCAAACATACAAAATGCATTAGATTCATCCAACTATAATAGTTTATCTCAATCATAAATCAAAGCATACAATAAAAACCAAAGCACATGTACCAGTTGGAGCAGTTTCATCCTCGTAATAGTGAACCTAATAAATGAAGCCAAGAGAATATCTAGTAGAGAACCATATAGAAGAATGATAAAATAGCAAGCAAAATAAGCCAGCAAGGGTAGACTTATATTAACACCTGCAGCATTTGAATTTTTCTTCATTTCCTCTCCAAATTTGTCCTTCCCAATGCATCCCATATAGCTTGTTGCGCCAGGAATTTGTAGCATCCACTATAAACAATGCAGAAGTGACACTGTTAGCATTCACAATATTCTCCAATGAATATATATGATACTCACAATAATACCTACCTGAGCAACCCTGATTGAATTTTGAGTCACCCCTAAAAAGATAAATTAGCAAAGATGAAGATACTATGCACAAGCCTCTAGCATTATTAACATCTAATGAAATGCATTACCTCCAGCAATGTATTCAACATTAGATTTTGCAGCCAACTCCTCATACCTGGTCCAATCAAGGAAGATTAAAAATTTTGGTTCATCAAATGGAAGATAGAGAAAATAAATGAAACGACAATTACCATAGATTGATAGAAGTGAATGGTAACAAAAGGAAAGACAATAATTGCTAGTATGACATTATACAAACGGTAAGAAAAAAAATATTGGCATTCAACTTGTGTCCTAAGCGACAATAAAAGGAACGAAATAATCTGCAAGGTCAAGACACTCGAACAATCATATTAAGAGAAACCTACATAGGCAGATGCTTTTCCTCCGCCAGAATTGCATTATTTATCTTGATGTCATATCTGAAAGAACAAAACATACAAACAGGTAAGTCTTCTCATCAGAGATACAAGCTAAAGAAAAGGGCAATTAGTCCAAATCTTGGTTATCCACCAACAAGACTTTGAAGCCATTTAACTAAGTGATTATAAAAATAAAATGTTTAAAATTTTGAGAATATTTTATATTCTACAAGCTAACATCCGCTTAGCTCCAGAAAATAAAATTAGTTTAGATCTGTACGGTAAGAATTAGATCTAGCTGTGACATTAAAACTGAGTCCTAAGATATCAATAGACATCTCTCAGTTAATAAAGAATAATATATGAAAAGTTTCAGAATATAAAAGGCGCATCAAGATCATGGTGACTGTGTTAAGGGCAATACCTAATTCAAAAACCAGACACAACAGCAATAACTAGTTCAAAAACAAGTTCTAGATCAAAATCAATAAACTATCAGGGCAAAAGAAGGGAAAGGAATTCAGACACCCTGCAATTTAGACACCCAGTTACATCTAGCTACCTAGGAATTCAGACACCCTGCAATTTACAATCTGTGTAGATTACCAAGTTACACACCTACCTGACCCAAAAATAAGTTATTATCAATATTAGATTTTAATAAGAATATTTTTGAATGAACACCTAATCTCATTCAACAGATAAAAGGACAAATTCAAGGTGTGAGCAAGACTTCCTTAAAAATTCTTGGAAGCTCAATGAAAAATAGATACTTATCTGACAACATAAGCAAAGACCCACCTGCTTCGTGTGAACTGGTGGTTCACCAATTGCAGACATGAACAATCCGACCTCAGATCCAAGACAAGAAAATCTGATTAATTTCACCATACCGTTCACCATACCGAAATAAAAGAAGCAAAGCAAAAGAAGGGGAATAAACAAGAAAAAGAAAACATAGAACATGAAAGAAACAAATAGGATATTATCGTCAAGTTGAGCAGGATCAAAACCCTAGCGTTGTCGATGGGGAAAATAGATCACCGAAGAAGAAGCAACTGAGTTGTCCTTGGAGAAAAGAAAGTCCTCGTCAACGAAGACCAAATAGAATCGGCAGAAACTTGGGAGAAGGAGGTCGCGCAGTCACTCGCCCCTCAACGAAGTACAGAGCATCGGCAGAGGCAAGGTCGCGAACCCAACAGTCGACGAAGAACATGGTGACGGCGGAATTGGCGTGTTTTAAGTTATGCATGCGTGAATGGGAAACATTGGGAGAAAGTCTTTTATATAATTTTATATATTTGGGATTTAAAATATTTTTGACTTAAAATTTTAGCAAAATAAAAATTGAGATGACAAGTGACGAGCCCAAACTATGTGTCACAAAAGTAGGCCTCAAATTTAGAATTTATAAATTAAATGCTGAAACCCTTTTTACAATCAAAAATATGGAAATGTAATATAGGGGCCACAGGTCGTATTTTTCTCGGGGATAGTTGTCGTGCTTGATTCAAACTTGTAATTATGTGTCGTTTTTGGGTTTCAAACAAATAAATGGATTTTGGTTTGTAATTGAAACTGAAATTGCAATGGAAAAATAGAACCCTTGATTTCACAAACTAAACAAGAAAATTGGAACTAAAAAGCTCAACTAAGGGAAAAACTAATCAAGACACTTACAAAGCTTTTTTTTTTTGGATAACTGTTTTCTGGTTTCAAACACAAAGGGGAATGCTAAACACTGAAGTAAAAACAGATATATAGTTTTCGGAAATGAATGAGCTAAGGCAACCTATATCATGCAAAATTAGAACTCAACCAAATAAATTCAACTCCACTAGCCAAAGTATTTTTGGGAACCTAACCACTACCCATCAAATTCAGATATGAGTGAGAGCAAGCTTATTGATTTCAAACACAATTATATGCCACATAAACAAACTAAATTCTGATGCAAAAGAATTAAAATCAATTGGCACACAAGAGACAACTCTTTGTGCCAAAAGTTTACACTAAATTTGGAAATAAATGATCTTCCAACTCACTTCTCTTTTCTTTCTTTAAATCTGATGGAATCGATTGGAAAACAAGGATATTCGGACAGAACTAAGCAAGCTTCTGTAAAGGAATTGAAACTAAAACCAGATCTAACAAGGCAAAAGAAATCAGAAGCTAGGATAGGCAGTAATTCAACTTCAATGTGCAGAATTCAGCTCTAGCTACACTAAAAACCCGGAATGAATTGCAAGAAGTTGGAACTAAGCTCTAAGTTAACTAAGGAAACCTATACTTAACTCGAGTGCAGGAATTAACACCTAAGAAACAAGAAATCTGATCTGATGCAAGTTCAGAAACCAAAAGGAAGAAAACAAAACAGAAATTACTTGGCACGCTAGCTAGGAATTGGCACGCAAGAATATAAGCTGAAACAAACTAAAATTTAACTAAGTTGATCACTAAACAAGCTCCTATATTACTCTACTTGCAGAATTGAAGCTAAACTACAGCTAAGAACTCAAGAATCGAAAATCACAACAGCTGAACAAGAATTCAGAACAGAACAGTGCAAGAATCGAAAATTACAGCTAAAGAACTACAATTAACTAGCTAAACTAATCCTCAACTCCTTCCTCAGTTCAAGGACTTCTTGGTTGTCAATCAAGAGCCGGCTTCGAACCCCTAGGCTCGGCAAATCAATAGAAATCCATTTCTGAAGTTGATTCTGCCACAAATCTGCACTTGCTGGAAACTTTGATCCGATTCACTCTTTCTCAGATGGATGAGCTGCGATGTTGATTCGGGGAGCTTCAGAGGCCACTTGAGAACCCCTACAAGTGGTTCTGAAACTTGGAAATGGATTGTGGAAGAGAAACCAATGATCGGATTGAGGAACTGCCGAAACCCTCAAGCACTCCCTGTTCCGGCGCAAATGGACAGAATTCTTCAAGGAATTGATCTCCAGAGACTCAGAACTCGATCTGGAATGGTAGATGAGGTGGTCACGCCTTCATGGAAACAAAAATTTCGAAGAAAGATGAAGAAACGAGGAAGAACGGCGAAGAACAGTGAGGCTGGCTGAAGACGCGACGAAGGTTTCGGCTGTGGAACATTTCCTTAAGTATTAACCAATGGACGGCTGTGATTGATTTGCTTCAATCCAACGGCTGATCTTAGTCCGATTTGAGCCAAACTTTGATGATGAAGATCTGGGGTCAGGATCTGCCTCGTGGTAGCTCGGATCCTCCAGATTTGCAACGGATGGTCCAGATCTAGCTAATCTTTGAATGGATGATCTAGAGCCCTCCAAGCTTGATCCAACGGTTGATTTAGCTCTGATTGTGATGAAACCTTCAGATCTTGATCAGGGTGCTTGATCAACCCTAGCCCTAGCTCGGATTGCTTCAGATCATCCCGGATGGCTCAGATCTAGCCGCTTCCGAATCGAACGGCCCAGATTTAATCATAATCTTGATAATCTGATCCGGGTCACTTCCGACTCGAATTTGACCTAATATGCCCTAGATCCTTGAACCTTGATGCCTACAAAAATTAAATCAAGAATTTAGTGGCCAATTAACTCAAATATATGTCATTTTGCATTTAAGTCCAAAATATGATTAAGTTCTAAAACCTAGGCAATTTCATAATTTTAGCAATAAAAACATAGATCAAACAGGGATTTTAGCAACTCAAATGATCAATAAAATGGAATCTATCAACTCCCCCACACTTAGCCTTGAGCGTCTCGCGAAAACAGTAAATATGTATCCCCTAGATTTACTTAAGCATAATTAGAAGCAATTGAAAAGAAATTACCTAGGGTTGCCAATTCTCATAAATCTAAGCTCTATGGATTACTATCTTGTCCTTAAATCAACAACTTGACCTTTTCATCTATCATGAGTCATTGAGATGAATCTAAATCACTAGCCTTTCAATGAAAATTTTGGTGGCTCTCTCCTAAGTTCTAAGTTGATGATAGAAGTGGAGCTCACTCAAACACACATGCTTCTTGCACTACCATAGGCTTGCTTATTATCTACTCTCCATCATTAATCATGATTAGGATCAACATCTATAAAAACAAATCAAAGGCATAGAAAATGGTAAGGAGTGAAATAACAGCTAAGGAAATGGAAAAATTAGTAAAGTGGAAGACTTGAGTGCTTGGGAAGGTTTCCAATGAACTTTGCTCTCTTATCAGTCCCCTAGTGAATTCAAAAGTGTCCTGGAGTAACCTCTTGCCTTGCACTTCAAAAATTCAATAAAAATCCCTCACTAGACCCTTTGTGCCACTTGTCTACCTTGTGTGCCATTTGTATTTCTTTCTCTTCTCTTTACTGATTTTCTTTTCTTTTCTTTTAGCCTCTAGCCAGGTCAGCAATGTAGTTGATCACAACTTTCAATTTGGATGAGAGAAACTTCAATGATTACATGGTGCCGAAATTTCAAATGTGTGCCAACTTGCTCTTGTTTCTCTTTTCTTATTTTCAAACTTCTAGCAGCCATTTCTTTTTCCTAGATCTGAAATTGAATGTGCACCTTCAACTTCAGATACATTTTCATGCTTGATAAATTGATTCGTAGCTCCTCAAAAGATTTGGGCAGTTTCAGAATTTCTTCTCAGCTTTTGATTTTTCCAGCTTTTGGTCAGCATTCCGAACTGTGTTTCTGATCAGCAGCTTCTACTTGGATTTTCTGATCTCCAGAATTCTGCAATCTTTTGATTGTCTCAGCCTTTGCTTACTTTCTCACAATCTTAATTCGAATTATGTTCAGTTGCTTCAAATTCAGATTTTTCAGCTTATGTCAAGCTGCTGTTCAGCTTCAATTCCGATTTTACAGCTTCATTTCAGATTATTTTCAGCTCCCAATTAAACTCTGGCAAAATGTATCTGACCTTCTAACAAAGTGCAGCTGCAAGCAAGTTCAATTCTGCCCATAAACAGCTTGTATCTCATCTCTTCTTTCTACCCATAGCTGCAATTTCAGTAATTCTGATTTTTGCGCAGCTATACTTCAGACTTCTAACCAAGGGTTACTGATCTTAACTTCCCAATTCTTAATCTTAGCTTTGCTAACCAAATCATGCTTCACAGATTTTTTTCTTTTTAAAATGGCACAATTTTCAGATTTCTCTATTGCTTCAGAATTTCCTCCTGCTTCTCAGCTTCTTCACAGATTTTTTCTTTTTTCGGTCTGTTCTGATCTAAAACATCCAAGCAGCCACGTTCTTTTGCTCTGATCAGCAGTGGATGAGTTCATCAATCTTTGATACATTCCTATCTTTGTTCCCCGATTTACAGCTCCTAGAGAACCCACTTTAGCTCAAGTTGATACACACTTGTGCTGAGACTGTTTTAATGGAAATGCAACCTTCTGAAAAATTCTGAGCAATTCAGTTTGCATTCATACTTAAATTTGTATCACTCAGTAACTCCCAGATGGAGCACTAGGCAGCAACAATTGCTGTTTTTCCTCCTTTGCTTGCTCTCAGATTCGGCTCAGCTGAATTCTAGCAATGTTTCTGATTTTTCCACAGCTGCGTTTAGACTCCATTCAGATTATTTTCAGCTGTCATTAGGATCCTAGCAGGTTGTTACTGACCTTCCTAGCCAGAGCAGTTGCAGAAATGAGTTCAGATACATTAGTTCCTGCAATTTCTTCTACAACTTCAGAAATTTTATCCAGCTTCACTGCATTTTCTTCTTTCTCTGTTTGGCACAAGTTTTTCTGCCATGTTCCAGATTTTTCTCAGCTTGTATCAGTCTTCACTCAGCCTCATTTCCAGAATTCAATCCAGATTGTCTTCATTTCTAGCATCGGTAGTAATTTCAGCTTCAAGTTAACCCATTTCTGCACATTTGGCACAGATTTCTTCCTTGAATCAGATTTGCACAGCCTCAAATCAGATTTATTCCAATTGTCTTCAGCTGTAGTTCAGCTTCTACACAACTATATTCCAGCTTCTCTAAAGAAGCTCCTGAAATTCTGCCGCATCATCAGCCAATATATAGCTGCCATTTTGCTATTGCATTCCATTTTAAAATCTTGGCACAGCTTTTTCATTGCTTCAGATTTTTTTTTTCTAGTTGAACTGCATCAATGATGAAAATTTGCTTCCAAATCACCAATCACTCCCCCACACTTAAATCTTTGTCCGTCTCGGGCAAAATAGCATCATGAAAACATCCCAAGCAAACAAATCCATAGAAAAATTGGGGTTAGAATTAGGGATAAGGAAAGACAAATAGGATAAATATGATTTTTGCCAAAGTTGATGTGGAAAGGTAAACAAAGTGATTAGTCTCTATAGATGTGATCCAACCATTGAAATATGATTTCGAAAGAACCTAGGCAAGTTCTAGAGCACAATAACATGTGTGTATCACAAAATAAGGTTAATCTCACTAGGTAAAAATAATCCATCTCAAATTCTCAATTAAAAATCCAAAGCCAAGTAGTACTCAAATATTCAAGATTTCATCCATGAGCTTAAATCCTAAGTTTTGACAACCAAATTTAATTTATTTTCCAAAAGACTCTAAAATGCTATGGAGAAAACCTAAGGGATACATTTATTCCTAATCATGCAAGAAAAAGTGCGAAAACACAAAACATAGCATTTACAATGATTTTATTCATGTCATGTTACTCTACTCACTTATTTATTAACAAGATCTCATTTTAAGAGTGAAAACATACAATAAAGGAAAAGGCGACAAAAATCAAACTCCCTTTTATTTCTGGCGGTCGGAGTCTGTCAAGAAAAAGCCTCCACCGTGGTAGTGGAGGAGTCAGGGTATGCGAAAGAGCTTCTTCCATTTGTTCCACTTCACTGTGCATCGCTCCCCCACACTTGGATTTAACTGCAACCTCTTTATTCTTTTTGGGACACATTTCAGGAGGTTTCAGTCTGTTCAGATAAAGCTCCCACTCCAGAAGTCTCCTGGACCCTGCAAAACAATGTACTACCCCTCTAGAGCGTGCAGGGTACGAAGGAAATAAAATAATATCAGTTTTTGCATACAATTTATCCAAAAATGAATCACATCCAATAAAATCAAGTTTAGGCATCTCAAAGAATTTTTTACAATGAATATCTACCCAAAATGCATCAAGACACTTATCATAATCAATGGAATCTATTTTGGATGTTCCAATGAAATTTTCCGAATTATTTCCCATACATGACAAATCAAGAAATGTATCACAGCCTAGAAAATCAACTTTTGGTACCTCTTTTGATGTTTCCAAAAAAATAAAAGAAATACTTACCTGATCGCGCTGAAAAATACCTGGAGGTTCCACAATGATAGATGTGTCCATAGCTCCCTCCTGGTCAAATATAGAGTCCGTATCAGGTTCAAGTTCTAATAGGCGCACAACTGGTATAAGTGATCCTTGGGGCTCTGTGCAATCCCCTACACTTTGAATCTCAACAGAAATAGGTGATCCTTGGGGCTCTGTGCAATCCCCTACACCTAGAAAAATGTCACCAGCTGGAAGTGTGTCTGAAATGTCTTCTGTAAAATCCTCAGTATCAGCAGTCAGTACTCTCTCAGCCTCCTCTGAATCTGTAGCTCCTCCAAAAAAATCATCTAGAAATCCCTCAGCCTCCAACTCAGTCTGCGCCAGCTCCTCTAGAATGTCCATGCTCATGATAGAGTGGTCCTCTCTTGGATGCTTCATGGTGTCAAAAAGGCTAAATTGTACAACCGTGTCTCCAATCTCCATAGAAAGCGTCCCGGCATATACATCAATCTTCGTTCTGGCCGTCTTCAGAAAGGGCCTGCCTAAAATAAGTGGAGAACGATGTGCAAGGAAATCTCCCTCCATGTCCAATATGTAAAAATCAGCTGGGAAGATCAACTCTTTCACCTTAACAAGCACGTCCTCAATCATTCCGGCTGGGTGAGTTTGGCTCCTGTCTGCTAGCTGTATCATCACGCCAGTGGACTGTAAAGGGCCTATGCCGAGCATCTGAAAGACTGACCTGGGCATCACATTTATAGAAGCTCCTAAGTCTAACATAGCATCGTGAAATATGGTGCTCCCAATCTCACAAGAAACAGTGAACATCCCAGGGTCTTCACATTTCTGAGGCAGGGCATGGATAAGCGAAGAAACATTTTTCCTAATGCTGACCAATTCATTTTCCTTAAGCTTCCGTTTGTTAACACAAAGATCCTTCAAAAACTTAGCATACTTTGGAATTCTTTTGATCATGGTCAACAAAGGTATATTGATCTCCACTTTGCTGAAAAGCTCCACTAGTTCATTAAATTCCTTAGCCTTCTCCTTCTCCCCTTGTCTTTTGGTTGGAGTTCTCCCCTGTGGAAAAGGTAAAGGAACCCTAAAATCATCTTCTTTGGCCGGAAGTGGAGAGGCTGAATTCTGCCCTGCTGTCCCCTGCGTAGTGGCTGCTGTCCCTTGCGTCTCGGCACTGATTTCTTCTCCGTTTGCCACCAAATTTGGAGGATTGCTCGAGGACTGAGTTGGGAACGGGCTAGGGGTGGAATCAGCTGAATTTGAACTCATTTCAGTGTGGTTTTGGGCCGGAATTGGAGAAGCTGTCCGGTTTCCTGAAAATTCTGCTCTTGGACTCTTTGGACTTGAGGTGACCTTCCCACTCCTCAAATATATAGCACTCACATTCCCTTTGGGATTAGGAACAGTTTAGGAAGGAAGTTGATTTGATCCTTGAGCTTGATTGTGATTGATCCCACTCGCCAATTGCCCTATTTGCTTCTCAATGTTTTGTTGCCAACCTTGTTGTTGTTGTTGCCAAGCTTGTTGTTGTTGCATTATTTGTTGAAACATATCATCAACCCTCTGTTGGGGTACATTTCCTCCACTTGAGCTCCCATAACCTCCTTGGTTAGAATAGCTTCTTGAGTGACCTTGAAAGGATGAAGAAGAAGGCTGAAATTTTGATTGCTGATTTTGTTGAAAACTTGAATTTTGGGGCTGATAAGAGGGCTGATCAAATGGCTGATATGCTTGGAAACATTGCTGGGCGTTGTGACCTTGAAAATTCTGATTCTGAGGTGGAAAATTAGGTGGTGAGGGCTGAAAACTCTGATTTTGAAACCCTTGACCGTAGGGCTGAAAATTCTGATATGTGGGCTGTGTGGGCTGAAAATTGTGTTGGCTTTGAGCTGGAAAAGCTGGGAATGACTGAAAGCCTTGCTGCCCTTGATAGGGTTGCTGGAATTGAGGATCAAATGCTTGGAATTGTTGCTGGAATGTGTCCTGAAACTGCTGGAAGGCTGTGTAGGTTGCTGTGGCTGCTGAAAATGTTGATTTTGTGGCTGGAAAACATGCTGTGGCTGCTGTGAACTCTGAAATGAGGGATGATTTTGCTGAATTTGATGATTGGAAGGCGGTTGTTGGTAAAAAGAGTTACCATACTTCAAATTTGGGTGGTCCCTCCAACCCGGATTGTATGTAGATGAGTAGGGGTCATTTCTTCGTTGGAATGGAGCTCTAGCCAAGGCCGCAACCGATTCATCTTGTTGGAGATTTGGACAATGGTCCGAATTATGTTCTTGGCTTGAACAAATGCTACATACTCTTGTAACTTGATTTGGAAATGAAGTTGTTGTTGAATTTGAGGCTTGGTTCACATTGTTCGCTGCCATTTGCGTCACTAAAGATGCCAACTCCGTCAGTTTGTTCTCCAACAAAGAGCTTTTGCTTTCTTTTTGTTCACTAGGCGACACTTGAGCTTCATGAACCCCTCTTGTAGTGAGTGCTCTACTCCCAAATTGTTGAGTATTCTCCGCCATGTTAGAAATGAGTACTCTAGCTTGCTCCGGAGTTTTATTTACCAAGGCTCCCCCTGCCGCCGCATCAATCATGCTCCTATCCATAGGTAACAAACCTTCATAAAAATATTGCACAAGAAGTTGCTCACTAATTTGGTGTTGAGGACAGCTAGAGCATAACTTCTTGAACCTCTCCCAATAATCATAAAGGGACTCTCCAACCACTTGTTGAATGCCACAGATACTTTTTCTGATAATGGCGGTCCTTGATGCTGGAAAAAATTTCTCTAAAAATGCTCTCTTCATTTCAATCCAACTAGCAACATGTCCAGTGGGCAAATAATACAACCAATCCTTAGCAGCCCCAGTCAAAGTAAAAGGAAATGCTCTTAACTTAATGTCTTCTTCAGAAACGCCCTGAGGCTTCATAGTAGAGCACACCACATGGAACTCGTGCAAGTGTCTGTTTGGATCCTCCCCAGATAAACCCTGAAACTTTGGCAACAAATTGATAAGTCCCGATTTGAGCTCAAAACTCCCCCCTAGCTCTGGATATGCTATGCTGGAGTACTGAAATGCAGCGTCTGGTGCTGCGAGCTCCTTCATGGTTCTCTGGTGGTCTGCCATGTCAATGCCTGAGTGAGTGCTGATAGTCTGAAGTGGAGGGATATCTGTAGTCTCAGAAAGAATGGCCTGGCTCCTCCTGACTCTGAAGGTCCTCTCAATCTCAGGATCGAAATCTTCTAATTCAGCACCTAGAGACCTTGTCATAAAAACAGAACAAATCGCAGTAAAAGTGAATAAAAAGATAAAACAAATAAAATCAAATCAAAAGATATGACAATAAGCACAGAAACAAATCAAGAATGATATGAAATAAGTGCGCAAGCTAAAATCAAACAAGTCAACTAACAGTTCCCCGGCAACGGCGCCAAAAATTTGACGAGCCCAAACTATGTGTCACAATAGTAGGCCTCAAATTTAGAATTTATAAATTAAATGCTGAAACCCTTTTTACAATCAAAAATATGGAAATGTAATATAGGGGCCACAGGTCGTATTTTTCTCGGGGATAGTTGTCGTGCTTGATTCAAACTTGTAATTATGTGTCGTTTTTGGGTTTCAAACAAATAAATGGATTTTGGTTTGTAATTGAAACTGAAATTGCAATGGAAAAATAGAACCCTTGATTTCACAAACTAAACAAGAAAATTGGAACTAAAAAGCTCAACTAAGGGAAAAACTAATCAAGACACTTACAAAGTTTTTTTTTTTTTTTGGATAACTGTTTTCTGGTTTCAAACACAAAGGGGAATGCTAAACACTGAAGTAAAAACAGATATATAGTTTTCGGAAATGAATGAGCTAAGGCAACCTATATCATGCAAAATTAGAACTCAACCAAATAAATTCAACTCCACTAGCCAAAGTATTTTTGGGAACCTAACCACTACCCATCAAATTCAGATATGAGTGAGAGCAAGCTTATTGATTTCAAACACAATTATATGCCACATAAACAAACTAAATTCTGATGCAAAAGAATTAAAATCAATTGGCACACAAGAGACAACTCTTTGTGCCAAAAGTTTACACTAAATTTGGAAATAAATGATCTTCCAACTCACTTCTCTTTTCTTTCTTTAAATCTGATGGAATCGATTGGAAAACAAGGATATTCGGACAGAACTAAGCAAGCTTCTGTAAAGGAATTGAAACTAAAACCAGATCTAACAAGGCAAAAGAAATCAGAAGCTAGGATAGGCAGTAATTCAACTTCAATGTGCAGAATTCAGCTCTAGCTACACTAAAAACCCGGAATGAATTGCAAGAAGTTGGAACTAAGCTCTAAGTTAACTAAGGAAACCTATACTTAACTCGAGTGCAGGAATTAACACCTAAGAAACAAGAAATCTGATCTGATGCAAGTTCAGAAACCAAAAGGAAGAAAACAAAACAGAAATTACTTGGCACGCTAGCTAGGAATTGGCACGCAAGAATATAAGCTGAAACAAACTAAAATTTAACTAAGTTGATCACTAAACAAGCTCCTATATTACTCTACTTGCAGAATTGAAGCTAAACTACAGCTAAGAACTCAAGAATCGAAAATCACAGCAGCTGAACAAGAATTCAGAACAGAACAGTGCAAGAATCGAAAATTACAGCTAAAGAACTACAATTAACTAGCTAAACTAATCCTCAACTCCTTCCTCAGTTCAAGGACTTCTTGGTTGTCAATCAAGAGCCGGCTTCGAACCCCTAGGCTCGGCAAATCAATAGAAATCCATTTCTGAAGTTGATTCTGCCACAAATCTGCACTTGCTGGAAACTTTGATCCGATTCACTCTTTCTCAGATGGATGAGCTGCGATGTTGATTCGGGGAGCTTCAGAGGCCACTTGAGAACCCCTACAAGTGGTTCTGAAACTTGGAAATGGATTGTGGAAGAGAAACCAATGATCGGACTGAGGAACTGCCGAAACCCTCAAGCACTCCCTGTTCCGGCGCAAATGGACAGAATTCTTCAAGGAATTGATCTCCAGAGATTCAGAACTCGATCTGGAATGGTAGATGAGGTGGTCACGCCTTCATGGAAACAAAAATTTCGAAGAAAGATGAAGAAACGAGGAAGAACGGCGAAGAACAGTGAGGCTGGCTGAAGACGCGACGAAGGTTTCGGCTGTGGAACATTTCCTTAAGTATTAACCAATGGACGGCTGTGATTGATTTGCTTCAATCCAACGGCTGATCTTAGTCCGATTTGAGCCAAACTTTGATGATGAAGATCTGGGGTCAGGATCTGCCTCGTGGTAGCTCGGATCCTCCAGATTTGCAACGGATGGTCCAGATCTAGCTAATCTTTGAATGGATGATCTAGAGCCCTCCAAGCTTGATCCAACGGTTGATTTAGCTCTGATTGTGATGAAACCTTCAGATCTTGATCAGGGTGCTTGATCAACCCTAGCCCTAGCTCGGATTGCTTCAGATCATCCCGGATGGCTCAGATCTAGCCGCTTCCGAATCGAACGACCCAGATTTAATCATAATCTTGATAATCTGATCCGGGTCACTTCCGACTCGAATTTGACCTAATATGCCCTAGATCCTTGAACCTTGATGCCTACAAAAATTAAATCAAGAATTTAGTGGCCAATTAACTCAAATATATGTCATTTTGCATTTAAGTCCAAAATATGATTAAGTTCTAAAACCTAGGCAATTTCACAATTTTAGCAATAAAAACATAGATCAAACAGGGATTTTAGCAACTCAAATGATCAATAAAATGGAATCTATCAACAAGTATTTAACCAGTTCAAACATATTACTTCATCACTTTAAATTATAATTTTTTTAGTACTTATTACTTTATCAAATAAAAAATATAAAGTAAATTATCACTTAAAATTAGAAGTGAACTCTATTTTTTTAAACTATGAAGTCTAAAATAATATTTACTATGTCAATTTTATTATCGAAGTGTATTAATGTGTATTACTTTGTCATTAATTATCGCCGAAGTAATTATCGCCGAAGTAAATATCGAAAATTCTACTATAATAATATCCAACATGACACCCATGCATTATCCAAGTATTCTTGGAACTCGGGCGTTTGGCCATGGTGGAACCATTTTGCTTCCTCAAGGTATACTTTGCATTGATTTCCCCACTGAAAATTTAATACCATCTCAACTCATTCAATAACAAAGAAGATGTAGAAGAAAATTGAAATAGTGATTATAATTTACTGCTCTCTTTAAGTCAGGCACGATGTCCAAGCCCTTCTCTTTCATCGCCCGGTAGCCTTCTTCATGCACCATGTTGAAGAGTGCAAAGAAACATAGTTTCATGTACTCTGGAAGCTTGTCCATGGCAGTTAAGTCCCATCTGCAACAAAACTCGCTCGAGCTTAGATAGTTCAGATAACATGACTTGATGATGATCATCATGACGGTGATCGAGCGATGATGATTGTGAGTGCACTGTTACCTGTCGACGGCATCAGTGAAGAGCTGGAGTTCATCCAAAGTTCCATAGACATCGTAAATATCATCGATCATTGTAATAAAAGAGATTGCCTTTGTTTCGATCATTCTGCATCTCCAGCTATCTGGTTCATAAGTGAAATTAATTGCTCACATATAGTTCAGCTAATCTGTCTCTCAAAAATGGAAGCGTCTCTGAAAGCCCGAGCCCTGCCCACCATCTGCATGTAAAAAGTAATTAAACTTTTAATTTGTTATTATACCAATTGTAAATTGTTGTTAAATCCCTAATTGAATCTTAAATTTTATCCTCAGTCACTATGTCATAAAAAGTTCATTTCCACTCTCTGCATGTAAAATTTCATTTGTTTTAGCTCTCTAATATATATTGATTTACCTAATTGTCCCTATTATTTTTAAGTAAAAAAAGTCAAAAATAAGATATAACTCCTCTTGAATTCAATATCATATAATTAAAATCTAGTATATTTTTTTATCAAATTGAGTACCATCTTTCTTTTTTTTCGAATGCAGTATAATAAGTATAATTTCTTTTTAAATTCAGTATATTTAAATTAGAATTTAGTATATTTTCTATTAAATTGAGTACAATTATGTTTCTGCTCGATTAATTGATTTGGAGTTCATACTAATTGATTAGCTTAGGATGAATTGATTAGGCAGTACTAAATTTGATAGAAAATATACTAGATTTTAATTAAATGATACTGAATTTATGAAGAATTATATTTTATTTTAGATTTTTTGTACCTAAAAAAATTGAAGGTAATTCGATAAATTTGTAATTGAAACACATGAAACTTTACATGTAAGGAGTGAAAATAAATTTTTTCTAATATAGAGACTGAAGAGGGAGTTAAATTTGCATGTAGGAAATTTAGGATAATTAAATTGCTATTTGATCATGTCACGAGGTGAGGTGAACTCCCAAGGGTGAGATGGTCTCCTGAAGCTCACAAGCTGCTGACGCTGGCTCCGGTGTTCGCTTCTGGCCTGCAAGATAAAGACCGTTAGAACCCGTCAGAAAAAGTCCCCGGTAAGGCACTCCGACGGTCAAGTGAGTCCCCGGTGGAGGAAGAGCATAAGTAATACAGCAGTAGCAAAAATACTATTGTGCGTACCTGGGGGATGTGGAGTGGAGAGACTTATATAGTCGGGGGAGTTGACAGCTTCTGCTCGACTGCCACCTTTTGTCCGTAGCGAGGACAAGGTAAGGGTACCCAGAGGTGGCAGGGTAATGTGTCGCATACCGGAATAGGGAAAAGGGAGTTGTCAACTTAAACGCGAGCGTCGTTGGGCGCCGCTCGGCCTAACACGAACACATGTGGTCGTGGTACGGGGGATCAGGGCATGGCAGGGAGATCATGGCGTCAGCGAGATGCTCGCGATTCGGGCCGGAATGGTACCTGCCCTGCGCCGACTCCGTACAATCTCTACGAGTCTTGTGTCAGGAAGTGGTTGTTCTGATGAGTCACGACAAAACCTCGAATGCTAGTGTCGGCTGGCGGCCTAGAGTGATGATGCCGACTGAGGGCATAGACTGATGAGGCCGACTGAGGGCCTAGAGTGATAATGTCGACTGAGGGCATAGAATGATGAGGCCGACTGAGGGCCTAGAGTGATGATGTCAACTAAGGGATGAGGCACAAACGCCTAGAGTGATGATGCCGACTAAGGGCATAGACAACTTAGCTGGCCGAGTTAAGGAGGGCTTCTCGAGTGAAGGTGTGCTTCCCGAGTTGTGGTGTGCACGGTTTGGGATGAACGTGCAATGACTGAGTATTCTTCTGGCCTGGGGTGCTCCTAACTCGGGGATCCTATGATTCAATGGCACTTTGAGTAAAGACTACTATGACTTCGGAGGTCCCAAGGAGCGCGGGTCGCCACGCGTCCGACTGAGAACCCCGCCGAAGAGTGCGCGGGATCAGATCCGCGTATGACCTCCGGCTGCTTTAGGATGAGGCTCCCCTAGCTCGGGAGCGCTAAGGCTTAATGACGCTTTGAGTTGGAACTGCTCTAACTCGGGATTCCCGACCCAGGATTTCCTAGGCTCGAAGGCCTTCAGGGCTTCTGACCATCTTAGCCTCGGTGATCGTTCCCCAGCAGGCCCCATGGTCTCTTATCTCTGAATGAACCGGACCGACTTGACCGACCCAGGCCCTTGTTGGATCGAGAATAACGATAGAGGGGGGGTGAATATCATAAAACATTTTTGGTTTGAAAAAAAGAATACGCAGCGGAGAAATTAAAAACAAAACAACACACGAACACCAAGTTTTTTACTTGGTTCGGAGTCGCGGTCGACTCCTACTCCAAGGCCCACGGTCGTTGACCGTTTACTGCGGGCAATTCTATATGCGCAAAATAGTTTACAGAAAGATGTTACAAGAATAGTACAGTAAACTTAAAAATAGCTCTTCGTTATCGACGTTCGGTGTGGATTGTATTTTGGAGCAGGGGGACATCGTCGGCGCTTGTATCTCGAGTTAGGAGGTTTCTGGAGCAGGGCACTGGAGCAGAAGAGCGGAATTGCGTTGGAAGAAGTGTTGTTCGAAGCCTTGGGGTCGAGGGGCTTTTTATAGCATCCCGGGGCGCCCTGAACGTTGGGGGCGCCCCCCACCCCCCCATGTGTCACCCGATCCGAGCAACTCTTGGTCAGCCCTTATCCCACTTGAATAGGGCTGAGGGTTGACTGTGGGGGCGCCCAGGACGCTGGGGGAGCCCTGGTTGACCCTTTCAGCGGGCTTCTCGGCTGGATGAAGTTTATCCTCTTCGTTGGCTTGAACCCGGGGCGCCCTGGGCACTGGAGGCACCCGGGAGCACGGGGGCGCCCCGCCTAGCAAGCCTCTGAAGCTTCCTTTTGCTCAACTTGTTTTGTATTCACCTTGGGGGCGCCCGGGACACTGCGGGCACCCTACTCAGCTGCTGCCTCACTCCTTTGAGGCTTTCTGAGCTGCAGACACTCGTTCCTTTGGTCCTGCATCCAGGGTTAGTCCAAAAATAACACAGAGCAATAATGTATTAGTTTTATACAGCCTTAGCTGTCTTGGTTCTGACTTTGGGTCTCCAAAATGGAGCCCTAGGTCGAACCGACGCCTACTGTTCCCTCGACGGGGAACGCGTCCTCACTTACTCCTCTCAGGAGAGTTTACCTGATGCCAACCGGCTCCTCCGGTTGGGCTTTTGACCCAGCAGTCCTTCGCTAGGTGCCTAGCTGTCCTTTGCCAGGTCTTCAGTTCCAGGCAGTCCTTCGCCTGGTGCCCAGCAGTCCTTCACCAGGTCTTTAGTTCCAGGCAGTCCTTCACCTGGTGCCCAGCAATCCTTCGCCAAGTCTTTGACTCCTAGCATCCCTTCACTAGGTGACCAGCAGCCCTTCGCTGGGTCTTAGGGTTCCGATGCCTAATAGTCCTTCGCTGGGTCTTAGGGTTCTGATGCCTAGCAGTCCTTCGCTAGGTGCCTAGCAGTCCTTCGCTAGAACTTTAATCTGTACACTCAAGTAGTATGTTAGAAAAACAAAACATCTTAACTTTTGAACCCTTTTGCCATTATCAAAACACAGGTTCGATTTAGGTGCTGTCTGCACCAACAATCTCCCCTTTTTGATTTATGGCAACCTGGTTCAAAAAGTTAAGTTAATCCTGAACAGATGATGTAAAATTTTTAGTTTTCTCCCCCTGGAAGGAATCTCCCCCTAAGTTTTTTCAAAAGTTCGTGGGTTTTTTGAAAAAAGTTTCTAAGTCAAAAATAATGGCATTAAACACTTAGAACAGTTTTCAAAAGAAGCTTTAGAAACATATTTTCACACAATTGGTTGTGCACTTTTGAAGATTTACACTGAAAAACATTTCAAGTAAAAAAAACATCTTCTGAATTTTTAAGTTTAAGATAAGTACTTAGCAGAATTTGCAACAGCTTAAGTTTTTAAGTACTTAGAAAAACTTTGAAAAATAGCTTGAGTTTAAGTATTTAGAAAAATTTTGACAGTCTGCTTAAGTGCTTAAAAAATATTTTTGAACACAGCTTAAATTTAAGTACTTAAAAAGATTTTTGAAAACAGCTTCACTTAGTAAGATTTTGAAGAAAACCTTAGTACTTTTGAAAATAGATTAAGTACTTTTTGAAGAAAGGATGAAGTTTTGAAATTTGAAAAAAAAATTTTAAAATTTTTTTAACTCTTCCTTTTCTATCTCTCCCCCTTTGCCATATATCAAAAGCAAAGCAATATAGCAAAAATTACTAAATTGCAAAAATAAATTGCAAAAAGAATTAATGTGCTGTACTGAATCAATGTAGGATAAACTGAATCAAACCAATTTAAAATTTCTCTGTAGGAACCTGTCTAACCCAATTAGCTACTTACTAACTGTTATAAGCAGTAGTTTTTGCTAGGGTTAGTCGAGTTAAGTGTTCTGTTCAAGTTAGATTTTCTAAACTTGACACTTAACTTGATTACTGTTTAAGTTGTATTTAGTGCCCCAATTACTGCAGATGCACTGACTTAAAGCATCTTGAATTAAGGCAAAGACCTAAGCATCTCAACCCTTTCTAGGTTATCAATTAAAAGTACCCTAAGGTGCTTGTGAGATGCTGGCTTCTAAATCTATAGGTGCATGTAGTTCTAGGGTTAGGGCCTAGGCTAAGTCCATTTGCGAAAAAGACCCTAGTTTTGAAAGGGGTAGTTTTTGAAAAGAAAACTAAGTCGGAAACTGAAAAAAAAATTCCAAACTAATTAACAGCTGATTTTGAAATTAAGTAAAGCTTTTTAACAAGAAATTGATTTTAAAACTCAAGTAAAGCAGTAGAGTTAACCTATTCTACTAAGCATAGTCCTAACTGCCTTCTTAGTGAGCTGAACTTAGACTCAGGTAGGGTTTAGTGAATATGTCAGCTAAGTTAGATTTAGAGTCTACATGCTTAAGGACTATCTCACCCCTGGCTACGTGATCTCTTACAAAGTGGTGTTTAACTTCTATGTATTTAGTTTTGGAGTGTTGGATTGGATTTTTTGTTAGATTAATTGAGCTTATATTATCAATGAAGACTTGGGTTTGATTGTAGTCAAGCTGGAAGTCTTTAAGAGTGTGCATCATCCATAAGAGTTGTGCTACACACTCTCCTAAAGCAACATACTCAGCTTCAGTTGTGGACAAAGCTACACAGTGTTGCTTTCTGCTGCACCAACTTACTAGGCTGTTTCCTAAGAGTTGGCAGCTTCCGCTTGTACTTTTTTTATCTAGCTTACAACCAGCATAGTCAGAGGGGTCTGAATACCCTGATAGTTTAAAAGTTGAGGTCCTAGGATACCAAATCCCTACATTTAGGGTGCCCTTAATGTATCTTAATATTCTTTTTAGGGCCGCTAAGTGTGTTTCCTTAGCACATGTTTGGTATCTAGCACACATTCCGACCGAGAAAAGGATATCAAGTCTGCTGGCTGTAAGGTATAGTAGGTTTCCAATCATACTCCTATAAAGTTTAAGGTCTACGATTTTCCATCAGTGTCACTATCTATTTTTATATTAGTGGCCATAGGAGTACTTATGCTTTTAGAGTTATCCATTTTAAATTTCTTTATTATTTCTTTAGAATATTTGGATTGATGGACATAGTTACCATCCCTAGTTTGTTTAATTTGTAACCCTAGGAAAAAGTTGAGCTCACCAACTAAGCTCATTTCAAATTCATTTTCCATTATTTTAACGAATTCTTTTAAAAAATTAGAGTTGGTGGACCCAAAGATTATGTCATCGACGTAGATTTGGGTAATAAAGATTTCTTTTTCTAAAGTTTTAATGAATAGGGTTGAATCGATTTGTCCTTGTTTAAATTCTTTAGAGATTAGGTAAGTTGATAAGCGTTCATGCCAGACCCTAGGTGCTTGTTTTAGTCCATAAAGTGCTTTGGTAAGTTTGTAAACATGGTCAGGTCTTTCTAAGTCCTCAAAACCAGGGGTTGTCCTACATAGACTGCTTCCTTAATAAATCCATTTAGAAAGGCTGACTTTACATCCATTTGATATAGTTTAAATCCTTTATGGGATGCAAAGGCTAATAACATCCTAATGGACTCAAGTCTAGCTACTGGGGCATATGTTTCGTCATAATCTAACCCTTCTACTTGGCTGAATCCTTTTGCTACTAAGCGGGCTTTATTTCTGACTATCTCTCCTTGATCATTTAACTTATTCGTAAAAACCCACTTAGTGTCAATGACGGATTTGCCCTCAGGTTTAGGTACTAGTTCCCAAACTTGGTTCCTCTCAAATTGGGCTAACTCTTCTTGCATAGCTATGATCCAATCAGGATCAGATAAGACTTCCTCTATAGTCTTAGGTTCTATTTTTGAAATCATTGCTATTTGACTAAGGTTTCTGTAGGAAGACCTAGTTCTGACTCCTAGAGTTGGATCACCCACAATTTGATCGGTTGGGTGACTGAGTCTGGGTTTCTTGGTTTTTCTAGAACTTGGTTCAGCCTCAGGTCCGGCTGGCCGGTTTGGTTCACTATTTGATTCGACTATTTGAGTTGGTTCAATTATTGGTTCAATAGTTGGTTCAATTGACTCATTAGTTGGTTCAATAGTTAGTTTATTTATTGGTTCAACTAAAGATTCAACAGTTTGTTCATTATCTTCTTGATCAGTATTTGATGAAGTTTGATTTGGATTATCAGGTTTTGAGTTAATTTCTTCATTAAATATTAAATTGGTTGTTTCTTCGATTTTCTTAGTTCGTTTGTTGTAAACCCTATAGACTCTACTTGTGGTTGAATATCCTAGGAAGATGCCTGGGGTTGACTTAGATTGGAATTTTCCTAGATAGTCTTTGGTGTTTAGGATATGAACTTTGCATCCAAAGACCCTTAGGTAGTGTAGATTTGGAAGTCTATGATAGTATAATTCATAGGGTATTTTGTTGTGTCGCTTGTTAATCAGGCTCTATTTTGAATGTAGCAAGCCGTACTAATTGCTTCTGTCCAATATTGATTAACTAGGTTGAATTCGTTGAGCATAGCCCTAGCGGCTTCCTGTAGGGTTCTATTTCTCCTTTCGACTATCCCATTTTGCTGGGGGGTTCTAGGACACTAAAATTCATGTATGTACCCATTTACCTTACAGAATTCCTCGAACCATTGATTTTCAAACTCTCCCCCGTGGTCACTCCTAAGTCTTTTAATTTTAGTATCGTTTTGATTTTCAATTAACTTACAAAATTTATTCAATAGGTTTAAGGTTTCATCTTTGGTTTTTAGAAACCTAACCCAGGTAAACCTGGAGTAATCATCAACTATTACTAAGTAGTACCGGTTTCCGCTTAGTGACTTGGCTCCATGTGAATCAAATAGGTCAAGGTGCAGGAGCTCAAGTGTGGTTTGAGTTTGATCAGATTGGATTAGTTTGTGACTAGACCTGGTTTGTTTACCTTGATTACATGATTCACATATTAAGTTTTCATGATTTTTTATTTTAGGGAATGCCTTTAATTAGGCCGAGTTGGGTGACTTTTGAAATAATTCTCAAATTAGTGTGACCTAATCTCCTATGCCAGAGGTTTGATTGTTCTAACTGAGTTAACATACATTTAGGTACTAGGGGTAGGTCTATAGTGTAAACATTATTTTTCCTAGTGCCCTTAAGCATGATTTCCGAGTCTTGCAGGTTTCTAATCAAGCAGTTAGAATTGTTAAAGGTAACTATATAACCAGAATAGCACAACTGACTTATGCTAAGCAAGTTAAAATTAAAATGTTCAACCAAAAGCACTTTCTTAATAACAAAGTCAGATTTAAGTTCAATATTACCTGACCCAATTACCTTGAGTGTAGCATTGTTGCCAAATGCCACTGAGCCTAGGTTCTTGAACTTGAGTTTGGTGAATTTCAATTTATCTCCAGTCATGTGTCTGGAGCAACCGCTATCCAACATCCATTGGTCCAAATCTTTATGTTCCTACACATAAAGAGTTTTGTTGATTTGGATCCAATTAGAATTAGGAATAGCCTAAATTGATTTTCACAACCTAGTCTGTCTCACCCAATCTAGGGTTATCAATCACGTTAGCCTTATAGTTTTTGTGAGACAGGTTTTGGTAGTTAGAATTAATTTGAAAAATTATCACTTATTTTGAAAAACTTAATTTAATTTTGAAAACAGTTGATTTTGAGTTTAAAAAAAAATTGAATCTACAATCAACTGAAAATTTGTGTTAGATTCAAATTTGACAAAGAATAATTTGAATTTGAATTTCAAAAATTGACTTCCAAGTCTTGGCGAGGCACTATGCCTTCTTTGGACGTAGCCTTATTGGATCATCAACCCTTTCCTTGACAAAACCTTTTAATGAAATTTTCTTTTCAAAACTATTTTTTGAAAATTTGGTCTAACTAGCTTGGGTCTTGGATCGGTAACTTCGGCTAGTTTCACCAGTCTAAAGAGACCAAGTAGAGTATACTTGACCTTATTAGAATTGGCTTCCCTAACATACTATTATCTCACCGCCACCCAATACTATGTTGTTCAACTTTCAGTTAAGTTGGTTCAGTCCTTAAACTAACCATTCCTAAATCTAAACATGGTAAATTGTAGAAATTAAATAAGCAAGTAATCATGCAATTTGCAAACAAAGATTGAATTTTTATCTAACAATAAATATTATTTTTAATTTGGCTCCCCCTGGACTAAAGCCACGATAATGGTTTGGCAAGATGTGAATCTTGTCCATGGGGATCCAATACTGATTTGATCCAGTTTGTTTGTTCAGGCACAGTTTGGGTACCCATGCCTGAACTTTAGCTCTGGACTGGTTCAGTACAGCATAGTAGGATCTTTGTCTAGATTTGGTTCTGTAGTTTAGTCCGGATCGATTTAGAACCGACTTCTGTTTTCCAAGAATCATGTCAAGACCCTTGGAACCAGAAGTGAATCATTCTAAAGCTGATCTAACGTCCTTAACTTGAGTTTTCAAGGAGGAGTTCTCTTTGTCAAGTTTTTCAACTTGAGTAGAGGTTCCTTCTTGAACCTTCTCAGTTAAGGATCTAGAGTCAGCTCTCTCTTTCAGGAGTTTTACTTCCTGTCAGAGAGATTCGACTCGGAGTTTAGCTTTCGCCAAATCTCGAGAATGATAGGAAATCAATTCGCATAATTGTAATCTAGAAAACCCACTTACAGTGATTTCACCATTTTCTGAGAACGTGAGTTTTCCATCGTCCTGCTCTGATTCTGACTCGGTTTCAAGTTCTTCGGAGGTAGTCAGGGCTAGCAGGTTTGACTGGGGTGCCTCTTCTTCTTCTTCTGAGGAAGATTCATCCCATGTTGCTTGGAGTGCTTTCTTTCTTCTTGTCTTCTTGGTCTCCTTTAGGTTCGGACACTCCGTCTTGTAGTGACCCTTCTTCTTGCACTCGTAGCAGGTCACGTTTGGTTTGTTCTTGTCATTTGAGAGTTCAGCTGGTTCTTCCTTTCTTCGGCTGGCATTCTTTCTGTTGGTTTGGTTCTTTAGTTCTTTGTAGTAGTCTCGGGCTAGCCGAACCAGCTTCGGTCGATTTCCCTCGCTATCTTCTGAGTCTGAATTTGAATCAGACTCGGGTGCAGGTTGTGGCTTCTTCTTGGTTGTCTTTCCAGCTTTACCTATAACAAAAGCAATGCCTTTCTCGGCCAGATTGCAGTTAGTCTGTTCATGTAATTCGAGTTTAGAAAAAAGTTCATCTAACTTGATTTTGGAAAGATCCCTAGAAACTTTGTAAACATCTACCATAGATGCCCACAAGGTGTTTATTGGGAAAGCGTTTAGAGCATACCTTATTAGGTCACAGTTTTCTACCTTGTGACCTATGGTGTGTAGACCGTTCATCAACTCCTGAATTCTGGCGTGGAGCTGAGCTGCTGATTCGCCTTCGTTCATCTTTATGGTGTACAGTTTGTTCAGCAGAAGGTCCCTCTTGCTGATTCGGGTGTCGGAGGTTCCTTCGTGTAGTTCGATCAGCTTACCCCAGAGTTCTTTGGCGCTGTTGAATGGACCCACCCGGTTCAGCTCCTCATTTGTTAAGCCGCATTGGAGGGTTTGGGTCGCTTTGGCATCGGCTTCGATTTTCTTTTTGAGTGCAGCATCCCATTCAGTGTAGGGTTGTTGTACTCCGTCGGCATTTCTTGGTATCTCCAGTCCGGACTGGATGATTATCCACATGTCCACCTGAGTTTTCAGGTGGACCTCCATTCCGCTCTTAAGTCCTCCCCACTGAAAAGCGGCGGTCTTGCGGTGCTGAAGCCCTCTTGCATGGCCATTAAGGATTTTTCTGAAATAATAATAAACAAAGGAAAAATATCCCAAGACTTGGTCTTGGATTAGTAGTGCGGGAAGGAAGGAAAAAATATTTATCGAGGGGTGTTGCACAAATCTCGATTAACGAGAAGAATTTTGAAAAAAAGATTAAAAAAAATCGAAAAATTCTCAAATTGGTGGTTGCACCAATTTTGAGCTTCCCCGCTCTGATACCACTTGTTGGATCGAGAATAATGATAGAGGGGGGGGGGTGAATATCGTAAAACGTTTTTGGTTTGAAAAAGAGAATATGCAACGGAGAAATTAAAAACAAAACAACACACGAACACCAAGTTTTTACTTGGTTCGGAGTCGCGGTCGGCTCCTACTCGAAGGCCCACGGTCGTTGACTGTTTACTGCGGGCAATTCTATATGCGCAAAAATAGTTTACAGAAAGTTGTTACAAGAGTAGTACAGTAAACTTAAAAACAGCTCTTCGTTACCGACGTCCGGTGTGGATTGTATTTTGGAGCAGGGGGACGTCGTCGGCGCTTGTATCTCGAGTTGGGAGGTTTCCGGAGCAGAGCGCTGGAGCAGAAGAGCGAAATTGCGTTGGAAGAAGTGTTGTACGAAGCCTTGGGGTCGAGGGGCTTTTTATAGCCTCCCGGGGCGCCCTGAACGTTGGGGGCGCCCCCCACGTGTCACCTGATCCGAGCAACTCTCAGTCAGCCCTTATCACACTCGAATAGGGCTGAGGGTTGACTGTGGGGGCACCCAGGACGCTTGGGTCACCCTGGTTGACCCTTTCAGCGGGCTTCTCGGCTGGATGAAGTTTATCCTCTTCGTTGGTTTGAACCCGGGGCGCCTTGGGCACTGGGGGCGCCCGGGAGCACGGGGGCGCCCGGGAGCACGGGGGCACCCCGCCAAGTTAGCTTCGGAAGCTTCCTTTTGCTCAACTTGTTTTGTATTCACCTTGGGGGCGCCCGGGACACTGCGGGCGCCCTACTCAGCTGCTGCCTCACTCCTTTGAGGCTTTCTGAGCTGCACACACTCGTTCCTTCGGTCCTGCATCCAGGGTTAGTCCAAAACAACACAGAGCAATAATGTATTAGTTTTATACAGCCTTAGCTGTCTTGGTTCTGACTTTGTGTCTCCAAAATGGATCCCTAGGTCGAACCAACGCCTACTGTTCCCTCGACGGGGAACGCGTCCTCACCTACTCCTCTCAGGAGAGTTTACCTGATGCCAACCGGCTCCTCGGTGGGACTTTTGACCCAGCAGTCCTTCGCCAGGTGCCTAGCTGTCCTTTGCCAGGTCTTCAGTTCCAGGCAGTCCTTCGCTTGGTGCCCAGCAGTCCTTCGCCAGGTCTTTGACTCCTAGCAGCCCTTCGCTAGGTGCCCAGCAGCGCTTCTCTGGGTCTTAGGGTTCCGATGCCTTGTAGTCCTTCGCTAGATGCCTAGCAGTCCTTCGCTAGGACTTTAATCTGCACACTCAAGTAGTATGTTAGAAAAACAAAACATCCTAACTTTTGAACCTTTTGCCATTATCAAAACACAGGTTCGATTTAGGTGCTTTCTGAACCAACAGAAGGACACTCGAGGGGCGAAAGGCAGAAGTCGGGTTCGGGTGAGCCTAACTCCGGTTGGCTAGAAATCACCCAAATAAAGCGTCTACAAAAAGGTCAACTCTGTTGACTTTGACCAAGTCAAAGTTTTGACTTGGACCATATTTGACCAAAATTGTTGGAGAATCATGGAGACTTGCCAAAGACTTTTATCAAGCAATACACATGGACAGCTTGCATGCACAGAAGTTTCTACCGTTTAAAAGATTAACCTTATCTTTTAAAACGATAAGCTTTATAAAAGATAAAATTTATCTTTTAATTAACGGTTAAAGATTAAATTTATCTATGATCAACAGTAATGATTAATTTCCTTAACCTATAAATAGGCTTAAAAGTTAAAGAGATTTTCAACAGATTGATTGTAATTCTTCTCGCTTCTGTCTTGTGCTACATGTTGGTGCAAGTTGCATCAATGATGTTTTCCTCTAAATGTTTTAATGTTTGAGAATTTACTTAAGTCAGTGATACAGTGAACAGACAAAGGGGAGTTGGGAGAGAAGTAACCAAAGTGAAGAAAAGTCTTAGTTAACCTAGGCACTAAGACCTGGTGAGTGAAGCTGGGCACTAAGACCTGCTCGGAAGGTGGGCACTAAGTCCTGATCGAGGATTGGGCACTAAGTCCTGGCAAGGGCTGGGCACCGAAGACCTGCTCGGAAGGTGGGCACTAAGTCCTGGTCGTGGACTGGGCAAGAAGACCTGGCCGAGGGTTGGGCACCGAAGACCTGGTTCGGGGAATTGGGCACGAAGACCTGGCCGAGGGTTGGGCACCTAAGTTCTCGACCTAGGGTTTGGGCACGGAGTCTTGGTCCGAGGGACTGAGCAACTTAGCTGAGCGATGACTAAGGACAGGAGTAGAGACAGGTCAGGGTTTGGGCGTCTCGAGGTCCGGAAGTATCGGAAGCTAAGCAATAGTCCACCCGAAGGACTGGGTGGCAACCGTCTCCTGAAAGGAGTAGGTGGAAGGTGCGTTCTCGGGGGTGAGACCTGGTGAGTGAAGCTGGGCACTAAGACCTGCTCGGAAGGTGGGCACTAAGTCCTGATTGAGGATTGGGCACTAAGTCCTGGCAAGGGCTGGGCACCGAAGACCTGCTCGGAAGGTGGGCACTAAGTCCTGGTCGGGGACTGGGCAAGAAGACCTGGCCGAGGGTTGGGCACCGAAGACCTGGTTCGGGGAATTGGGCATGAAGACCTAGCCGAGGGTTGGGCACCTAAGTCCTCGACCTAGGGTTTGGGCACGGAGTCTTGGTCCGAGGGACTGAGCAACTTAGCTGAGCGATGACTAAGGACAGGAGTAGAGATAGGTCAGGGTTTGGGCGTCTCGAGGTCCGGAAGTATCGGAAGCTAAGCAATAGTCCACCCGAAGGACTGGGTGACAACCGTCTCCTGAAAGGAGTAGGTGGAAGGCGCGTTCTCGGGGGTGAGAACTTGCGCCGGTTCGACCTAGGGTTTCGTGGAGATCCGAAGTCCGAACCAAGTCCTTAATGCTAATATTATATGTATATGTGCTTTGTGTTTGTGTATCTTGCAGGTACCAAGATTGGAAGACAAAGCAGGTGGTTGGAAGCCCTGAAGCAGGGAACCCCCATCAGTGGGGGCGCCCCCATGCATCCATGGCGCCCCCATTGCTGGGGGCACCCAAACCAAAGAGCAAAATGTAGTTTTGGTGATGTAAGCAGAATAGGTATCAAGCGGGGCGCTCGGAACGACGGGGGCGCCCAAGTTGAAAGCTGTTTTGCTGTTTCGAGGTCGAAACACAGGATAAGACTTCACTCATGTGCCCGGGAGGTCCGGGGTGCCCTGGTCAAAGGTTTTATCAGCTGCGGCGAGGTCGACGCAGGGATAAGGTTTGACCGGGTTTTTCGGGGCGCCCCCAGTCCAGGGCACCCGCAGGAAACCTATAAAAGGGGCTTCGACCCCTCTGCTTCAAAAACAACTGCGAAGTACCATTCTAATCACTCTGACCGATAACAACGCGCTAAAGACGAGGCTCTATGACCGGGAAGCTCCAGGAGGAAGTGTGCGGCACTTCGGAGGTCTAGATCGATCGAGTTTCAGATTCTTGTTCGGTTCGCTTTTATTTATTCCGCACTTAACTTTCAATATTATTGCTTGTAATTGTACACTGTTCTCCGCCTCCGGAAATTTCGGAAAGGAGACCAATAGTGGACTCACGCCGAGTGCATAGGCCTTGGACGTACTGACCCTGGGGGTTGGGAACCAAATAAATAAATCCCGCTGTGTCCCTGTCTTGCTTTTATTTTATTTACTGTTCCGCTGCACTAACGCTCTGAGTAGATCGAAAGTCTTACGAAGCTTTCACGACAAAGTTTTCACGGTCGATATTCACCCCCCCTCTATTGACGGCACCGGTCCTACAATTGGTATCAGAGCTAGGCCGCTCTTCACCGGACTAACCGCCGACGGAGCAACGACGCCAGGAGTTGAGGGGGAGCCCAGGGGTGAATCAGGTACATTTTAATTTTAAATGTCAAATTTTAAGTTCCATATTATTTGTTTCACATGCAGGGAGAGAGGGCACTATAAAAATCAGTGCCCTACTCGTAAGACTCGATCTACACCACCGGAGGTAAAGGAGGCACCAGCGCCAGGAGTCCAGAAAAACAAGGATCACGTACAATGCTTCAAGTGCGGAAAATACGGACACTACAAGAACAAATGTCCGACAAAGGTACGTAAAATTTACGTTCCGAAAAGTTACAAAATTCCTGCACTGTCTTTTGATAACTTAGTTAATTTTTCTGATAAATTAGATTTTCTGCATAGTAAAATTAATATTTTGCATGTCAAGTTAGAAAATGCAGATATGACTAAAATATCAGAAATTAATTATTTAATCCAGAACATCAATTCAGTAATTTCTAAAAAAAATTATCATAACTTTAATTCTAATAATTTTAAATATGATAATTTTAATTCAAATAAATCTGATCATTTTAATTCAGATAAATTTAATCCTAAGGATAAATCTGAATTCAAAAATCCTAAGGATAAATTTGAATTCAAAAATCTTAAGGATAATCCTAAATTTGAAAATCCTTTAGATAATTATGAATTCAAATTTGAAAATCCGTTGTATAACTCTAAATTCGAATTTGAAAATTCTAAAAATAATCCAGAAGTTAATTCTGAAGATATTATTTTGAAGATAATTTTGAAGATGAAATTCTCCTAGATAATAACTTAACTATAGATAATCATAAAAGTTATTACAAAACCTTAACTAGTGACCCAAATTACTCATCCTACTTTGAGGATACCAAAAGATATAATTTTGAGGATAAGGAGGATATGGAACTATCTAAGATCAAGGTCATAATTAATAAAAATTACAAAGGTTCAAATAAATCTGAATTGTTAGAAAAATTTGAAAAGATAGATAAAGATGAAGCAGAAATTTTCGAAATAATGAAAATGATGAACTTAAATCCATAATTATTAATAAAACAAATAAATTCAAATAAATTCAATTAATTCGAACTTAAATTAATTTAATTAAATCTTAATTAATTTGAACTTAAATTAATTTAATTAAATCTTAATTAATTCAAACTTAAATTAATTTAATTAAATCTTAATTACTTCGAACTTAAATTAATTTAATTAAATCTTAATTAATTCGAATTTAAATTAATTTAATTAAATCTTAATTAATTCGAACTTAAATTAATCTTAATTAATTCAAACTTAAACAAATTAAATCTAAATTAAATTAAATCTTAATTAAATTCAAATTAAATATTAATTATATTCAAATTAAATCTTAATTAAATTCAAATTAAATCTTAATTATATTCAAATTAAATCTTAATTAAATTCAAATTAAATCTTAATTAAATTCAAATTAAATCTTAATTAAATCAATTTAATTCAAGTAAATTCAAATTCAATTTACTTCAAACAAATTCAATTTAATTCAAATAAACTTAATTAATTCAATTTACTTCAAATAAATTCTACTTTAGTCAATTCAAACTTAAGTCAATTAAATCAATTCAATCATAATTAATTCATTTTCAAATTAATTCAAACTTCGATTAACTCTTAATTAACTTGAATTCAAAATAACTTAAACTCGAACTAAACTAAAACCTTACCCAAACCGCAACAATTAATTTAATAAAATTAAATATGTCAAAGTGGGTTGGCATATTCGCGGGTTCAAACGACATGTATCAAATCGGGAATTTGATACATTTTTAGAAACGTAATTAAAATGCTTTGGACTTGTTTGACTCATGCATAATTGTCATGCCATGCATTTGCTACTTCTTTTAAATATATGACATGTCATTCATATTTAAATTTTATGCATATATTAGAACGGGTATAAGAAAAAAAATAATTGGAACTTGATCAACCTAGTATTGGGTGACGGTGAGATGATAGTACGTTAGGGAAGCCTCTTCTAATAAGGTCAAGTATATACTACTTGGTCTCGTTAGACTGGTAAAACTAGCCGAAGCTATCGATCCAAGACCCAAACTAGTTAGACCAGAATTTTTCAAAAAGTAATTTTGAAAATGAAATTTCATTAAAAAGCTTTGTCGAGGAAAGGGTTGATGATCCAATAAGGTTACGGCCAAAGAAGGCCTAGTGCCTCGCCAAGACCTGGAAACCAATTTTTAAAATTCAAATTCAAGTTACTTTTTATCAAATTCAAATCTAACACAAGCTTCAATTAAATCTTAGAGTTAATAATAAATTAAGAAAAATGATTCAAGCATCTCACAATACACCTATAAGGCAACCATGCTTGTTGTATTGATACATCTAAAATGGGTGAGATGTTAAGGACTAATGAATTGAAAAATATTTTTCAAAATTGTTAGAATATTTTCCTAAAAATATATTTTCAAAATAGTGCTTCAACATAATAATGTTTTTATGGAATTCATGCTTGTCTGATTGATTATACATATTATAGATTTTTCAAAAGTATATCTTTTCAAAAATTGTTTGACTCACTCAATTAGACACAAGCCTCTTAGGACAATACTAAAGTTCCTTAAGGCACCTAGATAGAGTCAAACGATGTTGGGTACAGGGGGAGTGGTTTATTCTTTTTCAAAAACTGTCCTTGAAAAACCACTATCTTTTAAAACAGTTTTCGAAAACTGGGCTTTAAACACTATCACTTATGTTTTTCGAAAACTATGTCGGATAAATTACCTTAATTTCAAAATATGTTTCGAAATTTCAAAATACATTCCAAGAGTGTGCTTTGTCTTGTTTAATTTTGATAAACCCTAATGACACAGAGGAAGGCCCACTTCATATTCTACAAGGACTCCTAGGATGTGTCAGATTTAGGGAGAGTCTGAATCAAACTTCTGAAAAAGTTTTTTGTGTAATTAATTGTTTTGAATTATTAGATAATTTCGTTGATTTGAATCAAACCTTAAGACTCAGAGGAAGAGTACTTGTGGTCAACAAGCTTCCCAGGACTGGGTCAAGTATAGGGGGAGGTTAAATTAAAAGAATTATTGAATAATTCAAATGTTTTCAGGCGCGGTATTTTCAAATCTTGCTAAAAACATAAGTAGTCTTTCAAAATACTATTATTCTATTTGTTAGAATTTGTGTGACTTATGAAATTATTTTTGAAAAAATGTTTACTTGGGTTGGAGAATTTCAAGGACACTTAGGAAATGTCCTTGTAGTCAACAAGGTTTCTCAGGATAGTGTCAGACTGGAAGATAAACCAAGGCAAGTAAAATATTGGGTCTTCAAAAGTTCACACATTTTTCAAAATGTACTAGCATATATTTTCCAAAGTACTATCATTTTTTTGGCAAAATTCTATTAATATTTACTTGAGTTTGAAGAATTTTCAGGACACTTAGGAAAATGTCCTTGCAGTTAACAAGGTTTCCTAGGATTGTGTCAAACTGGAAAAGAAACCTAGTCAAGTAAAATATTATGTTTCAAAAATTACTTAGATTTTTCAAAGTTTCATCTTTTTCAAAAATAGTTAGTACTTGCAAAATATGCATAATATTTATATTTTCCAAAATAGCATTCTTTTGAAAGTTATGCATTTTCCAAAAGTACTTATATTTTTCAAAAATTACGAAAGTACTTGCATTTTTTTAAAGATCATAATAATTTTCGAAGTACTTGTACTTTTCAAAGCGCATAGCACCTTTTTCAAAATATGCATTTTTAAAAAATGCAATATACCATTCAAAATACAATGCTTTCAAAAATTTTACAATAAGTATTTTCAAAAAGAACCAAAGATTTTCATTGTTGGTGCAAGTATTTTCTTGTGTTCTTTTTGATGTATGACAAAGGGGGAGAGGTGTGCTTAAGTTAGAAAAATTTTCTCCTCATATCATTTTTTCATTTTTTATCCCAAGGACAATAAGTTAGCCCCTTCAACCAATCTAACTTAAGTTATTGTAAAATATCAAAAATGGAGAGATTGTTGGTGCAAGTAACATCAATGATGTTTTCCTCTAAATGTTTTAATGTTTGACAATTTATTTAAGTCAGTGATACAGTGAACAGACAAAGGGGAGTTGGGAGAGAAGTAACCAAAGTGAAGAAAAGTTCTAGTTAACCTAGGCACTAAGACCTGGTGAGTGAAGCTGGGCACTAAGTCCTGGCAAGGGCTGGGCACCGAAGACCTGCTCGGAAGGTGGGCACTAAGTCCTGGTCGGGGACTGGGCAAGAAGACCTGGTCGAGGGTTGGACACTGAAGACCTGGTTCGGGGAATTGGGCACGAAGACCTGGCCGAGGGTTGGGCACCTAAGTCCTGGACCTAGGGTTTGGGCACGGAGTCTTGATCCGAGGGACTGAGCAACTTAGCTGAGCGATGACTAAGGACAGGAGTAGAGACGGGTCAGGGTTTGGGCGTCTCGAGGTCCGGAAGTATCGGAAGCTAAGCAAAAGTCCACCCGAAGGACTGGGTGGCAACCGTCTCCTGAAAGGAGTTGGTGGAAGGCACGTTCTCGGGGGTGAGAACTTGCGCCGGTTCGACCTAGGGTTTCGTGGAGATCTGAAGTCCGAACCAAGTCCTTAAGGCTAATATTATATGTATATGTGCTTTGTGTTTGTGTATCTTGCAGGTACCAAGATTGGAAGACAAAGCAGGTGGCTGGAAGCCCTGAAGCAGGGCGCCCCCATTGCTGGGGGTGCCCAAACCAAAGAGCAAAATTGCAGTTTTGGTGATGTAAGCAGAATAGGTGTCAAGCGGGGCGCCCGGAACGACGGGGGCGCCCAAGTTGAAAGCTGTTTTGCTGTTTCGAGGTCGAAACACAGGATAAGCCTTCACTCAGGCACCCGGGAGGTCCGGGGTGCCCTGGTCAAAGGTTTTATCAGCTGCGGCAAGGTCGGCGCAGGGATAAGGTTTGACCGGGTTTTTCAGGGTGCCCCCAGCGTCCAGGGAGCCTACAGGAAGCCTATAAAAGGGGCTTCGACCCCTCAGCTTCAAAACAACTGCGAAGTACCATTCTGATCACTCTGACCGACGACAACGCGCTAAAGACGAGGCTCTACGATCGGGAAGCTCCAGGAGGAAGTGCGCGACACTTCGGAGATCCAGATCGGCCGAGTTTCAGATTCTTGTTCGGTTCACTTTTATTTATTCCGCACTTAACTTTCAATATTATTGCTTGTAATTGTACACTGTAAGATGGGTTTTCTCCGCCTCCAGAAATTCCGGAAAGGAGACCAATAGTGGACTCACGCTGAGTACATAGGCCTTGGACGTACTAACCCTGGGGGGTTGGGAACCAAATAAATAAATCCCGCTGTGTCCTTGTCTTGCTTTTATTTTATTTACTGTTCCGCTGCACTAACGCTCTGAGTAGATCGAAAGTCTTACGAAGTTTTCACGACAAAGTTTTCACGGTCGATATTCACCCCCCTCTATCGACGGCACCGGTCCTACACTACAATGTTTATAAAAGACTTCTCTGTTAGAAGGAGATTTTCATAGTGAGCTTCAACAGTCTTGGATTAGCAACCACCTAGGTTACAACCAAGTAATTTCTGTGTCTTAGCCTTTCTACTAGTTGAGTTTGTTTATTCTTATCTTATTTAATTGTAGCAACTAATCTGGAATTTTTATGAGTCACACAAAAGATTTATTTTTATTTTACAGCTGCAATTTACCCCCCTCTTGTCGGTCTACCTCGACTTGACAGTGCCTTTAAGTTTTCATTTTCTAATTCAATTTATCAAACATTTCTAATGGCTAAGAAGAAGATAATTATTTTTTCAGTTCTAAGTTCTTATTTTCTAATTTACATATAGATTTCATCATAGCCTTAATACCTAAATAAAGTTTATTAAGAGGTAGAAAGCATACCTCACTTACCATATATCTTTCGAAGTTCGAAGCTTCCCCTTCGTCGCAGCTATATATGTTCTAACGTGTCTCCCCCTTCATCTATGCATTCTTCTTCCTCATGGGTGGCCATCAATGCAAGTCCGACGTGTTCCTCAAGATCTGAATCTTCTGATGAGGGCTCATATTATGTTGCCTTTAGATTGTGAGTCTTTGACTTCGTTGCCCCTTTTCCTTTGTTCTACAACTTGGGACAGTTTTCCTTGACGTGACTCTCTTCGTCGCAGTGATAGCATTTAACCTTCCTTTTTCTCCAACGGTGTTTCTTGGCCTGCATCTCATTAAATTTAGATTTAATTTTTTTTTGAAATTTTCTTACCTTGTATGTTGTGTCTTCATCTTCTGAAGACTCCTCCTCATGTTGAATCTTCCTCGTGCTTAGGGCAACGTTGTCCACCTTTCTACCATTTCCTACGCACTGAGACTCGTAATTAAAGTTCTAAAGTTGAAAATAATTGTTCTAAGGTACTTACCTCAAGGTCCTTAGAGATGATGTACACGTCTATTACAGAAGTCCAGTCTGTTGGAAATTCTAGGCCGCAAAAACCGCTTTTTGCGTTGCGGAAACCCCAGAAGTTCGGTCACGGATCCGTGCGAACATAAAATAAATTACGAGTACGAGTTTAATCTACATTAGATCTACATGATAAGTATCATTACCCTTGACGCGTAGCCCTTCGCTTTCCCGCTTGTCCAAAAGGCCGCCGGATCTCGTAGAGTATCAAAGCAGACACTCCTCTATACGTATCCACGCGAACAAATGAAGATGGATCAAAACCTTAGGTGTGCTAGCACCCTATAGGTTTCGGCCAAGAGGAGAGGTCGAAGAAGCACTCCAACCGAAAAACGAGAGAGAAGAAGAAAAGCCTCGCACACAAAATGAAACCAAAACATCGGTTTTTTTCCCTCATGGTGGCCGGCCACTTAATGGCCATTAATGGCCATTAGGTGGCCGGCCATAATGGCTACTAAGTGCCATTAGGTGGCCTTCCATATCCCCTTTCAATTTGAATTCGAAATTCAAATGGGGGGGAAACCAAGTCATCACTTGGTCAAACAAAGGTGAGGTGGGTTTTGGTCTAGTCAAACTTGCCTTTTATGGACTTTCCATAAATAGTCAAGTCAAACTTGACTCCATTTCTTCTCCCATGTCAAGTCTAACTTGAAGTGGAACCAAGTCAAGTCAAACTTGATTTGGATTTAGGTCAAGTCAAACTTGCCTTTTATGGACTTTCCATAAATAGTCAAGTCAAACTTGACTCCATTTCTTCTCCCATGTCAAGTCTAACTTGAAGTAGAACCAAGTCAAGTCAAACTTGATTTGGATTTAGGTCAAGTCAAACTTGCCTTTTATGGACTTTCCATATTTAGCCAAGTCAAACTTGACTTCAATTTTTCTCCATCTATTTGTTCTTTGCGTGTGACCCTATAGGTTCTTGTAACGTTGGCAATGCTTCTAACCTCTTAGAAACATAAGCAATGAGCGGTATCTAGCAACACATCATTGCTACCCAAGTTACAAGAATGTTGAGATCCAACATCACCTTGTGACTAATAATTGTGACTCTCACAATATATGATAATGTCCCTCTATCCTTGATATCTAGATTGACTCAATTGAGGCATAGACCGTGTCATCCTCGAGTCAATCTATATCTTGAACTCCAAGTAGACTCACACTAATCAAGTGAGCTCAATATCTCATATTGACTCACTTGGGCATGGCCATGCACTTTGTGGTCTCACTCTATCAAGAATACGATATCGCTCCCGTCATATAGGAGGGATAGATCCCATCTACATCACTCACATCCCTCTCCATAATTTGTTACATACCCAGTAATCGCCTTTATAGTCCACCCATTTACGGGTGACGTTTGACGAAGCCAAAGTACGCAACTCCTTATGTAGGAATCCATGGTGACTTCAGGTCCAAGGACTAATAGTCATACTAATAGCCACATGAGAAAGTATATGACACTCATATAACGATCCATGATACTTTCTCATGGCGGGTCATTCAATATACATTCTCTAATGCATACCCATGTGTCAACTTGATATCTCTATATCCATGACTTATGAGATCAAGTCATCATGTTGACCTACATGCTAGTCTCTACGTATTAACATTGTCCCTGAATGTTAATACTCGACTAGGAATAATTTAGAGTAGTGTTCTCCATATCATCTCACTATCGATTCAACCAATCGATTGATATAGATAAGAACCTTCTACTCAAGGACATTATTATACTTAGCTAATTGGCACAAATACACGTAAGTATAATAACCATAAAACATGCCTTTATTTATACATAGGAATATGATACAAATTAGTCCATACAATCATTACATGATCGGCTCTAAGGCTCTCACCAACACAGTCTAGGGTCCGTGGAAATGCATTTAAAGCATACCTCTATGTGTCGTAACTTGTTACCGTTTCTCTTAAGGTTCTTAAGTCCCGTTATCAACTCTTTGAGTTTGGCGCGCAGCCGGGCAACTGATTCTCCTTCTTTCATTTCGAAGTTGATGAGTTGGTTGCGGAGTAGATCTTGTTTCGCCAATTTTGTTTCAGATGTTCCTTCATGAAGTTTCGAGAACATTTTCCAAAGTTCCTTCGTTGAATGGTAGGTCCTGATTCAGTTGATTTTTTGTGCTGGTAGAACGGTTAGCAGATAAAATTCCGCTTTCCCATTTGCTACAAAGTTTGCTTGCTCTTTTTTCGTACATAGACTCTTGTCTTGGTCTTTATTTTCGGCGTCTTTGGGGGTTACAAAATTATTTTTTATAATTAATAATAAATCAAAATCTATTTTGAAAAATACCTGCATCTTGCGCTTCCAAGTCGCGAACTCCCCCTTGAACATTGGCAGGTAGATGCTTGGTCCTACCATTTTATAAATTGCTTCAGATGGAGGCTAGTCCTTCTAGAGTGTCCTGGCTTTGATACCACTTGAAGATGATCATGCAATCATCATGAGGGGAGGGGTGAATCGTCCATGTAAAATATAGTCATCTTTTATTCTTGCTCAATAAAGATGTTAGTTAATTTAAAAAGCAAAGCATAACATATAAGAAACAATAACAGAAATAAAAGAGGCACACCGATGTACTTGATTTCAACCAGGATGGTTGCTAATCCAAGGCATGTATAGCTTAAACTCTAGATGAAACTCTTTGAGGGCGGAGAAGCCTCTTACAAAATTAGAACTCAGAGAATAGTGGAAAACTAGAAAAAAATTCATTTAGAGTGCAATGGTT
The DNA here is from genome assembly GCA_024364735.1 of Boesenbergia rotunda. Taxonomy (NCBI): domain Eukaryota; kingdom Viridiplantae; phylum Streptophyta; class Magnoliopsida; order Zingiberales; family Zingiberaceae; genus Boesenbergia; species Boesenbergia rotunda. The sequence continues at coordinate 1,118,999 of JAGFNQ010006286.1, read as the reverse complement.
GATTTGAAACTGAACTCTAGGGGCATATTTATAGCCCCGATCTGTAGGGATCTATGGGCAAAAACTATTAAAAATTTACAGCGGAAATAAGATCCCTTGAGCGATTCATGTGAAATAAAACTCATACAAAATGAATTTATAAAAAAATCCTATTGTATAGGTATACCTTTGGCATGTGCCCTTTGCTTATCCCGCTTATCCGAGGTATGTCGGATCTCTTACACGTTCAAGTGTCCGTGCCTCTATGTGTATCCACACGAACACGATCTTTGCCTCGGAGAGGAACCACCTTAGTTGTGCTAGTAACTTGGGATGATTCACAAAGCATAAGAACCTCCACTAGGGAGTTTTGGATAAGGAGGAAGAAAGAAGAAGAAGAAGAGAAGTGCTCACCATTAGCCTTTGACAAGAGAGGGTTTTTATACTCATCTAATAAATACCAAGGGTCTTTGTCCCTTGAGCTCCTCTCATCTTAATGCTAATAAAACCCAATGAATACCAAGCCTCTTGGTATCCCTTGAGACTCTTAATATTCTATTCATCTAATGAATAGAATGCCTCTTAGCCTTCCTCTTAAATAATTTTTATTAAGCCATTTAATAAATATTATCCATAATTAAGTGGTTGAGTCTAATCTAGATAAGTCTAACTCAAATTTGACTCAATCCCATAATCCAATTGGATTCACTTGAGTCTAACTCAATTAATCCAATTCGGATCAAATCTTAGTCAAACTAAGATCAATTAATCTCCGAAGCATCGTGTTCTTAGTGTGTGACCCAATAGGTTCTCGTAACGTTGGCAATGTGTCTAAACCACTTTAGACACATAAGCAATGAGCGGTATCTAGCAATGCATCATTGCTACCCAAGTGACTGTTGGAACTTGGATGGCTAGAGATGGGGGGGGGTGAATATAGCCAGACACAAAAATCGCTTGAACTTAACAGATTTCTGCACTTCAAAGGTTAGTAGCACAACGGAAGCAAACACAAAACAGAGTATAAACTACAGAAATGAAAAGCAAAGAACAAGCACTAACAAAAAGGATTTACAAGGTTCGGGGATAACTTGCCCCTACTCCTTGGCGTACCCTTAAGGTGGGCGATCCCTTGATCGTCGGTAGATCAAGCCCCGGAAAATCCGGATAGAAAGCAACCTCCTTCTCGGTGGAGTAACCTCTCCACAGCGTTTCAAGATGATGAAGTATTAAGTACAGGAAACACAAGAAGAAACCTTACTCAGCACTTAGAACCGCAAGAACACAAGCAAACTCTTCACAGAGCTCCACTCAGCACAGATCACACGCAAGAACTCTCTTCTTTGTGTCTTCTCGCTGATGGACTCACCGAGCTTCTTGTTTCTTCTTCCAAATGCTCAAGTATCACAAGGTTGCTCAAGATTCACAGTAGCTTGCTCAAGAGATGGATCAGAGTAATCGCACGAGCAGAACAACAGATGTTGCAAGAACTCTACAGCTTCTTCTCCACTCCTTGGCTTATCCTGCTTCCATTGCCAAGTCACACGCTCCTCTACAGCAGCTCCCAACTGCTCACTTGCAGCAGCCAGCTACCCCTGACCTCCTCTGGACTCACTGAAACCACTCCAGTCGAGCCCCAAGTCATCAGCTCCTTAGCCGCTGCAGCTCGCGCCAGAGGACGTTACAACCTGCGGAAGCAAACGGACAAACCTGCTGTGGCGAAAACCTTCGTTTGACTTCCCTTAGATGATCTCTAAGTCACCTGCACACTTAGCAGCACATTAGAGCAGCAAATCAATAGAAGATCAAAGCATCAGAAACATATCAGTGGAGATCAGAAGTGTTCAGAGCGCGATCAAAACTCTGATAGTGCATTTTCAATTAAAGTTAGGCTTACTGATCGGTCACCGAACCGATCTAGAGCTTTGCTGGGATTCCCAGCTTTCGCAACCACAAGGGTCTGATTGGTCACCAGACCGATCAGGATGTTCCCTGATCGGTCACCAGACCGATCAGGAGGCTCTCCGATCGATCAGGCTCCAGCCTGATAGGTTATAGGACAGAGTCTGCGACACTTGATCGTTCACCAGAACGATCTGAACAGTATCCCAGATCGATCACCGGACCGATCAGCAGCCGAGCAGTAGGGTTCCCAAACTCACTGTATGCTCCCTAATCGGTCACCAGACCGATCAGGAGCTGAGCAGTAAGGGGAACCAAACTCACTGTATGCTCCCTGATTGGTCACCAGACCGATCAGGAGCCGAGCGGTAGGTGAACTGCATGCTCCCTGATCGGTCACCAGACCGATCAGGAGCCGAGCAGTAGGTTCCCAACCTCACTGTATGCTCCCTGATCGGTCACCAGACCGATCAGACATAGCTGGATCGGTCACCAGACCGATCCACGAGGGAACTCCCTGCCAACTTCCCTGATCGGTCACCAGGCCGATCCAGGCAAGGTCAAAACCATTCTAAGTCACGAGAACAAGCCTCCAACTCATCTCTGACTCGTGCTTGATCCCTCGGACCAAGACTACATACCCAGCTTCACTCACCAGGACTTCAGTCAACCTGGCTTCACTCACCAGAACCCCGCTTCACTCACTGGGATTTCCAATCACCTAACCCTCCGAGTTAGGACTTTTTACACCTAGCCCTCCAAACTAGGACTTTTCACACCTAACCCTCCAGGTTATGAATTTTCACACCTAGCCCTCCAAGCTAGGACTTTTCACACCTAACCCTCCAGGTTAGGAATATTCACACCTAGCCCTCCAAGCTAGGACTTTTCACACCTAGCCCTCCAAGCTAGGACTTTTCCACACCTAACCCTCCAAGTTAGGATTTCTCACACCTAGCCCTTCAAGCTAGTATTTTTCCACACCTAACCCTCCAAGTTAGGATTTCATCCACCAAGCCAGGCTTTCATCAAACCTAGTCCCACTAGGTATGCCTAGTCCACGACCAGGACTTAATCCTAATCATCTCAACAACCTAAACTCAAATCGGTGTCAACACCAAAACAAAAATCAGGGTCAGTCTACATCAACAGTGACGAGAAAGTCGAGATCTGACTTAACCTCTGTGACTATGACAATGTATGACCTTGTCCTTCTATCCTTGATATTTAGATTGACCAATGAGGCATAGACCGTGTCATCCTCGATCAATCTTTGTGTTTCTTGATCCCCGAGTAGACTCACTCAACCAAATGAGCTCAATATCTCATATTAACTCATTTGAGTATGGTCATGCGTTTTAGTAGTCCTACTCGATCAAGGTGCCCACAGATATCACTTCAGTCATATGGGAGGGATAGACCCCATCTACATCATTCACATCCCTCTGCATAATTTATTACATACCCAGTGATCGCATTTATAGTCCACCCTGTTACGGGTGACATTTGACGGTACTGAAGTACATAACTCCTTATGTAGGAAGCCGTAGTGACTTCAGGTCTAAGGACTATTCCTACTAATAGTCACATGAGAAAGTTTATGACACTCATATGATAATCTATAAAACTTTCTCATGGAAGGTCAATTCAGTACATATTCTCTAATGTATACTCATGTGTCAACTTGATATCACATATCCTTGACTTGTGAGCTCAAGTCATCAATTAACCTAGTCTCTATGCATTAATATTGTCCTTGAATATTAATGCTTGACTAGGAATTGTAGGACCGGTGCCATCGATAGAGGGGGGGGGGTGAATATCAACCGTAAAAATCTTCTTTGTAAACTTTTCGGTTCATACTTAAACAGAGCGTTAGTAGCAGCTAAATATTAACCAGTAAAATAGACGACAGATTGCACACGGGATTTACTTGGTTCCCAACCCCCCAGGGTCAGTACATCCAAGGCCTAAGCACGGGAACACCCGTCCACTATTGGTCTCATTTCCGAACTTTCCAGAGGCGGAGAAACTCGTCTTACAGTGCAATAATTACAATAAAAAATATAGAAAATTCAGTGCCACGTACTTCTTCCTGGAGCCTCCTGGTCATAGAGCCTCATCTTTAGCGCTTTGTCGTCAGTCAGAAAGCTCAGAATAGATCTTGGAAGTTGTGTTATGAGCCTTGGGGTCGAAGCCCCTTTTATAGGCTTCATTAGAGCGCGTGTGTTGATGGGGGTACCTCAAAGGGCTTGGTCAAAGCTCATCCTCGCGTTGAACTCGCAAAGCTGATAAACCTGCCTTATTGGGCGCCTGTATTGATGGGGGCGCCTGATTCATTCAGGCGCCTGAGTCAATAGGGGCACCTGTATCAATGGGGGCGCTTGTATTAATAGGGGTGCCCAGGAAGCTGTTTTTCAGCCTCTTTATGTTTGTTTGCTTGCTTTCTCTTCAGTTTTAGGTACCTGCAAGATACACACACACAAGGCAAACAAGTAGATAATCTTAACCTTAACGAGCTGGTTCTGACTTCGGATTTCCATGAAATCCTAGGTCAAACCGACGCATGTTCCCACCCCTGGGAATGCGTCTTTCACCTACTCCTTTCAGGAGACGGTTGCCACCCAGTTCATTCGGGTGGACTTTTGCTTAGCATCCGATACTCTCGGATCTTGAGACGTCCGAACCTCGACCCGTCTCTACTTCTGTCTTTAGTCATCGCTCAGCTAAGTTGCTCAATCCCTCGGACCAAGACTTCGTGCCCAAACCCTAGGTCCAGGACTTCGGTGCCCAACCCTCGGCCAGGACTTCATGCCCAATTCCTCGAACCAGGTCTTCGGTGCCCAACCCTCGACCAGGACTTCCTACCTAACCTCCGGTTAGGTCTTAGGTACCCAGCCCTCGGCCAGGACTTAGTGCCCAATTCCACGAACCAGGACCTAGTGCCTAGGTTAACTAGGAATTTCTTTCACTTTAGTACTCCTCTCATGACTTACTCTTCCCTTGTTCAATGTATCACTGACTTAAGCATATTGTCAAACATTGAAACACTTAGAGGAGGACATCACTGATGCAACTTGCACCAATAATCTCCCCCTTTTTGATGCTTGACAATATCATAAGTTAGATTGGTTGAAAGGGCTAAACCTTTAAAAAAATAATCTAAGTTTTGAAAATACATTTTGATCTTTGGGAGAAACACATTTCTAAGATAAGCTCACTCTTCCCTTTTTGAAAAAGAATTTTTGATTTTCATTGATCCTTTGGGAAGAAACAAAAATTTTCTAACTTAAGCTCTCACTCTCCCCCTTTGTCATACATTAAAAAAACGACCAAAACACTTGCACCAACAATAAAAGATTTTCTTTTGAAAGTACTTAGTATAATTTTTGAAATCATAGCAGAGAGCTAGTTTTAATTGCACGAGAAAATTACATCTTGAAAAGTATTGTGCATAAAAAATATTTTGTATTTTCAGAAAATTTAGAAATTTTTTCACTTAGTAAGAATATTGCCTTGGAAAAAAAAATTCTATTGAGAAAGATTTTCAAAAGGAATTGCATACTTAAATGATTTTTCCTTAGAAAAATATTTCACTTAGAGATTTAATACTTTGAAAAATATTGTGCAAAACCTTGTACTTTGAAAGATATTAAATAAATACAAGAACTTTTTAAAAATATTTGTATCTTTGACAAATATAAGTCATTTTGAAAGATATTATGCATTTTTTAAAAATATAAGTACTTTTTGAAAAATATTATGCATTTTTGAAAAACATAAGTACTTTTTGAAAAATATTATGCATTTTTGAAAAACATAAGTACTTTTTGAAAAATATTATGCATTTTTGGAAGATATAAGTGCTTTTGAAAAAATGTAAGTTCCGTAAAAAGTATAAGTTCTTTTGAAAGAAAATTACTTGACTTACATTTTGAAAGTACTTAGAAAAATATTGTTTTGAAAACATAATATTTTACTTGACTTGGTTTCTTTTCCAGTCTGACACAATCCTAGGAAACCTTGTTGACTACAAGGACATTTTCCTAAGTGTCCTGGAATTTCTCCAACTCAAGTAAACATTATTTCCAAAAAAAACTGTTTTGAAAATGATAAAGATTGAAAATGATAGAGAGATAATATGATTAAAAAACAGTACTTTAAAAAAATTATGTTTTCAAAAATGACTTAATAATGCAGTGCATGAAAATATATTAAATAATTCTTTGTAATTTGACCTTCCTCTAAACTTGACCCAGTCCTAGGAAGCTTGTTGACCACAAGTACTCTTCCTTTAAGTTTTTAGGGTTTAGTTCAGATCAAAAGAATTATCTAATAATTTCAAAACAGATAATCACAAATAAAAACTTTTCAGAAATTCTTCTTTTGACTTAGACTCCCCCTGAATTTGACACATCCTAGGAGTCCTTGTAGATCATGAAGTGGACCTTCCTCTGTGTCTTTAGGGTTTATCAAAATCAAATGAGACATAGGCACAATTTTAGAATGTACTTTGAAATTTTGAAACATATTTTGAAATGAAGGTAATTTGTCAGACATAGTTTTCGAAAAACATAAGTAATAGTATTTAAAGCACAATTTTCGAAAACCATTTTAAAAGATAGTGATTTTTCAAGGATAATTTTTAAAAGGTAGTGATTTGTTAAGCACAATTTTTGAATGAAAATTAAAAGAATTAACCACTCCTCCTGTACCGTTTGACTCTATCTAAGTGCCTTAGGGGACTTTAGTGTTGACCTAAGAGGTTTGTGTCTAATTGTGTAGGTCAAACAATTTTTTAAAGTAATATAATTTTTGAAAATCTATCATATATAATCAATCAGACAAGCATGAATTCCATAAAAACATTATTATGTTGAAGTACTATTTTGAAAAATATATTTTAAGAAAGATATTCTAATAATTTTGAAAAACAATTTTGAAAAATACTTTTCAATTTATTAGTCCTTAACATCTCACCCATTCTAGATGTCTCAATACAAAAAGCATGGTTGCCTTATGGGTGCATTGTGAGATGCTTGAATCATTTTTCTAAATTCATTGTTAAATCTAAGATTTAATTGAAACTTGTGTTAGATTCAAATTTATCAAATAGTAACATGAATTTGATTTTCGATAATCGACTTCCAGGTCTTGGTGAGGCACAAGGTCTTCTTTGGCTGTAGCCTTATTGGATCATCAACCCTTTCTTTGACAAAGCCTTTTATCAAAAATTCATTTACAAATTACTTTTGAAAAATTTTGGTCTAACTAGCTTAGGTTTTGGATCGGTAGCTTCGGCTAGTTCCACCAAACTAAACAGACAAAGTAGAATATACTTGACCTTATTAGAAGGGCTTCCCTAACGTACTATCATCTCACCTCCACCTAATACTAGGTTGATCAAGTTTTAATTATTCTTTTTCCTATAACTGTTCTAAATCATGCGTAAAATTAAACATGAATGACATGACATAAATTTTAAAGAAATAACAGATGCATGTTCATGTCATTAATGCATGATTCAAACAAGTCAAAATATTTAATTAAGTTTTTAAAGATGTATCAAATTCCCGATTTGATACATGTCATGTGAACCCACGAATATGCCAACCCACTTTGACATATTTAATTTTATTAAATTAATTGTTGTGGTTTGGGTAAGATTTTAATTAATTTGGGTTTAAGTTACTTAAGAATTAATTGGATTTAAGTTAATTATAAATTAATTAAAGTTGAATTACTTAAGAATTAATTGAAGTTGGATTAATTAAGGTTTAATTGCATTAAAATTAATTAAGGATTAATTGAATTTAAATTAGTTAAGAATTAAAATTAATTAAGGATTAATTGAATTTAAATTAAGTAAGGATTAATTGAATTTGAATTAATTAAGGATTAATTGAATTTGAATTAATTAAGGATTAATTAAATTAAAATTAATTAAGGATTAATTGAATTAAAATTAATTAAATTAAAATTAATTAAGGATTAATTGAATTAAAATTAAGAGTTAATTTGAATTTGAATTAATTAAAGATTAATTGAATTAATTAAAGATTAATTGAATTAATTAAGAGTTAATTTGAATTTGAATTAATTAAAGATTAATTGAATTAATTAAGAGTTAATTTGAATTTGAATTAATTAAAGATTAATTGAATTAACTAAGAGTTAATTTGAATTTGAATTAATTAAAGATTAATTGAATTAATTTGAATTTGAATTAATTAAGAATTAATTGAATTAATTAAGAGTTAATTTGAATTTGAATTAATTAAAGATTAATTGAATTAATTAAGAGTTAATTTGGATTTGAATAATTAAGGTTGAAATGATTAATTAATAGTTGTGGGTTTAAGTTCATAATTTTCATTATTTCGAAAATTTCTGACTCATCCACTGTTTCTTCCATATTTATCTTTTCAAGTTTTTCCAATAATTCTGATTTATTTGAATCTTTGTGATTTTTATTGACTACGACATTGATCTCAGAAAGTTCCATCTCCTCCTCATCCTCAAAATCACATTCTTCAATATCCTCAAAGTAGGTGGAGTAATTCGGGCAACTAGTTAATGTTTTGTAATAATCTTTAACACTATCTATAATTAAATTATCATCTAAGAGAATTTCATCTCTATTATCCTCAAGAATATTTTCAACAAGAGCGGTCTGGCTCTAATACCAATTGTAGGACCAGTGTCGTCGATAGAGAGGGGGGCTGAATATCGACCATAAAAATCTTCTTTGTAAACTTTTCGGTTCGTACTTAAACAGAGCGTTAGTAGCAGTGGAATATTATCCAGTAAAACAGACGACAGATTGCACACGGGATTTACTTGGTTCCCAACCCCCCAGGGTCAGTATATCCAAGGCCTAAGCACAGGAACACCCGTCCACTATTGGTCTCCTTTCCGGACTTTCCAGAGGCGGAGAAACCCATCTTACAGTGCAATAATTACAATAAAAAATATAGGAAATTCAGTGTAGAATAATAAAAGCAAACCAAAACAAAATGGTCGAAGACTCGGCCGATCTGGACCTCCGAAGTGCCGCGCACTTCCTCCTGGAGCCGCCCGGTCGTAGAGCCTCATCTTTAGCACTTTGTCATCAGTCAGAAAGCTCAGAATGGATCTTGGAAGTTGTGTTCTGAGCTTTGGGGTCGAAGCCCCTTTTATAGGCTTCATTAGGGGGCCTGTGTTGATGGAGGCGCCTCAAAGGGCTTAGTCAAAGCTCATCCTCGCACTGAACTCACAAAGTTGATAAACCTGCCTTATTAGGCGCCTGTATTGATGGGGGCGCCTGATTCATTCAGGCACCTAAGTCAATAGGGGCGCCTGTATCAATGGGGGCGCCTGTATCGATAGGGGCGCCCGGGAAGCTGTTTTTCAGCCTCTTTATATTTGTTTGCTTGCTTTCTCTTCATTTTTAGGTACCTGCAAGATACACAAACATAAGGCAAACAAGTAGATAGTCTTAACCTTAATGAGATGGTTCTGACTTCGGATTTCCACGAAATCCTAGGTCGAACCGACGCAAGTTCCCACCCCTGGGAACGCGCCTTTCACCTACTCCTTTCAGGAGACGGTTGTCACCCAGTCCATTCGGGTGGACTTTTGCTTAGCCTCCGATACTCTCGGATTTTGGGACGTCCGAACCTCGACCTGCCTCTACTTCTGTCTTAGTCATCGCTCAGCTAAGTTGCTCAATCCCTCGGACCAAGACTTCGTGCCCAAACCCTAGGTCCAGGACTTCGGTGCCCAACCCTCGGCTAGGACTTCGTGCCCAATTCCCCGAACCAGGTCTTCGGTGCCCAACCCTCGGCCAGGACTTCTTGCCCAGTCCTCGACCAGGACTTCGTGCCCAACATCCGGTCCGGTCTTAGGTGCCCAGCCCTCGGCCAGGACTTAGTGCCTAATTCCACGAACCAGGACCTAGTGCCTAGGTTAACTAGGACTTTCTTTCACTTTGGTACTCCTCTCTTGACTTACCCTTCCCTTGTTCAATGTATCACTGACTTAAGCATATTGTCAAACATTGAAACACTTAGAGGAGGACATCACTGATGCTACTTGCACTAACAGGAATGGTTTAGTATAGTATTCTCTACATCATCTCACTATCGATTCAACCAATCGATATGATGTAGATAAGAACCTACTACCCAAGGACATTATTATACTTAGTTATTTGTCACAAATATAAAGTAAGTATAATAACCAAACATGCCTTTATAATGATAGAATATGATATAAAAAGTCCCTAGTCAATCATAACATAATTGGCTCTAGGGCTCCTACTAACACGATCAACTCTATCCAAATGCTGACGTGGCACTATAGGGGTGCACGAGTATTTGGGGGTGCCTGACACGTGGCCTGGAAGATTATCCGCTTACAACGCTCGCAAACGTTTGAGTCGTGATAAAATCACTTCTCGAACGCCTGTATGCACTAGGGCACCCGAGTGCATAAGGGAACCCTTATTCATGGCCGCCTGAGTGGCTTTCGGTCAGCTTTATCCTAACCGTACTCCAGCGGGTCTTCTTGGGTGATTTATGAACCTTCCAAAGTTAGGCTCACCCAAACCCTCCTCCAGTATTCTACTCGAACGTACTTCCACTCGGCTTCTCATCCCTCGGACGTCGCGCGTGTCCTTTTCACTCCACCGGCATACTCTTCCGTAGAACTCTGCATCCCTCGGATGCACGGAGCCCATCGATTCCCTTCCTGTGCCATCTTTCTCGACCACTGCATCTTCCGCTTGACTTCTTGCACTCCTAAGCTCCTGCACACATACACACAGGGATCAAAATACAACAGGACCTAACTTGACTCAGTTGACTACATCAAAACTAACTTGGGGTACATACAAAATCTTGGTTTTGAAACTCACATGAAATTATAGCCCGTGTCAATTGGCATAAAATCTGAATCTTTCTAAATCTTCTGAGCAATACCGAGAATCTTTTACGATGATAACGGAAGACATCCTTAGACTCCAGGGAACTGTAGAAACCTACATGAATTGGAATGAGTCCGATGAAATCGTTCTAAATCCATTAATAGATTTGACCAAAACTTATTGATGGACTTATGTGATTTAGATTTTTGAAATTTTATAATGAGATCTAGTACGGAGTGTGTAAAAAGTATATATGATGTCCAATTCTAATCCTAATATACGTAGTGAAATTATGATCGCATATCAATTAATCGATTTGTAGGGATCTATAGGCAAAATTATTCAAAAAATCACAGTGGAAATAAGAGATCCCATAAGCGATCCATGCGAAAGAAAACTCATACAAAGTTAATTTACAAATTCCTATCATATAGGTATACCTTTGGAGCGTGCCCTTCGCTTATCCTGCTTATCCGAGGTATGCCGGATCTCTTGCACGTTCAAGTGTCCGTGCCTTTATGCGTATCCACATGAACACGATCTGTCAAGCTTCGGAAAAGAATCACCTTTGTGGTGTTAGCCACAAGAGGAGATTCACAAAGCAAGAAGGAGAGGGAGAAGAGGGATTTTGGCCAAGAGAAGGAAGGGAAGGAAGAATGACAAGTTATTCATCCAAATGACCAGAAAAACTCTTTTATACTCATCCCATAAATATGAAGAGTTTTTGTCTCTTTAACTTCCCTCCATTAATGCTAATAAAAACCCACTTAGAGCACATTTTCTCATTTGACTCTTCAACTTCTCTGCATTCAATGAAGAGAAACTTTTCCTCTTCCTCTATTATTAATTTATTAAACATTTTAATAAATTAATATCTCATTCAAATGTGGTTAAGTCTAATCTAAATGAGTCAAACTCAAATTAGATCTCAATCCCATAATCCAATTGGATTTACTTGAGTCTAACTCAATTAATCCAATTTGGATCAAATCTTAGTCAAACTAAGATCAATTAATCTTCGAAGCATCGTGTCCGTAGTGTGTGACCCAATAGGTTCTCGTAACGTTGGCAATATGTCTAAACTGCTTTAGACATATAAGCAATGAGCGGTATCTAGTAATGCATCATTGCTACCCAAGTGATGAGAAAATCGAGATCCGACTTAACCTCAATGACTATGACAATATATGACCTTGTCCTTCCATCCTCGATATCTAGATTGACCAATGAGCCATAGACCGTGTCATCCTCGATCAATCTTTGTGTTTCTTGATCCCCGAGTAAACTCACTCAAACAAATAAGCTTAATATCTCATATTGACTCATTTGAACATAACCATGCGTTTTAGTAGTCCTACTTGATTAAGGGGCCCACAGATATCACTCCCGTTATATGGGAGGGATAGATCACATCTACATCACTCACATCCCTCTGCATAATTCATTATATACCCAATGTGTTTTAGTTGTTGCGCAGATGATAAAGTTATTTATCTATTGCAAGCAAAAGAACCAAAATGCTAGTCGCCCGAAAAAAAAAAAATTAAATTGTTGCTAAGAGGAATTGAACCCAAGACCTCAAGAACAGAGGCTGCCAAGCTTACCAGTTGGGATAAAGGTTAGAGACAGTTTGTTCTTGCTGATATTCATACTTGGAGATTACAATAGCAATCTCGAGCAGAAGATAAATATTCCTTTATCTCATAAAGGATAAATCCTTATCCTTTAATCAGATCCAATGGATGCAGGTTAATCCCATCCAAGATTAACCATCCAGATTACATCCATGGATCAACGGCCAAGAGAAAATTCCTCAACAATCAACAATCCAAATTTATTCTCTTAGGCTATAAATAGGCTTAGAATTTAGAATTAAAGGCATCAATTGAATTGTAACCTCTCTATGTCTTCAGTGCTACAACTGTAAAGGCTTCTCCGCCTAAAGGTGTTCTGCTTGAGCGTTAACCGCCTTGGAAGCAACGTTCCAGTTGCAACCAAGTTTTTTTTAGACGAGTGCTATCTCCATTATTTTTCATAATCGTCTATTCACCCCCCCTCTAGCCGGTCCACCCCATCCAACAAGTGGTATCAGAGCCTAGTTCGTCGCAGAAGGACTAACCGCCAACTGCAGCACCATCAACCAGAATGGTCGGACCCGTCATCTACACGCCGAAATTCGAGGGGGAGTTCGCCGAATGGAAGCGCAAGATGGAGGTATTCTTCACTACAGAATTCGAATTGTTTATAATAATGCAATCTGGTTTTGTAGCTCCCGAAGAGAAGGATTTAACCAAATGGAGCAAGAAGGAACAAGCTGATTTTGTGGCGAATGGCAAAGCGGTTTACCACCTGCTTTCTGTACTCCCAGCACAAGAAGTCAACTGAATCGGCACATACGCATCCGCGAAAGAACTCTGGGAAAAATTCCTAGAGTTACACGAAGGGACTTCCGAAGCCAAGCTCGCCAAAAGGGACATTCTCCGGAACCAGCTGACCAACCTCCGCATGGAAGAAGGTCAAACAGTAGCGCATTTGCACTCAAAAATAAAAGGGTTGTTAACGGAACTGACGAATCTCGGGGAAGAGGTAAGTAACCGAGATTCGTTGAGGTATGCGCTTAATTCATTTCCGAGAAATTTCGATTGGACGTCTTTTGTTGATTCTTTTTTTTATTGCTAAAGATCTCGAGACAACTTCGCTCGAGAATTTATTTTCAACATTTGAACTTCACGAATCGAGAATTGCAGGAAATCGAATGACAAATGGTGTAGCCCTGAACGCGAAAACAACAGTACCAGAATCGGTATCCTCGGATGATAAAGAAGAAGAAGAAAAAGGATACTTGGTAAGGAAATTTAAAAAGTTTGTTAAATCTAATCAATTTTCAAAGTTTCAAGGAAAGAAGAAATCTCCGAAGAGACGAACGGTAAAGTGCTACAATTGTGATGAAGAGGGTCACATTAAAGACAACTGTCCCAAATTAAAGAACAAGAAGAAGGAAAATCAGCTGAAGAAAAAGAAAGCACTGAAAGCGACATGGGATGACACATCTTCTGACGAGTCAGAAATCGAGTATGCTGGACTTGCCCTGATGGCGAGTCATCAAGAGGAGGACGACGAAGAGAGCTCATCGGAGATGAGTATCAATGAAGGGGGAGAGTCGTCTGACGAAAGCAACAGCGACGAGGAACCACTAAGCAGCAAATACGACGACATGGTAAGTGAGGTATGTAAATTACCTCCCGACAAACTTTTTTCTGTTTTAAAATCCATTTTGAATAGTTTATGCAAAAAGAGGAGAAAGATATTGAGGTTGAAAAAGAAGTTATCTACATCATGTCCGTTAAGTATGTTCGATAACTTAAAAAATAAAAATGAAAATCTAGAAAATTTAGTTAAGAAATTGGAATTTGATATTACATGCCTACGACAGAAAAAGAATCATTATCCTGAGGGGCTGAACTGGTATCTTAAGAATCACAAGGGCCAACTTAGGAAAATACCAAGAAATTATGTGCCCCCTAAATTTTTAACTAACCCGGTTGATAGTAACCTATTTTGGATTCCTAAATCAGTCTTAAATTAATTATTGTTGTAGATATTGACTAACAATTTTTATTGTGTGTCATTTTTTTAAATTCAGTACAATTTTTTGTTACTTAAGGAAAGTTGGCTATACACTTGAAACTTTTTGAAAATTTTCGAACACTCTTCAAATTTTTATGATTTTTCTGATGAAATCATATTTTTAAATTTTAAGAATTCGAAGGAAAAAGAGTTTGACTAGATCCGATTTTTTAGAATCTATAAATTGAATGTTGACTTTGTCAAAATTATTTTTGAATTTTTTAAAGTCCATTTAGAATTTAAAGAAATTTTTTTTAATGTAATTATATTTTCTTTAATTTGAAAAATTCTTGAAAATGCTATTTTTGAAAACTAATTTTTTTTAATCTTTTAAGCTTTAGTTAAACACTTCAATTTCTTTTCACAATATGTTAACTTTTTTTCGTCCCCGGTTTATTAGTCCCCGGTTTTTGCTGTGATCAAAGGGGGAGAGTAGGCTAGTGTACAGGGGGAGATTGTAGATTTGCATTGAAACATCTTTTTCATGCTTAATCTGTTTATTTAATTTTACTATTTTTTGCTTATTTGGTTTAACCCTAACTGAACCTGGGTTGATGCACATCAAAAAGGGGGAGATTGTTGGTGCCCCAGTAAGTTTTGATGTGATTAACCAGGTTAAGTTAGGTCCTGGTATGATTAATCCCTCTGCTAAGTGTGCAGGAGCTTAGGTACGGAGGAAGTCGGCGTAAGACGTAGTGGACAAGAAGGATTATGCGGGGAAGTGAGCTGACGGGCTCGGTACAATCCGAGGGACGCGGAAGCTACGGAAGAGTACACCGGTGGAGCGAGAAGGACGTGTGCGGTGTCCGAGGGATGA
Organism: Boesenbergia rotunda; assembly: GCA_024364735.1. Classification (NCBI taxonomy): domain Eukaryota; kingdom Viridiplantae; phylum Streptophyta; class Magnoliopsida; order Zingiberales; family Zingiberaceae; genus Boesenbergia; species Boesenbergia rotunda. The sequence goes on along the minus strand of JAGFNQ010006286.1, from coordinate 1,103,769 downwards.
GAAGACGGGAGGAAGGACGCTCGAGGGGAGGAAGGACGCTCGAGGGGCGAAAGGCCGGAGTCGGGTTCGGGTGAGCCAAACTCCGGTTGGCCAGAAATCACCCAGAAGATGAACCAAAAGACTGGTCAGTTTAACCAAGTCAAACCAGACACCTGAAACAAAAAAAAAATTATTTGTTGTTGTGAAGATTCGAATCAGCAATCTCGCCTGAGTATATCACCAACCTTACTGACTGGGATAAAAAGGAGATGTGATTAAAATTGTTGCGAGCAGATGATAAAGTTATTTATCTATTGCGAGCAGAAGAACCAAAAGGCTAGTCGCCCGAAAAAGCAAGATTAAATTGTTGCTAAGAAGAATTGAACCCAAGACCTTGAGAACTGAGGCTGCCAAGCTTACCAGTTGGGATAAAGGTCGAAGACAGTTTGTTCTTGCTGATATTCTTAATTGGAGATTACAATAGTAATCTCGAGCAGAAGATAAATATTTCTTTATCTCATAAAGGATAAAGCCTTATCCTTTAATCAGATCCAATGAATACAGGTTAATCCCATCCAAGATCTGTTGATGCAGTCTAGCCCTGATTGTTGTTTTGGTGTTGACATCGATTTTAGTTTAGGTTGATTATGATTATGATGATTATGATTAAGTCCTGGTCGGGGATCAAGCATGGTATGGAAAATCCTAGTCTGGAGGGCTAGGTGTTGGAAAATCCTAACCTGGAGGGTTAGGTGTGAAAAATCCTAGCTTGGAGGGCTAGGTGTTGGAAAAGTCCTAATTCGGAAGGGTTGAGTGAAAAGTCCTAGCTTGGAGGGCTAGGTGAAAAGTCTAACTTGGAGGGTTAGGTGCAAATTCCCATCCTGGAGAATTAGGTGAAAAAGTCCTGGCTTGAAGAGTCAGGTGTCTAGCTTGGAAGGCTAGGTTGGATGATGTTCTAACTCGGAAGGGTTGGGTGAAAAGTCCTAGCTTGGAGGGCTAGGTGAAAAGTCCTAGCTTGGAGGGCTAGGTGAAAAGTCCTGACTTGGAGGGTTAGGTGCAAATTCCCAACTTGGAGAGTTAGATGGAAAAATCCTTAGCTTGGAGGGCTAAGGTGGATGAAACCCTAGCTTGGAGGGCTGGGTTTGACTCCCTGGATCGGTCTGGTGACCGATCAGGGACATTGGCACGCTGCTCCTTCGTGGATCGATCTGGTGACCGATCCAGTGATGTCTGATCGGACTGGTGACCGATCAGGGAGCGCACAGTGAGGTTGGGAATCTACTGTGTGGCTCCTGATCGGACCGGTGACCGATCAGGGAGCAGGCTGCTTCCTTGCTGCCTTGCCCCTGATCGGTCTGGTGACCGATCAAGGAGCGGACGGTGAGTGAGTTCCCTTGCTGATCGAGTCCTGGATCGGTCCGGTGACCGATCAGGGACTTTGGATCTGATTAAAAAATCACTGTTCATCTGTCCTGATCGGTCTGAGTGACCGATCAGGCTTCACTCTGATCGGTCTGGTGACCGATCAGGCTTCACTCTGATCGGTCGGGTGACCGATCAGGCGTGTATAGCCGCGAGAGCTGGGAATCCCAGCAAAGCAGTGGATCGGTCTGGTGACCGACCCACAAGCCCTGGATCGGTCCGGTGACCGATCACTTTAATTCAAATTGCACTGTCAGACGCGGTCAGAGCGTCTGATCGTATCCGATTCGCTGCTGTTTGCTTCTGATATTTGATTTACTGTGTGATTTGCTGCTCTAACAGTCTGATTAAACTGCAGGTGACAGGGGAGGATTCAAACACTCAACGAGAGGTCAATGGAGGCTTTCCTTGGAGCAGGTTTGTCCGATTCTCCATTTCAGGTTGCAACGACCGAGCTGCAGACTGGAACCGAGACTGGGGCTTGGCTGAGGGGATCTCAGGAAGACCAGAGAGGGCTCAGTGGTGGCTGGCGTTGGCAGCGTGGTAGCTGGAGGCTACGGAGGATGTTGTCACCTAGCGCTGTGTGGAGAATGAAAAGGGCGGAAGTTGGCTTTGTGGAAGCAGAGTTCGAAAACTTGTGTTCTTGCTGCGCCTTGAGTTCTCCACAACTTGCTTGCTGTGTTCTTGAAGTTTTCATCAATTTGTGCAAGCGATCTTGAAGCAATCATCCATTACTTGAGCGCTTGAAGGAGAGAACAAGGAGCTTGGAGTCCGACAGTGGGAAGACACGAAGAGGGGTTCTTGCGTGAGATCGCCACTGGGTGGAGCTCAGGGAAGTTCGCTGTGTTCTTATCCTTGCTAAGTGTTTGAGTAAGATCCTTCTTGTTGTTTCTTTGTGCTTAAACTTTATCTGTGATTGAAAAGCTGTGGAGAGGTTTCTCCACCGAGAAGGAGGTTGCGTTATATCCGGTGAAAACCGGGGCTTGATCTGCCGACGATCAAGGGATCGCCCACCTTAAGGGCACGCCAAGGAGTAGGGGCAAGTTATCCTCGAACCTTGTAAACCCTCTTGTTAGCGATCTTGGTAGTTGTCTCTGTTTGCTTTCATTTCTGTTTTCGTTTACTGCACTGCTTCATTTTCCTTTGTTTCTTCCGCTGTGCTACTGATAAGTTGAGTGCAGGAAACTTGTTAAGTGCCAAGAAAAAGTGATTGGCTATATTCACCCCCCCTCTCTAGCCATCTCGTTTCCAACAAGTGGTATCAGAGCTTGGGGCTCTGTTTACGGCTTAACATCCAAGAGTTATCTACAAGATGGCTTTGAGAGAAGGCTTTTCTACCACCCGACCTCCATTCTTTGATGGCGCCGACTTTCAATATTGGAGATCAAAGATGGAATACTATTTGAAGATGGATATCCACACTTGGTTCGCGGTGAAGGAGGGATTCACCCCTCCTAAGGATGATGAAGGCAAAGAGCTTGAGTCGTGGAGGTGGACTGCTGAACAAACTTGGAAGAGTGAAGCCGACGCGAAGGCGGTTGTCACTCTACAATGTGGCATGAACAAAGACCAACTCATCAAGGTTGGTCCTTTCACAAGTGCGAAGGACTTGTGGAACAAACTCATTGAGCTTCATGAAGGCACCCGGGATTCAAGAATTGCCAAGAGGGATTTGTTCCTCAATCAACTCCAAAATCTCTCCATGAAGGAGAATGAGTCGGTAAGTGAGCTCCATAGCCGGTTCAAGGAAGTCCTCAATGGGCTTCACTCAATTGATGAAAAGGTCGAGAACCGCGACCTTGTGAGGTATGTCTTGAAAGCATTTCCAAGGAATGCTTTGTGGTCATCCATGGTGGATGCCTACAAAGTATCCAAGGATTTATCTATTGTAAAGTTAGATGATTTGTTTTGTGAGATGGAATTGCATGAAATGGCTAACAAAGGCCCCAAGGAGAAAGGGATTGCCTTAGTTGCAGGGGACCGAACCAACAAGAAGAAGAAGGAGAAGAAGAAGGAGAAGGAGGTCTTCTCATCTTCATCCTCTTCCGAATCCGAGTCCGATTCCGAAGAAGATGGCGGTGGCTCCTCTTCATCCGAAATGGCGAACTTCGTGCGAAGGATGATGAGAAGGAATCGACACTTCAAGAATAGAGGTAACCCTAGTGAATCCAAACTTGATAAGACTAATGCATCTTGCTTTGAGTGTGGTAGGAAAGGGCATTTCAAGAATGAATGTCCAAAGCTTAAGAAGAAGGAGGAGAAATCCAAAAGAAAAGAAGAAAAATCCAAGAAGAAGAAGAAGGCCTTGAAGGCCACTTGGGATGAGTCATCCTTAAGCTTATCCGATGAAGAGAAGGAGGAGAAGAGCACAAGGCATGTGACACTCATGGCTCTTGGAGAGGAGAGCAGTGATGAATCTTCAAGCTCCTCAAACGCGGCTTCATCATCTTCGGATGATGAAGAGGTAACTTCTCCCGAGCTTGAAAAGTGTTATAGAGCAATTGCATGTTTAACTAGTATGCTTAAGAAGTCCAAAAATAAGGTTAAAGCATTGCAATTAGAAATTGATCAATTGAAAGCATCTAGGGATGATAACATTGATGATTTACATGTTGAACTGCTAGAAGATGAAATTAAATCTTTGAAACATGAGATTGTAAATTTGAAATCCTCTAAGGTTGAGGAAGTTAATGATTTGCATGATGAATTACTAGTAGAGGAAAACCAATCATTGTAGAGTGAAGTTGAGAAGCTCAAGAATATTCTTGGGAAATTCTCAACTAGCTCTAAGACCCTAGATATGATCCTAAATGCCCAAAGGGCGGTTTACAATAGGGCCGGTATTGGTTACCGTCCTAAGGAACCGTCATTTGTGTCTCTCATGTCTAGGACTGATATGAGACAATATAGGACACCCAAAATCCAAAAGAAAATGGTCAAGGCATGGGTGCCTAAGTCATGTTTAGTTGATGCTTTAGGTCCCAAGGTTTGGGTACCTAAAACTTCTATTTTTCGAATTGTGTAAGTTATGATTGAGGGGGAGCATCTATCAACTTGGTTCGTTGATAATGGATGCTCCAAACACATGACCGGGGATAAATCATTGTTTACCACACTTCACAAGAAAAGTAGAGGTAATGTATCATTTGGTAACAATGGTAGTCTTAAGGTCATAGGAATAAGAGACATTCAAATATCCGAATGTCTTAGAATTTCAAATGTCCTTCTAGTCAAGGGGATGAAATTTAATCTCCTAAGTGTGAGCCAATTGTGTGACATGGGTTACACAATTAACTTCCAACCAAGTCAATGTCTAGTTAGACAACATGACACCTTGGACACGGTACTAGTAGGAACAAGAGTAGACAACATTTATCAAGTTTCATTTAAAAGTGCTACTAATGTTTCTGCTAAGTGTTTCATGTCAAAAGAAGAAGAGTCCACCCTTTGGCACCGGAGGCTAGCACATGTTAACATGAAGAACATCCGGAAGTTGGCCAACAAGGGACTAGTCCGTGGCTTACCGAGCATCAAGTATGAGAAAGATAAACTTTGTGATGCATGTTAAATGGGTAAGCAAACAAAATCTGTACATAAAGGTAAAAGCGCTGTAAGTACTTCCAATGCATTAGATTTACTTCATATGGATCTATTTGATTGTAGTACCATCATATCATTGAATGGAAGTAGATATTGCTTTGTGATCATTGATGATTTCACTAGATATACATGGACTTACTTTTTAAAATATAAGGACCAAACCTTAGATATTTTCATTTCTTTTTGTAGAAGAGTTGAAAATGAAAAATCATCAACTATTAAGACAATTAGAAGTGATCATGGAGGTGAATTTCAAAACCAAAGGTTTTTAGAATTTTGTCAAGATAGAGGTTATAAGCATGAGTTCTCTACTCCTAGAACACCACAACAAAATGGTGTTGTAGAGAGGAAGAACCGTGTACTTCAAGAGGCCGCACGAAGCATGCTTAATGAGTACTCACTCCCGAGTTACTTGTGGGCCGAAGCTGTAAATACAGCTTGCTACGTGCAAAATCGGGTCCTCATTCATAGGTTTCTAGGAAAGACTCCTCATGAACTTTGGTTTGGGAAACCACCTACGGTTAAACACCTTAGGGTGTTTGGTTGTAAGGTGTTCATCCTAAACACCAAGGACCATCTTGGGAAGTTCACGGCAAAGGCTGATGAAGGGATACTAGTCGGGTACTCCCTCGTTAGTAAAGCCTACCGAGTCTACAACAAAAAATCTAGATTAGTTGAAGAGTCTTCTGATGTGGTTTTTGAAGAAATTCCAAAATCAAGTGACCAATCAGAAAATGTAGAAGGAGTTCAACTTGAACTTAGGAGACTAAGTTTGAAAGACACTCCAAGTGTTGTTGATGGTGATGAGTCTGATGACGGTGAACCTAGACAACCCATTGATCAGCCGGATCCTGAGACTGAACTTGTGTCTAGTGAACCCGTACAAGAAGCACCACCAACTCCTAGGCAAACTAGATTAGTCTCTAGTCATCCCCAAGACCAAATTGTTGGAGACATCCATCATGGGGTTAGGACTAGATCATTCTTCCGGAATGAGGCTAATGAAGTTGCCCTAATTTCCGAAATTGAACCTAGAAAAATTGATGAAGCATTAAGTGATCCCGATTGGATCATTGCAATGTAAGATGAACTAGGCCAATTTGAGAGGAGTCAAGTTTGGGACTTAGTCCCTAGACCCAAGAAGACCACCATTATTGGAACCAAATGGGTCTTCAAAAACAAATTAAACCATAAGGGAGAAATCATTAGAAACAAGGCACGCTTGGTAGCCAAGGGCTCAGTCAAGTTGAAGGCCTTGATTATGATGAGACTTATGCTCCCGTGGCACGATTAGAGTCCATCCGATTGATGCTTGCATTTGCAGCACATCGTGGCTTCAAGCTATACCAAATGGATGTCAAATCGGCCTTTCTAAATGGTTTGATTAGAGAAGAAGTCTATGTTGAACAACCTCCGGGGTTTGAGAGTACCGAATTCCCAAACCACGTGTTCAAGCTCAAAAAGGCACTTTATGGCCTTAAACAAGCACCCCGGGCTTGGTATGAGCGGTTGTCGACATTCTTAATTGAGAAGGGCTTCGTTAGAGGCCAAATAGACCCTACACTGTTTCTATGGAGAGATGGTGACAATATTTTTGTAGCCCAAGTATATGTCGATGACATAATTTGTGGCTCAAATAATAAGGGATATTTAAATGAGTTCATTGGACACATGGAGAGTGAGTTTGAAATGAGTCTAGTGGGAGAGTTGACTTTCTTCCTTGGACTTGAAATCAAGCAAACTCGCGATGGTATCCATGTGCACCAATCAAAGTATACACAAGAAATGCTTCGCAAATTCAACATGAATGATTCAAAAGAGGTAACCACTCCCATGGCTACAAACACAAGATTAGACAATGATGAGAGTGGTAAACCCGTTGATCTAACTCAATATCGAAGCATGATAGGTAGTTTGCTATACCTCACAGCCAGCCGACCAGACATTCTATTTGCTGTGGGTATGTGCGCTAGGTATCAAGTTTGTGCCAAGGAATCTCACCTAATCGCCGTTAAGCGAATTTTGAGATATCTCAAAGGCACAATTGGAGTCGGTCTATGGTACCCCCGTACCGAATCATTTGATTTAATTGGCTATACGGATTCCGACTACGCTGGATGTAAGTTGGACCGGAAAAGCACAAGTGGGGGTTGCCAAATCTTAGGGTCATCTTTAGTTAGTTGGTCAAGTCGGAAGCAACATTGTGTTGCTCTCTCCACGACCGAGGCAGAATATATCGCCATGGGAGAGAGTGTATCACAATTGTTGTGGATGATACATACTTTAGAGGACTATGGAGTGAGTTACAAGGGTGTGCAAGTGTTATGTGATAACATAAGCACAATTAACTTAACCAAGAATCCAGTCCATCATTCTAGGACCAAACATATTGAGGTGCGTCACCACTTCATTAGGGATCATGTAGCTAGGGGAGATATTGTACTCTCTCATGTAGAGTCCAAATCAAACCTAGCCGACATTTTCACTAAACCACTTCCCGAAAATGAGTTTAGTTTCCTAAGACGGGAGTTGAGAATGTGTCGTGCTTCATAAGATTGAATTGCATTCAAAACCCTTCATGATTATTTCAAAATTAAGGGGAAACAATTTGGGTAACTTTGGGAACATCTCACACAAACTATAAGGGTTACCAAAACGTTTTTGTTTGCTAGATATGGGGTGAGATGTTAGGATCAACTAAATTTCTCAAAATGTTAATGCATCCCTTGAGAAATTAAGTTGACGAGATAATAATCACTGTGGTGACCAAGTATGGGAAAAACCATTGCATAACATATGTGTATATGGCTCCATGATCATACTTGGACATTCCAATCAAGGAAACTTGATTGGAACATTGGATTTGATTCAAACTTATTTGAAATTGCATGAATGATTGTTGATTGAGTTTGATTCCATTTGTATGGGTCAAAGTGATTGTTGAACCTATAAGGACTTTTGATTCTTGTTAAGGGATCAATTCTAGTCATGAGATCATGTCCAAGTTCGATAAACTTCACCAGATCTCGTTGGAAAGGTTCAGAAAATCTGAAACTGAATATTTCAGATCGTATCAGTGAGTATCAGGAACCCTGATCGGTCACCGGACCGATCAGGCATAGGGCTGATCGGTCCCCGGACCGATCTGACTTCTTCCTGTAGTGTTCGGTCCACAGACCGATCAGGGAGGCAAGCAGTGACCTTCCGGAATTTTTACCAAGTGTTCTGAGCTGGCCTGGATCGGTCCCCGGACCGATCTGGCACCCTATGGTGATCGGTCCACAGACCGATCAGGGAGCTCAGAGGTTTTTCTCCGAGCCTACTGTTCGTGTCCTGATCGGACAGCCGACCGATCAGGAGCTCTCCTGATCGGTCACCTGACCGATCAGGACCTGGTCAGTCCGATCAGGCTATAGCCTGATCGGTCTGGGCGCTATCAGATCGAACGGTGATCCGTTCAAGTGCATTAAAATCTGGTTGGTGGACCGATCCACCAACCGATTAAATCCTCCCAAAACCCCTCATTGCCGAACCCTAGCGCCGAAACCTCCCACTCGCGCAACCTTTGCTTCGTGCGAAAGCGTTCCCTGTGACCTCGTCTTCCTCTCGTGAGTGTGAGCGTGCAGTTCTAAGAAGTTTCCTCCGGCTCTGTGTCTTCCTGCAAGTTCCTCTCTTGCTAAAGGAGCTTGCGTTTCTCTCTTGTGCTGAAGCTTCACCGGCGCAAGCGTTTCTTTTTCCCTTCAAAACTTCAGGAATCTCTTCAATGACACCAAAGTGAGTTTTTAGCTTCGATTTTCCTTGCCAATCAGTTCATAAAATTATGTTTTGAAGTTAATCATGGTTTGGTGTTGTTCTTGGTGTGGTGCCGTGACCTTCGTGTATTTGCCGTGACCTCATCAAATGATCAAATCGATTTTTCACCTCATTATTATTCTACTTTTGATCTTGATCAAATGTCTATCTTATGATTGAGTCTTACCTTTAATGATCAATTCTTAACCTTGTGATTCAACTTATGTTCATCGATGTGTGATCACTTCCTTGATTAAATCATGATTGTATGATTAATTCAACTCTTTAGGAAGTCGTCTAAGGGTAAAGAACCTATGGTGGAGAGCTCAAAGGGCAAAGATCTTTCGATAGCTACACCTTCTCCAAGGCCTCCACCATCTCAACATACTCGATTTCAGAGTATTAGTCTTGCTCTCAAATTCCAGTGGCACAATTTCAAATTAATGCCATGTCGAACTATAGACAATTCCTTCATCTATGAACATTGCCCAACCATCCGACACATTATCACACATTATAATCTCCAATCCATTCTTTATCTTGAGAGGTCAATCAACCTTGACTTGGTCTCTGAATTCTATAACAACATAGTGAGTGGAGAGGGCACGGGGTGGAGGACCCGTGTTGCCAGTGTTGATCTTGATTTTAATCGATCGATTTTCACTGATTTTCTCGGCTGTCGCCGGTCAGACAATGATTTCTTTCTCTACCCTTATCCTCCTGATCCCCTTCCGGTTCCATTCGATGGAGTGACTCCTGATTCCATCTACGAGTACTTTCTAGGCCATCCCAGGCCAGGGGGTTCTGGTGAGCGCACCCGTGCCTTTCCCACTTTTCCTGCTCTTCGTCTGTCTCCTGTTGACTATGTGTTGTTTAAAATCATCACCAATTGTCTCCTTCCAACTACTTCGAAACATCTTGATGAGATTCACCCGTTCCACTGCTTGATGCTCTACGGGATGCATCAGCAGTTGGACTTTGACCCAGTGGCTTCGGTCTATTTTTCTATCATCGTCCACAGTATGCCATCCTCCCAGTCAGTCTATATGTCATTTGGCCATATCATCACTGCCTGGCTGGAGTCAGTTGGCATCGATGTTTCATAGGGCCGCATTATGCCCATGGTTCGCCAGGACTGCCGTCTGGACCACCGCATGCTTGCTCAGTCCGGTATTGTTCTCGGGCCCCGGGGACTACGGTGGAAGGATCACAGATGTGAGGGAGAGCTACAGAGAGCAGCTCATGACCAGGAGCCGCCAGCTATTACTGCTGACTACGATGAGTGGGCCCCTGATCTACGCTGGCAGGTTGCAGAGATAGAACGGATGATGGCGCATGAGTTGCATATTTCCGAGCTCTGGCGAGAGGAGGTCCGCTCCGAGTTTCAGTCTTTTGATCGCCGTCTTGATGCCCTAGCATCTGATGTCTCTGAGATGAGCTCACTCCAGGACAGATGGTATGAAGAGTGGTATCATCATACATTTCCTAACGGTGCTTCCCCTAGTGGCCCTTCACCAGGAGATATCATCTACATTGACGATTCAGACGATGATGCCGCTGACGATTGATGCTATTCTGTTTGACATTTGACCTTCTGATCTCTTGCCTTTGTTTGACTTTTGGGCTGTATGCCCTATGACTTGACTATTGTGGCCTTGTGCCACACGTATCTTGCTATTTGTCTGGATATTTTATGCTTTGACTTGTCTGACTTGGCCTCACATGCTTATCTACTCTTAGTATGTCTATTGTTGATGTCATGTTGTTTATATGACTATGATCTGCATATTTGCTACATTGCCATGTTCATGCTTATAATGCTATGTTTACTTGATACATATGAATGTTATGGCATGCTTTGTGAGTTGATACTTCGTGTTCATATGATGCATGTGATTGCTATATCTTGCTCTATCTTTTTCACATGTGCTCGTATGGTTATCCAACAATCTATCACATCTTTGTTGATTTGGAATACCCCTAGGGTTGAGGGGGAGTTTGTTTAAAACTTAACAGCCCCTCTAGCCCCTTTTCGGTGTTCGACAAAGGGGGAGAGTGTGGATTGGTTAAGTTTAGGATGATCATGTTATAGGGGGAGGATCTGGATTCCCCTATGATTTTAAAGTTGAGCAATTGATTGAGAATCCCTAAACTTAAAATCGGATGTCAAACAACAAAAAGGGGGAGATTGTTGATGTAGTCTGGCCCTGATTGTTGTTTTGGTGTTGACATCGATTTTAGTTTAGGTTGCTTATGATTATGATGATTATGATTAAGTCCTGGTCGGGGATCGGACATGGTATGGAAAATCCTAGTCTGGAGAGCTAGGTGTTGGAAAATCCTAACCTGGAGGGTTAGGTGTGAAAAATCCTAGCTTGGAGAGCTAGGTGTTGGAAAAGTCCTAATTCGGAAGGGTTGGGTGAAAAGTCCTAGCTTGGAGGGCTAGGTGAAAAGTCCTAACTTGGAGGGTTATGTGCAAATTCCCATCCTGGAGAATTAGGTGAAAAAGTCCTGGCTTGGAGGGTCAGGTGCCTAGCTTGGAGGGCTAGGTTGGATTGTGTTCTAACTCGGAAGGGTTGGGTGAAAAGTCCTAGCTTGGAGGGTTAGGTGAAAAGTCCTAGCTTGGAGGGCTAGGTGAAAAGTCCTGACTTGGAGGGTTAGGTACAAATTCCCAACTTGGAGAGTTAGATGGAAAAAATCTTAGCTTGGAGGGCTAAGGTGAATGAAACCCTAGCTTGGAGGGCTAGGTTTGACTCCCTGGATCGGTCTGGTGACCGATCAGGGACATTGGCACGCTGCTCCTTCGTGGATTGGTCTGGTGACCGATCCAGCGATGTCTGATCGGACTGGTGACCGATCAGGGAGCGCACAGTGAGGTTGGGAACCTACTGTGTGGCTCCTGATCGGACCGGTGACCGATCAGGGAGCAGGCTGCTTCCTTGCTGCCTTGCCCCTGATCGGCCTGGTGACCGATCAGGGAGCGGACGGTGAGTGAGTTCCCTTGCTGATCGAGTCCTGGATCAGTCCGGTGACCGATCAGGGACTTTGGATCTGATTAAAAAATCACTGTTCATCTGTCCTGATCGGTCTGAGTGACCGATCAGGCTTCACTCTGATCGGTCTGGTGACCGATCAGGCTTCACTCTGATCGGTCGGGTGACCGATCAGGCGTGTATAGCCGCGAGAGCTGGGAATCCCAGCAAAGCAGTGGATCGGTTTGGTGACCGACCCACAAGCCCTGGATCGGTCCGGTGACCTATCACTTTAATTCAAATTGCACTGTCAAACGCGGTCAGAGCGTCTAATCGTATCCGATTCGCTGCTGTTTGCTTCTGATATTTGATTTACTGTGTGATTTGCTGCTCTAACAGTCTGATTAAGCGGCAGGTGACAGGGGAGGATTCAAACACTCAAGGAGAGGTCAATGGAGTCTTTCCTTGGAGCAGGTTTGTCCGATTCTCTATTTCAGGTTGCAACGGCCGAGCTGCAGACTGGAGCCGAGACTGGGGCTTGGCTGAGGGGATCTCAGGAAGACCAGAGAGGGCTCAGTGGTAGCTGGCGTTGGCATCGTGGTAGCTGGAGGCTACGGAGGATGTTGTCACCTGGCGCTGTGTGGAGAATGAAAAGGGCGGAAGTTGGCTTCGTGGAAGCAGAGTTCGAAAATTTGTGTTCTTGCTGCGCCTTGAGTTCTCCACAACTTGCTTGCTGTGTTCTTGAAGTTTTCATCAATTTGTGCAAGCGATCTTGAAGCAATCATCCATTACTTGAGCGCTTGAAGGAGAGAACAAGGAGCTTGGAGTCCGACAGTGGGAAGACACGAAGAGGGGTTCTTGCGTGAGATCGCCACTGGGTGGAGCTCAGGGAAGTTCGCTATGTTCTTGTCCTTGCTAAGTGTTTGAGTAAGATCCTTCTTGTTGTTTCTTTGTGCTTAAACTTTATCTGTGATTGAAACACTGTGGAGAGGTTTCTCCACCGAGAAGGAGGTTGCGTTATATCCGGTGAAAACCGGGGCTTGATCTGCCGACGATCAAGGGATCGCCCACCTTAAGGGCACGCCAAGGAGTAGGGGCAAGTTATCCCCGAACCTTGTAAACCCTCTTGTTAGCGATCTTGGTAGTTGTCTCTGTTTGCTTTCATTTCTGTTTTCGTTTACTGCACTGCTTCATTTTCCTTTGTTTTTTCCGCTGTGCTACTGATAAGTTGAGTGTAGGAAACTTGTTAAGTGCCAAGAAAAAGTGATTGACTATATTCACCCCCCCTCTCTAGCTATCTCGTTTCCAACAAGATCAACCATCCAGATTACATCCATGGATCAACGGCCAAGAGAAAATTCCTCAACAATCAACAATTCAGATTTATTCTCTTAGGTTATAAATAGGCTTAGAATTTAGAATTAAAGGCATCAATTGAATTGTAACCTCTCTAAGTCTTCAGTGCTACAACTGTAAAGGCTTCTCTGCCTGAAGGAGTTCTGCTTGAGCGTTAACCACCTTGGAAGCAACGTTCCAGTTGCAACCAAGTTTTTTTAGACGAGTGCTATCTCCATTATTTTTCATAATCGTCTATTCACCCCCCCTCTAGCTGGTCCACCCCATCCAACACTGAGGATCCTGAGGATCATGTCTGTAAATTCGAGAATGCGACCCTTTTACACCAGTATACAGATTGTGTTAAGTGTCGAGTGTTCTTGAACATTTTCGGGAGCCGCTCAGAGATGGTTCCAAAGACTGCTGCATGGTTCTATAAACTCTTTTCTAGAGTTTAGAACCGTGTTCTTGCATCACTTTGTAAGCAGCCATCGATACTAGAAGACGGCATTGAATCTCTTCACCCTCAAGCAGAAGGCGAAAGAACCTCTGAAGAATTATATACAAAGGTTCAATCGAGTGGCGCAGGATGTGCCAACCGCGATATCGGAGATCTTGGTTAGGGCCTTCACTTAAGGTCTCTCCGAGGGAGACTTCTTCTGATCATTGGTGCAGAAGCCACCCACTAGCTTCGACGACTTACTGGGGCGCTCAGTTAAGCATGTCAATATCGAAGAAGTACAATAGACCCACCGTAAAGAACCAGCCGAAGCTCCTACGCCAATCCCGATCTAGTCGGAGATAAAGGAACCACCAGCACTAGTTCGAGCTAAAGACTCTCAGTCAGAGAGAGATCACTGGGCAGGTAAGAAAAGGCTCGTAGAGACGGTGGACATTCAAGAACCAGAACCGCCGAAGAAGTACTGTGATTTTCATGGCAGTACCACGCACTCCACAGAAAAGTGCCACGCTTTGAAGAAGAGGATGAAGGAGGAAGCAGATAGCAAGCCCCGAAAACGATGGAGGAAGACGGGGTATCACCGGAGATCCCCGAGAAGGAGTCTTTCTCCTCGCGAGCGGCCATCAGGAGGTGAAGGACTCTGGCGGCCCTCCCGACCACGTTCCAGGGGGAGAAGCCGAGAGGTGGCACCTCGTTGATCCCCCTCTCCTGAGCGAGACCCCAGGAAGGGCAAGGCCCCTGTGCGAGGCCCTCCTTCGGGCCATGTAGGAGTGATCTCCGGAGGTCCTACCAGAGGAGACTCGAACCGGGTAAGGAAAGCTCATACTTGACGGTTGGAGAATTACTCCATCGGGACGAGCAATAGCCAGCGCAGAGACCCTATTATCTCATTCGGCCTAGATGACGTGGAGGACAGGGAGACGTCTCATAAGGATGCCTTGGTAATTCTCGCACACATAACTAATTATGAAGTTAAGCGTGTCTTCGTGGATACAGGTAGTTCTGTAAACATCTTGTACAAGGCGACCCAAGACCAGATGCAGATCGACGGGGATGAGCTGCTGCCTGTATCCACTCCACTCTTCGGTTTCATGGGGTACCGGGTACAGTCGATAGGTGATAAGTACCATTTTTTGTGATTATTTTAGATGTTAAAATCCATGTTTGATCCATGTTTTTATTGCTTAATTGTGATTTTACCCTAGGTTTTAGGATTTTCTATTATTTTGGACTTAATTGCAAAATTATATATTTTTGGATTATTTGGCCACTAATTTTCTGATATATTTTTGTAGGCATGAAAGGATCCTGGACCTAGGGTATACTGGGTCAAACTTGAGTCGGATGTGAACCGGATCGAATTATCAAGCCTACGATTAATCCGGGCCGTCCGATTCAAGAGCGGCTAGATCTGAGTCATCCGGGACGATCTGAAGCAATCCGAGCTAGGGTTAGGGTTGATCAAGCTCTATGATCAAGATCTGAAGGTTTCATCCCAATCAGAGCTAGATCAACCGTTGGATCAAGCAAGGAGGGCTCTAGAGCGTCCAATCACAGATAGAGTTGATCTGGACCATCCGTTGCATATCTGGAGGATCCGAGCTACCACAAGGCAGATCCTGACCCCAGATCATCATCATAAAAGTTTGGGTCAGATCAGATGAAGATCAACCGTTGGATTTCTCAAATTAATCACAGCCGTCCATTATCTCCTATTTAATCAGAAACGCTGCTCACCTTCTCCTCGTCGCGTTTCCTCGCCGTTCTTCGTCTTTCTCGTTTGTTCATCAGTTCTTGAGTAATTTTCTTCATCCAAAGGGGCGCGACCCCTCGATTTATCCTTTAGATCATGTGCTAGGTCAGTGGGAGAGCTTCTCGGTGAAATTCCAGCCTCAAATTGCCCAAGAAACAGGGATGTTGAGAGGTTTCCGCAACTCTGCCATTTGATGCCTTTGGATCGGTTGTGCTCTATTACCTTCCATCTGAGCTATCCAGAGGGGTTCCCTGAGTAGCTTTGATCATCATCCACTCACCAATTCACGCAGACGCAGCTGCAATGAAGATTTCGAATGGAAAATTTCAGATTTGAGCAATCTGAGCTGGTTTTGAATCGCAGGGGTTGTTACCATCGACTTGCTGAGCTTGCGGGTTCGAGGCTCACTCTTGCTTGACGACCAAGAAGCGCTTGAGCTTAGGGAGAGTTGAGGAGTAGTTTAATTAGTTTAAATTCGATTTTTAGCTGTTAATTTTCATACTGCTGTAATTCGTTTCTGAATTGGTTTCAGTTTGGTTAAGTTTCGTTTTGTGAATTGTTAATGCTTTAATTAGTTTCAATTATACCAGTTTATTAGCTAGTTCGGTTGTTAGTTAACAATTGTAATTGAATTCCGTTTGGTTTTTGGTTTGAATCCTTGCGTGCCATTTCCATTTGTTGCGTATCAGCCCTGCCCTGCAAATTCAGCTTTGTTTCTGAGATTTTTCAGTTTGTTCCAAATCAGATTCTTGTTTAGTTCAATTCCTGCCATTGAAGACCAATTTCGTGTGTGAACTTAGTTGATCCAAGTGATTTCACATGTAGTTTCAATTCTGAAATTCGTTTGAGCAGCGTGAACTAATTCTGTGTATCAGATTCTCTGCAATTTCAGCTGCGTATCAACTTAATTCTGTGCAGCTTCAATGTTAAGTCTGTATGTTCAGTTTTTAGCTTCTTAAATTCGTGTCAAGCAACCCTTGGGTCTCTTATACCTTATCTGAACATTAGAACTTGCACTCGCATTCAGATTGTCCTGTGTGTTTCATTCCTGCAGTCAAAGTTTTCTGCATTTCTTCAACCTATTCTGCAACTAGAGTGTGCAGCAGTTTATCTACAGCTAAGATCAGTATCAGTTTCTGCACTTTGTGTCAAGTAAACATAGTTCATTTGGATCTAAACCGAATACTAGATTCAAGCTCTCAACTTGATCTTAGTTGCTTTGCTTGAGTTCTGCATCCAATCTGTCATTGCATTTTTGCACTCAAAATTGATTCTGCATTTTACATTCTTGTATAGTTTTTCTTGAGTTCATGCTTTTCTGAGTTAGTAACCAATGAAGCTTTAGCTCTGTTGAATCTTTTCTGAAGTTATATCTTTGCACTCGAGTTCAGCTTGTTGGTTGTTTTGTCTTCGGTTTGGCTGAAATCAAGTGTTCCTTTTTCCTTAGTATCAAAGTGTAGCCTGCATTTTGTATCAAGTAATAACTCAGCTTTTGATTTGTGCCAAGTTGAATTCAGATTCTAGAGTGTTATAGAGAGTGAAATCAGCTTGTTTTGCATCTAGCTCCATCACTAATTTGCTGATTATAATTCTGAAATTCTGTTCCATTTCCGATATGCTGCAATCATTTCTGAAATTCCCTTTTTAATTCATGCTAGCACTTCATTAGTAGTTTGTCTTCCAAGTTGGAGTAAGAGGTTTCAAATCAGAATGGTTAATCACAATTTTGGCACTTAGTATCATCTTGGCACATAGGTCTCTTTCATTCCTTGCGTATCAAGTTTTGGTGGCACACATCTTGTATCTCATATCATTTCATTTTCATATTCGAATTGAACCCAGAACCCGAACATTTTATTTGAAACCCGAAAACACAAACGACACCTGAATACAAGCGCGAATCAAACAACGTCAACTAGCCCCGAGAAAAATACGACCTGTGGCCCCTATATTACATTTTCAGAGTTTGATTGTAAAAAGGGTTTCCAGCATTTCATTTATATAATTATTTAAATTTGATGAGCCCATACATTTCGTGACAACTTTAACATAGTATATTTGGGCTTGTCAAATTTTTGGCGCCGTTGCCGGGGAAGCAACTAGTTGATTTGTTTGATTTTTGCTTGTATACTTTTGGACATATCACTGGGTTCTATTTCATTTTGCTATATCTTTCATATACGGTTGCTGCCATTTTTTCTTGTTTGATTTGTGACAGGGCTGCAAGATTCAAAATGAATTCAACGGAACAATCAGAAATAGTGAAGGCACTGGAGGAGATAAGAAATGTGATAAAGGAGTGGGACTACCAACTAGAACGTAAAGCTCAGTCATCTACTTATCAGAAGCTACCTCAGCCACAATTTCAGCCACTCCAAGAATTCCAGCAGCCATATTTTGATTTCCAGCAGCCCCATTTGAATTTTCAGCACCCGAATGATCAATTTCAGCAGCCCTATCCTAATTTTGAGCAACCAAATCAGTTTTTTCAGCCACCATTGCAACAATTCGAGCAACCACAACAATTCCAACAATTTCAGCCGAATTCCAGCAATTTACAGAATTTCCAGAATTTTCAGAACGGGCAGCCAATTTTCCAGAATTTTCAGCCCAGTTTTCAGCAATTTCAGCCCAATTTTCAGCAACCATTTCAGCATTTTGAACCTCAATTCCAGCAATACAATCAAGGGCAGCAAGTGTGTCAACCATTTCAGCAAGATCCGCCTCAAAACCAGCCATTTTATCAGCCTACACAGCCCTTGAACCAGTTTTCACAGCCCTACAATCAAGGGTTTCAAGGGCAGAATTTTCAGCCTTCGCCACCTAATTTTCCAGCTCAAAATCAAAACTTTCAGGGCTACATTTCCCAGCAAAATTTTCCAGTATATCAGCCCTCTAATCAGTCCTTTAATCAGCCCCAACAGCAGGGTTTTCAAGGATCACAGCAAGCTCAAAATTTTCAACCTACTTCATCCTTTCAAAATCAGTCAAGGAGCTATGCTAACCAAGGAGGCTTTGAGAATCTTAATGAGAATGAGGCTCAACTACAAAGAATGGAGGAGATTTATCAACTAGTTGTACAATATCATCAACAGCAGCAAAGGCTTCAAGACATCGAAAGAGGCGTTGGACAAATTGCTAGTCAAGTGAATCAAATGCAAGTTCAAGGTGACCCTAGCGCATGGCCAAGTCCTTCTTCAAGTAATCTTGCACATTTGATAGAAGAAGAAGAAGATGATGTACTCATCAAAGTCTGGGCACCTAGAGCATACATTCCTCTGGAGACTCCTATTCAAAATCCAATTTCGAATGTTTCAGCTCAAGAAGAAGAAATTGAAGCTCCACAGGACCATTCTAGACTTTTATTTTGTGATGATAGTGTTATTAGTGGTCCTAATTTTTCTAATACTGTTGTTGCAGATATCACAGAAGAAGAATGCAGAGGAGATGATTCCATAGGTGTAGGGGACTGCACTAAGCCCCAGGGACCACCACAAGATTTAGAGAATGAACCAGAAAGTGTAGGGACTTGCTTGGTGGAAGCAAGCACCCAAGGATCACCAGTTGAATGTCCACCAGCGCCTGAGGCTGAAGAGGAGCATGAACATGACCAGGAGGAGACCACAGATACACCTTCAGGTATTATCCAGCACGCTCAGGTAAGTATTTCTCCTCTTTCTTCAGAAAAATTCAGTGAGATACCTAGGGATGATTCTATTGACTCTGATGATTTTATTGATATATCTTGTGTAGAGATTGTTTGTGAAAATCCAATAGAGGTATCAAATATTGTTTTCCTTGATCATCATGCATTACTTGACACATACATTGTAAATATGAATTGCGAAATAATTTTAGAGGCACCCATAATTGATGTAGTTTGCTATGATGAATCACTTGATACATCTTTTGTAGATCTGGATAGTGAAAATTTTTTAGAAGTGCCTGAAATGGATGTTATTTATTTTGATGAGTCTCTTGCTATATCTTATGCTGAGGTTGAATGTGAAAAACTTTTGGAGATAGCTGATATTGATTTGATTGGCTCTGACACATCACTTGATATACCCTTGATTGAAAATAATTGTGAAATTTCTATTGATGAGCCAGAAATTGATTTCTTTATTTGTGATGAGTATATGGATGCAAATTTTGTAGAAAATGATTTTGAAAATTTTATTGAGGCACCACAAATTGATTTAATTGGACATGATGCAGATTTGGATTTATTTCATGCAGAGACTGAACTTATATCATTTCTTTCTGACCCTGAACGCTTGAGAGAGGTATTACATGTTTTTGCAGGGTCCAGAAGACTTCAGGAGTGGGTGCTCCAACTGAACAGACTCCAGCCTCCTGGAAGGACTTCTGAAGGGCATCAAGCAGGAGGAGATGATCTGACTTTAATTAAAAGCACTCCATCCCTTGAATGGCTCTTGAACCTGAATCGCCTGAGGCCACCAGAGCTAATTTTTGAAAAGTTCAAGTGTGGGGGAGTCAGACATCTCTCAGACACCCAGACACCTCCACTACCATGGTGGAGGCTTCTTCTGGATCGACTCCGTCCACCAGAAATAAAGGGGAGATTTTTCTTTCTTGCATTTTCTTTTATCGCATTTCTCACTTTTATGTTTTCTAGAGTAAATTGAATAAATAGTCGTTGTAAATACCATGTCTTTTCTTTTAGCACTTTTGCATGAGTAGAAATAAAAGTATCCCTCTAGGTTATCTCCATAGTATGTTAGAGTCTTTTGAAAATAAATTAAATTTGGTTGTTAAAACTTAGGGTTTAGGCTCATGGATGAAATCTTGATATTTGAGTACTCCTTGCTTTGAATCTTAATTGAGGATTGGGATGAATCATTTGCACCTAGTGAGAATTAGCCTTATTTTTGTGACACACTATGTTATTGTACTCTAGAACTTGCTTAGGTTCTTTCAAAATCATATTTCAATGATTGGATCACATCTATAGAGGCTAATCCATTTGTTTTCCTTTCCACATCAATTTTTAGCAATAATCATGTTTATCATATTTGTCCTTGCTTATCTCCTACGCTTACCCTTATTTTCTTTGGACTTGTTGTTTGATTTGTTTCTAATGTTATTTTGCCCGAGACGGACAAAGATTTAAGTGTGGGGGAGTGACTAGCTTTTTGGAAAAGATTTGGCATCAAGGAGGCACTTCAATGCGAAAATAAAAAATAAAAAAAAAATAAGTTGGATTGATATCAAGATCAAATGGGAAGAAGTGTTTAAGGATGGAAGAAATTAGAAATCTCAATTCCTTATTATACTTTGGAGATCTATGCAAGTGCATGGTGCGGCAATAAAAAAAAAAAAAATCTGCAATAATAAGAAGAGGGCACACACAAGCAAAAAGAAAGGATTTTTGTGCCAAAGTGAGAAAAGTGCCACTTGATTGCAAGGGAGGTCTCCTGCCACTTATAGAATTGGAAGGAAGGCTGATCTGAAGAAGGAATGGAAGCTGAATTGAAGGAATGCAAGCAATGGAGAAATCTGAAATCTGTGCCATGCCAAAAAGAAAGAAAGAAATGCTGTGATCATTTCGAAATTCCAGCTATACTTGGTTGAAAAATCTGGATTGCAGCTGTACCTTGCTAGGAAGATCAAGTAACATGTTGCTACAATCTGAATTGAAGCTGCAAAGTCTGAAAAATCCATGAAAAGCTGCTGAAAATTTCTGCATTCGAAAAAAATCAGTGAGGGAAGCTAGTAAAGTAGTTTTGTATCAACTTCCATTTGAACCCATGCTTCCGTAATCAGCAGTGCCTTGCCGAATCTTAACAGAGCTTGCAGAATGGTTTTTGATTGAACTAAACTATTTGGGAGCTGAGAACATTACTGAATCTGAAAGAAAAAAAAATCAGTGAAGGGGCTGAAATTTGATTTACTACTTAGCCATTGTCAAGTGGAACAATTCAATTCAGCTAGTTGATGCTAAATGCTTTCAAGAAATCAGATGTTTGCAAGGATGAAGAATCAGTGATGCCGTGGATGCTGGACCTTAACAGAAGGAAAAAAAAAAGAGAAAACAGTTTGAAAAGGAAGAAAAACAAGGAAAAAGAACAAAGAAGCAAGTTGGTATCCAATTGAAGTTTCGGCACCATGAATTAGTGAAGATAATCTCATCCAAATTCAAGATCTACTCAAATACATTCTGATTTCAGTAGAGAAAAGAAAGAAAGAGGAAAAAATCAGAAAAGAAAACAAAGAGCAAAGTTGGCACGGAATTGGGAAACTTGGCTCATTAGACCAAAGAAGGGTTTTTCATTCAATTCAAGGGCAATTATTCAAGATTAACTCCACCACATTTGTGATATCACTAGAGGACTGTAAGATGGGGCAAAGCACATTGGAAACAATTTTTGAGCAACCAAGTCTCCCACTCCATCAATTTTTCCATTTCCTTGATTTCTATTCCATTTCTCACCATTTTCCATGTTTACACTTGTTTTTGTAGATGTTGATCCTAATCATGAATAATGGTGGAGATTAGATAATAAGCAAGCCTATGGTAGTGCAAGAAACATGTGTGTGAGAGTGAGCTCCACTTCCATCATCAAGTTAGAATTTAAGGAGAGAGCCACCAAAACTTCCCTTGAAAGGCTAGTGATTTAAATTCATCTCAATGACTCATGATGGATGAAAAGGTTAAGTTGTTGATTTAAGGACAAGATAGTAATCCATAGAGCTTAGATTTATGAGAATTGGCAACCCTAGGTAATTTCTTTTCATTTGTTTCTAATTATGCTTAAGGAAGCCTAAGGGATACATATTTAGTTGTTTCGCGAGACGCTCAAGGATAAGTGTGGGGGAGTTGATAAGTACCATTTTTTGTGATTATTTTAGATGTTAAAATCCATGTTTGATCCATGTTTTTATTGCTTAATTGTGATTTTACCCTAGGTTTTAGGATTTTCTATTATTTTGGACTTAATTGCAAAATTATATATTTTTGGATTATTTGGCCACTAATTTTCTGATATATTTTTGTAGGCATGAAAGGATCCTGGACCTAGGGTATACTGGGTCAAACTTGAGTCGGATGTGAACCGGATCGAATTATCAAGCCTACGATTAATCCGGGCCGTCCGATTCAAGAGCGGCTAGATCTGAGCCATCCGGGACGATCTGAAGCAATCCGAGCTAGGGTTAGGGTTGATCAAGCTCTATGATCAAGATCTGAAGGTTTCATCCCAATCAGAGCTAGATCAACCGTTGGATCAAGCAAGGAGGGCTCTAGAGCGTCCAATCACAGATAGAGTTGATCTGGACCATCCGTTGCATATCTGGAGGATCCGAGCTACCACAAGGCAGATCCTGACCCCAGATCATCATCATAAAAGTTTGGGTCAATCAGATGAAGATCAACCGTTGGATTTCTCAAATTAATCACAGCCGTCCATTATCTCCTATTTAATCAGAAACGCTGCTCACCTTCTCCTCGTCGCGTTTCCTCGCCGTTCTTCGTCTTTCTCGTTTGTTCATCAGTTCTTGAGTAATTTTCTTCATCCAAAGGGGCGCGACCCCTCGATTTATCCTTTAGATCATGTGCTAGGTCAGTGGGAGAGCTTCTCGGTGAAATTCCAGCCTCAAATTGCCCAAGAAACAGGGATGTTGAGAGGTTTCCGCAACTCTGCCATTTGATGCCTTTGGATCGGTTGTGCTCTATTACCTTCCATCTGAGCTATCCAGAGGGGTTCCCTGAGTAGCTTTGATCATCATCCACTCACCAATTCACGCAGA
This sequence comes from Boesenbergia rotunda, assembly GCA_024364735.1. Classification (NCBI taxonomy): domain Eukaryota; kingdom Viridiplantae; phylum Streptophyta; class Magnoliopsida; order Zingiberales; family Zingiberaceae; genus Boesenbergia; species Boesenbergia rotunda. The sequence continues at coordinate 1,080,686 of JAGFNQ010006286.1, read as the reverse complement.
CGCAGCTGCAATGAAGATTTCGAATGGAAAATTTCAGATTTGAGCAATCTGAGCTGGTTTTGAATCGCAGGGGTTGTTACCATCGACTTGCTGAGCTTGCGGGTTCGAGGCTCACTCTTGCTTGACGACCAAGAAGCGCTTGAGCTTAGGGAGAGTTGAGGAGTAGTTTAATTAGTTTAAATTCGATTTTTAGCTGTTAATTTTCATACTGCTGTAATTCGTTTCTGAATTGGTTTCAGTTTGGTTAAGTTTCGTTTTGTGAATTGTTAATGCTTTAATTAGTTTCAATTATACCAGTTTATTAGCTAGTTCGGTTGTTAGTTAACAATTGTAATTGAATTCCGTTTGGTTTTTGGTTTGAATCCTTGCGTGCCATTTCCATTTGTTGCGTATCAGCCCTGCCCTGCAAATTCAGCTTTGTTTCTGAGATTTTTCAGTTTGTTCCAAATCAGATTCTTGTTTAGTTCAATTCCTGCCATTGAAGACCAATTTCGTGTGTGAACTTAGTTGATCCAAGTGATTTCACATGTAGTTTCAATTCTGAAATTCGTTTGAGCAGCGTGAACTAATTCTGTGTATCAGATTCTCTGCAATTTCAGCTGCGTATCAACTTAATTCTGTGCAGCTTCAATGTTAAGTCTGTATGTTCAGTTTTTAGCTTCTTAAATTCGTGTCAAGCAACCCTTGGGTCTCTTATACCTTATCTGAACATTAGAACTTGCACTCGCATTCAGATTGTCCTGTGTGTTTCATTCCTGCAGTCAAAGTTTTCTGCATTTCTTCAACCTATTCTGCAACTAGAGTGTGCAGCAGTTTATCTACAGCTAAGATCAGTATCAGTTTCTGCACTTTGTGTCAAGTAAACATAGTTCATTTGGATCTAAACCGAATACTAGATTCAAGCTCTCAACTTGATCTTAGTTGCTTTGCTTGAGTTCTGCATCCAATCTGTCATTGCATTTTTGCACTCAAAATTGATTCTGCATTTTACATTCTTGTATAGTTTTTCTTGAGTTCATGCTTTTCTGAGTTAGTAACCAATGAAGCTTTAGCTCTGTTGAATCTTTTCTGAAGTTATATCTTTGCACTCGAGTTCAGCTTGTTGGTTGTTTTGTCTTCGGTTTGGCTGAAATCAAGTGTTCCTTTTTCCTTAGTATCAAAGTGTAGCCTGCATTTTGTATCAAGTAATAACTCAGCTTTTGATTTGTGCCAAGTTGAATTCAGATTCTAGAGTGTTATAGAGAGTGAAATCAGCTTGTTTTGCATCTAGCTCCATCACTAATTTGCTGATTATAATTCTGAAATTCTGTTCCATTTCCGATATGCTGCAATCATTTCTGAAATTCCCTTTTTAATTCATGCTAGCACTTCATTAGTAGTTTGTCTTCCAAGTTGGAGTAAGAGGTTTCAAATCAGAATGGTTAATCACAATTTTGGCACTTAGTATCATCTTGGCACATAGGTCTCTTTCATTCCTTGCGTATCAAGTTTTGGTGGCACACATCTTGTATCTCATATCATTTCATTTTCATATTCGAATTGAACCCAGAACCCGAACATTTTATTTGAAACCCGAAAACACAAACGACACCTGAATACAAGCGCGAATCAAACAACGTCAACTAGCCCCGAGAAAAATACGACCTGTGGCCCCTATATTACATTTTCAGAGTTTGATTGTAAAAAGGGTTTCCAGCATTTCATTTATATAATTATTTAAATTTGATGAGCCCATACATTTCGTGACAACTTTAACATAGTATATTTGGGCTTGTCAATAGGCCAGATCTCTCTATCTTTGTCATTGGGAGATGACACGTTGGAGAGGACGAGGAGGGCTCCCTTCCTGGTCGTGGATGCACCCTCATCCTACAACCCCATCCTCGGACGTCCTGCGCTCAGTGTGTTTCAGGCGGTGGTCTCAATCTACCACCAAAAGATCAAGTTCCCAGTGGGCGATCAAGTAGCCGAGGTCAAGGGAGACCAGCTGACTTCCCGACGATGTTATAGTGGGGAGGTCAGGTCAGAAGCCCACAAGAACCTGAAGGCTAAAGAAGCTCTGCAAGTTGATCTTGCCAACCCTCGAGAGGAGGAAGGATCCGACGAAGAATGGAGGGATGTCGATGTTAGTGCATCGACCCAAGTGTGATTGGGTAGATCATGGGTTTTGATGTGTGTGTCAATATGATTAAGTTAAGTTTTTATGTTGATTTGATATGTGTGCTTGAGTCGTGCAGGACTTGGTGAATCACACATGAAGTAACGGAGTGAAGCATCCGAGGGACGAAAGCCAAGGAAGAGAACTTCAAGGGCGACCCGAGGTATTAGGATGTATACTAAAAGTCTTGCTTTCTCTATGGACATCTACATTTTGAAAGATAATCACAAGATCACTAATTGCATATTTATATTAGTATGTGCATATTGTCTAATACTTTACACTGTAGATAACATGATGCGTGGTGTCGCACAGAAGATCATGTTATCAGTCCCTTGTAAAGTATAAGTAGAGGCTCACAACCGAGATGGATTTGGACAAACCATCAGGATGGTTGTAGTGTAATTTGGTGTTGGTTTATCTTGACCATAGAATTACACTAGTGTACTTTGTGTGCATTGAGCAGGACCGACATAAAGGTGATTCGATTTATACTGACTTTATAATTGAATCAAACCTCAATTTATTATGGAGTAGATGCTTTTAATTCTGACTTAATAACGGACATATGTACTTAATATTTATTTTTTTGATTTACCAATGGGCGAGATTTATTATGTTAAATCAATAGACCCGGTAAGTTGGGAAATAATATTATTTACATGGTGTGTCGTTGATTATAGACGGAAACCGTGTTCTGGTGAGTCGGGTTGATGATGCTCCCTTAATGAGCTCATAAAGTTCATCATGTTAAAACCTGCAGGTGGACTTGATCCGACATGATGATAAGGATGAGTGGTACTAATCAAGGAGTTAGATGTTGATTAATTAAAATTGTCAGTAATTTAAATTAATCAATGGGCATTCGATATCTTAAACACGGGGAGATACTTGTACTCATAATAGGTGGAGCCCATATTTAAATATGGGGGTTGGTGAGGTAGTTCAATGAAGAGCCTTTAGTGGAATGGATCATCATTAATGGATCGGGCCTTGATCCATTAGGTGGCCAAGACCCAACTCCTCCTCATGGCCCCTATTGTAGCCCTATAAATACCCCATGAAGCCATCATGTAACCTAAGTCTCTTATTCCTCTCCCTTTCTCTCTCTCTTTCTCTCTCTCTCTCTCCCCTAGGGTTTAGGGCGGTTGGCGGGTTGGAAGGAAGAAGAGGAAACTCTTTCTCTTCTCTTCTCTCATTTTCTCTCCACTTGAGGCATGGCACAAGGAAGGAATGAGGCTTCCTCTTCTTCTTCTTGGTCGGACGCAAGCTTGGGTGGGTGAAGAGGAGGCCGGCGGTGGCATCCTTGGTTTCCTTAGGGTTCCGACGCCGCCAACCTTCAAGGAAGGTGGTCGGCGGAAGTTTGAGGAGAAAGCTCGATTACCTTGCCTTCTCCTTCGGTCGGCAGCAGCTGTAGGAGGAGGAGGCTCTTCCAAGCAAGGTGAAGGAGAGGAACCTTGGTCTTGTGGCCGGCGGCACCTACGGTTATCTCATGGTTGGTCGGCGCAAGTAGGAAGGAAAGAGGTGGTGCAAGGCTTTTGTTTGGTGATTTCGGTTCTTGGTAGATCGTCGCCCACACGACGTCTAAGAAGGGGAGGGTTATACAATAGAAGATCGCGAGGTAACGAGAGGTATAACTTTCTCTTACGGCTATTAGTTCTTTCTATCATTTTATGTGGTTTAATTAATTATTTGTTAATTAATTATGATAATTAATTATTGTGGACCCCAATGATAAACACAAAAACTGGCGATCCGCTCGTCATCTATTCCGTGACTAATTAGTTAGGCGAGTTACAAGGCTTGAACAATAAGTTTGCCCAAGTTACGTTGTAACTCGAATCAATTAGTACAACGACGAGATGGTCATTTTGGGAAATAAGTCTCCATTCGGATTAAAATTTTAATCCATGGACATGAAGAGGTTTCCCATGCGTGATCTGGCATCCCTAGTGCACAGAGGAAACATGAGGAAGTAGACTTCAAAAGCATATGCGAAGGATGACATGGAGGCAAGTCGTGGGCTTGTTTGCGCATCCGAGGGACGAGAGCCGAAGGAAGAGAACTTCAAGGGGCAAACTGAGGAAGTGGACCTCAAGGCATACGCGAAGGATGGACTTCAGAGTGAGTTTGAGTGATATTGTAAGCTGGGCAGTCAGCTGGCAAAGGGAGCAGTCGACTGCCAACGTCGAGTGGAAACTCACAGAAAGATCAGTCGACTGGTCCAGGCATCAGTCGATTGGTTTGCTTTAAAATAGAGTCGTTGGCTGGGCATTAGTCGACTGGCCCTTGGGGAAGTCGACTGATGTCGGGGCTGAGCTGTTTGGATAATAACTCTCTCCTCTATTTAAAAGGAGGCTTTGGGGCATGAATAGGTTACGGTTATTGATTGCTAGATCCTATTCTAAGTGCCCAAAGCCTCCATAGCCTATTCTCTTCCTCATACTCTAAATCTTATCTTGTAAAGGAGGAAGAGAGCATCTTGTGAGGGTTTCTCCACCTTCAAGGAGAAGATCATAGTAGAGCTTGATTGTGTGGTGTGGATCCTTGGATTAGTCACCTCTAGGAGGTGGATACCAAGTAAATCAAGGGAGTTAGCATCGCTTTCTTTGTTAGTTGATTTTGTCTATTATTGTTTTTGTGCTTTAGCTAACATTCTTGTAGACAAAATCAAAGAGGAGCTATTCACCCTCCCTCTAGCCTAACGCCAAGGTCCTAACAAGTGGTATTAGAGCACGGTTCATTTCAGGAGAACTCACCGTCAACCGGAACATCAAGATGGCGTTTCAAGAGGGATATAGCACCGCACGACCACCATTCTTCGATGGCAACGACTTTGCATATTGGAAAGGTAGAATGGAATACTATTTAATGAATGATATTGAAAATTGGTTTAGTGTTGTAGATGACTTTGAGATGCCAAAGGATGAGAGGGGAGAACCTCTTCCTACCAAGAATTAGTCAAAAGAGATTATGAAGAAGGCTCAAGCAAATGCAAAAGTCACAACAACTCTACAATATGACCTTTCAAAGGAGCAATTGAACAAAGTCGGACCATTCAAGTCCGCCAAAGAGCTTTGGGAAAAGCTCATTGAGTTAAATGAGGGATCAAATGAATCAAGAAGAACTAAGAAGGACCTCTTGGTGGCTCAACTTCAATCCCTCACCATGAAGATAAATAAAACCGTGAGTCAATTGTTGGGACCGGGTGCATGCCGACGCGGACACGTATTGTAATTGTTACATAATTACATGCAGTGGAAACAAAAGCATGAATAATTTCCTAAATTATTCTAACACATATCCTAAGCATGCAATGTGTTCACATAATCGTAATATAAAATTTTTGCAGAAAAGGAGATTACTCTACGAATTACCTTGCGTAACTTGGAAGAAGGGACGAGATCCAACCGTTAGCGTCCCTTGAAAGCTCCGCCTCTATTCGTATCCACGCCGAGTATCGTCGGGATGACTTCGCTAAGCCACAAGTTTCGTGTTCACGAGAACTACTAGATTCTCCGTGAACACGACGAAAACCGAGAGAGTAATCAAATCGAAAGACTCACCACCAAGGTTGGTCGAAGAGGAAGATCGTCTCAAGGAAGAACTTCGTCGCCTTGATGCTTCTCCTTGTGCTCACGGCAAGAAGAAAGAAGGAAGGCCTATGGCCGGCCAAGAGAGAGGGAGAGAAGAAGAGGAGAGAGCCCAAGCAATTCTTGGATGGATCCTCTTCCATGGCACCCCATGGGTCCTTTATATAGGGAGAGGTTTCTTAATTCTCAAGCAAACCTCTCCTTAATTATGGAATAATTTCTCAATCAATCCATAATCAAGGCTCTCATGATCAAGCTTCTTCTTCTTGATTATAGAATAATTTCTCAATCAATCCATAATCAAGGCTCTCTTTCTTTTGGCATGATTCTATAAAATTTATAAAACAAACCAACCATTGGTTCATTATATAAAAATTTATAAAACAAACCAACCATTGGTTCATTATAAAAATTTATATATATAAAATTTATATAACCTTTTATAAAATAAACCAACCTTTGGTCTATTTTATAAAACAAACCAAAATAGCCTTATCCTTTTATGGTGGTGGCCGGCCATGACAAGAAGAGAGGAGGCCCCCTCCTTGGCCGGCCCATCTAACCCCAATTAGATCAAATCCTTAATGAATTAAACTTATTTAATTCACCCATTAAGTCTTTAAAAGACTTAGTCATTCTATGCTTCCGATGCGTCTGAAATAAATTCAGTTTTGACTATTGTTTGGACTTACCAAAAATAGTCTATCTCGATTGGAGAATCCAATTCTCAACTCGTTTTAAATCCTTCGAATTACTCGTTATGCGTGTGACCAAATAGGCTTTCAATTTATGTTGGTCGTCCATAATTAACTAATTAATTATAGAACGATGATGAGTAGCACCTAGTAGTACATCATGATCCCCAATTAATTGAAAGATCAACGGTTGACCTCAGAAATGATTCTGAAACCCTTCAGCAGCTATAATGAATCGTGCCCCATTCCCTTCACCATCTTATACCCACTTGGTTCAGGACATGGTCTATGTGTGTCAGTCCCCACTAGGCTGACTACGTCACACCTAGCCCAAGTAACGTTTCCTCGTCCTATGGATTATAATTACTCTCATGTATTTAAGAGATTCATACTCTGAACATGTCATGCTCTGGCCAGAGGCTTCGAGTAACAATCCGACGATAGGCCTCGGGTATACATCTCCTCGCAAGGAGTGGTGAATCCTTTGTAGGCTGTTCAAACATCTTCGGGTACTTCGGCTTATACCCAATCATCCTGGGTCAACACCTCCTTGGAGATGCTTGCTTAAGATGTCAAAGTATAAGTCTCCATGACCAAGATGACTTGAACACCGCAAGTCAAAGGAACATCGCACTTAAGCTGCAGTAAGAACTTCATTGACATATCTATATGTAGACTACCATATGAAGTTTTACAGCCAGTCACTCCAATGAACTAGTTCCCTTAACTAGCATTGATGTTTATCTCCGGACATCTCAATGTCACCAGCCAGTGAGAATCAGCTGATTAGAGAATAACTCATGCTAGTCTCAACAGAATTGATAGTGTTCGTATTTATCAATTTATCGACTAGGGACAATTTCAATACTTCACAATTGCACATGTAGAGATAATCACTAGTTGTGAATTCATCACAAATTCTCTCATGCTGTGAATTGTATTGCGGACATTCAATAAATGAGTTTAAGATCTCAATCAAATACACAAACATGTATACCCAAATAGTGAATATTTATTTATTAAAATAAATGATTACAATCATAAGGCGATTGCCTTAGGACACTTCTCTCATATTACTAACAAACTTCCACTTGGCCTAATGCCAATCGCTACGGTGCCCAATACCACAGGCTCTAACATGACCCTCAAACTTGCTTTGAGGCAAGGCCTTAGTTAAAGGATCCGCTAAATTCCTTTCAGTGGGAATTTTCTCAATTTGTATATCATTCCTACTTATAATCTCTCTAATCAGATGATAGCGGCGAAGCACATGTTTGGATCGCTAATGAGACCTTGGTTCCTTTGCTTGTGCAATAGCTCCATTGTTGTCGCAGTAAACCGGTATTGCTTCATCAATGGTTGGAACCACACCAAGTTCTGAGACAAACTTCTTGATCCAGACTGCTTCCTTTGCTGCTTCCGAAGCTGCAATATATTCCGCTTCCGTGGTTGAATCCGCTACGGTATCTTGCTTGGAACTTTTCCAGCTTACTGCGCCTCCATTCAGAATAAATACGTATCCGGACTGAGATTTGGAGTCATCCTTATCTGTCTGGAAACTGGCATCTGTATATCCACGTATTATCATATCACCTTCTCCATATATTAGGAACATATCCTTAGTTCTTCTTAAGTACTTGAGGATTGTCTTGACAGCCGCCCAATGATCCATTTCTGGATCAGACTGGTATTTGATTGTGACGCTTAGAGCATATGATACATCGGGCCTAGTACATAACATAGCATACATGATAGATCCTATCGCGGATGCATAAGGAATCTTATTCATGCAAATCCTCTCGTCTTCTGTGCGCGGACACATAGACTTTGAAAGGTTGATTCCAAGCCTGATGGGAAGATAACCTTTCTTGGATTCCGACATGCTAAACCTTTCTAGCACTCGGTCTATATATGTAGACTGCGAAAGACCTAGCAACCGTTTTGATCTATCTCTCTAGATTCTAATCCCAAGGATATAGGTTGCTTCTCCCAGGTCTTTCATGGAGAAAGTTTTGGACAACCAAATTTTAACTGACTGTAAAACTGATATATCGTTTCCTATAAGTAAAATATCATCGACATATAACACTAGGAATACGACTGCACTCCCACTAACCTTCTTGTATACACAAGGTTTGTCAGGATTTTGTGAGAAATCAAACTCTTTGATTGTCTCATCAAAACGGATGTTCCAGCTCCTGGATGCTTTCTTTAGTCGATATATGGATCGTCGAAGCTTGCATACTTTGGTTTTATTAACCGATGTGAAACCTTCAGGTTGTATCATGTATACATCCTCAAGCAGGTTTCCATTAAGGAAAGCTATTTTCACATCCATTTGCCATATCTCATAATCATAATGAGTTGCTATGGCCAGGAGCATCCGAATGGATTTGAGCATAGCTACTGGCGATAGGTTTCGTCATAATCAATTCCTTGTTTCTGACGATATCCTTTTGCCACTAATCTAGCCTTAAAGGTAACAACATTACCTTCCATGTCGGTTTTCTTCTTGAAAACCCACTTGCACCCTATGGGCTTAATCCCTTCAGGCGGGTTAACCAAGTCCCATACTTGATTTTCGTACATGGAATCCATTTCCGACTTCATGGCTTCAAGCCATTTATCCCTTTCTGAATTTATCAGAACATCTTCATAACTGATAGGTTCGTCATTGTCAACGAGTAACACATCGTTCGATTCACTTATGAGAAATCCGTATCTCTCTGGAATATTGCGTGTCCTATCAGACCTACGAAGAAGTGGTGTTGTTTTAGGTTCAACTGATAGCTCATCATTATGAGTTATTGGTTGTGGGTCTAGACTAGGTGTCTCTGTAATGTCTATTGGAGTTTCTTGAACTTCTTCAAATTCAATGCTACTCCCACTGTTTTCTTGTAAAAGAAATTCTTTTTCCAGAAATACAGCATGCCTTGAAACAAACACCTTTTGTTCCAAGGGATGATAGAATTGGTAACCCTTCGTTTCCTTAGGGTATCCAATAAATAGACATTTATCAGACTTAGCATCCAATTTGTCTGATACAGTCCGCTTTACATAAGCAGGACAACCCCATATTTTAAGGTGAGTTAAATGAGGTTTCTTACTATTCCACGTCTCATATGGAGTAGTAGAGACTACCTTGGTCGGGACTCTGTTTAGTAAGTAAACAGCTATCTTAAGCGCATAGCCCCAAAAGGATTTTGGAAGAGTTGCATGATTCATCATAGATCTAACCATGTCCATCAAGGTTTGGTTACGCCTCTCAGATACACAATTATGCTGTGGTGTATATGGCGGAGTCCATTGAGACAATATCCCATTGTCCCTAAGATAATCTTGAAACTCTTGACTCAAGTATTCACCACCCCGATCAGATCGAAGTATCTTAATACTTTTGCCAAGCTGTTTCTCTACTTCACTTCTGAACTCTTTGAATTTCTCAAAAGCTTCAGATTTGTGTTTCATTAAGAACACATACCCGAATCGTGAGTGATCATTGATAAAGGTAATGAAGTAGCTATAACCTCCTTGTGCAAGAGTTGACATTGGTCCACATACATCAGTATGTATTAGACCAAGCAATTCTCCCACTGGTTTACCTTTTCCGAAAAGGGTAATTTGGTCATCTTGCCTTTTAAGCATGATTCGCATGTATCAAATGAACCGGGTTCAAATGATTCCAGAATTCCACATCGGTGTAATTTGGTCATGCGTTTCTTACTTACATGGCCAAGACGACAATGCCACGTATAGGAGTCTATTTGATTATCTATTCGAGCACGTTTGTTGCTAACTTCGATATTGAAAACGTCACCGGATAATCTAACGTGTAGATACCATTGTATAAAGTTCCGGTCCCATAAAGAACACCATTTAAAGTTATGTAACAGCAATTGTTACTAAAAGTTAAATGATAACCCTTTTCATTCAAGCATGAAATAGATACAATGTTCTTTATTAACGAAGGAACAAAATAACAATTATCCAATTCTAAGACAAGTCCAGTAGGGAGCTTTAGCAAATATGTTCCGATGGCAACAACAGCAATCTTTGCTCCATTTCCAACTCGCAAATTCGCTTCTCCCTTGACGAGTCTTCTTCTATTCCTTAGCCCCTGTATATCATTACATATATGTGAGCTACACCTAGTATCAAGTACCCAGGTGGACGAGAAAATAGAGTGACATTCAATAACGAAGATACCTGAAGAGGATGGGGCATCGGATGCCTTCTTCTTCAAGGACTCAAGATAAACCTTACAGTTTCTTCGCCAGTGACCCTCCTTGCCGCAGTGATGGCAAGTACCTTTTGGTGCCTTTTCAGTCTTTTTGGCCTTTTTCTTCTTTCCCTTATTCTGGTCTGGGGACCGATCAGGACACTTCCTGACCGATCAAGCTCCAGCCTGATCGGTTATAGTGAGAAACCCGTGACGTTTGATCGTTCACCTGAACGATCTGAATAGTATCCCTGATCGGTCACCAAACAGATCAGGAGCCGAACAGAAAGGTTCCCAAAGTCTCTGTATGCTCCCTGATCGGTCACCAGATCGATCAGACATAGCTGGATCGGTCACCAGACCGATCCACGAGGGAACTCCGCGCCAACTTCCCTGATCGGTCACCAGACCGATCCAGGCAAGGGTAAATTCACTCTAGGTCATGAGAACAAGCTTCCAGCCCTTCTCTGACTCGTGCTCAGTCCCCCGGACCAAGACTCCGTGCCCAGTTTCACTCACTAGGACTTCAACCTAGCCCTCCAAGCTAGGACCTGGCCCTCCAAGCCAGGGTTTCATCCAACCTAGCTTCCCAAGCTAGGACCTGACCCTCCAAGCTAGGGTTTCATCCAACCTAGCTTCTCAAGCTAGGACCTGACCCTCCAAGCCAGGGTTTCATCCAACCTAGCTTCCCAAGCTAGGACCTGACCCTCCAAGCCAGGCTTTTATCCAACCTAGCTTCTCAAGCTAGGACCTGGCCCTCCAAGCCAGGCTTTCATCCAACCTAGCTTCTCAAGCTAGGACCTGACTTCACTCACCAGGATTTCATGCCCAGTCCTCGACCAGGACTTAATCCAAATTCGCTCAACCAAACTTAAATCGTTGTCAACACCAAAATAACAATCGGGCCAGACTGCATCAACACAATGAAGCCGAATACGAGGCGATCCTAGCAGGCCGGCAAGCAACCAAGCATGTGGGAGCTACTCGGTTATTGTACATTCAGACTCCCAGCTTATGGCACAATAAAAAAAAGGGCAACTTCGAAATAAAGTGTGAACGTCTACAGAGGTATGTAGCCCTCTATTAGCAGCTAAAAGCTTCTTTCACGGAGGTTATCCTATAGAAGATCTCCCAGACAAACAATGTCAAGGCAGATGAGCTAGCCAAGTTGGCTAGCTCCATCTTAGCATAGCAGCTAGACGAGCCTAGTGCCCCTGAAGAGACTGTAGCTCAGATTGGAGAAGAGGCGGAAGGCAATACCGTGGCCGATTGGAGAGATCCCTATGTGGAGTTTCTACGCAGCGGGAATGCTCCAAGCAGGGATCAAGGAGTCTGATTATTCCGCCGCCAGGCTGTCAGATTCACATTAGTCAGAGATCAACTATATAGGAGAGTCTTTGCCCGACCACTCCTCAAATGTGTCGGGCCAGAGGAAGCCGACTATATGATGCGAGAAGTACATGAAGGCATTTGCGAAAGTCACATTTGGGGAAGGTCTCTGTCTAGGAAGATTATCCTGGCAGGGTACTTTTGGCCGACTCTGTAGGCCGACACTCTCAAGTTCATGGTCGGATGCGAGGCCTGCCAGAAATATCAACATGTGACTCATCGACCAACCGAGCCCCTGCGAGTCTCCACAGTGTCCTGCCCATTCGATCAGTGGGGAATGGATATTGTAGGCTCATTTCCCATAGGACCTCAGCAAAAGAAGTTCCTACTAGTTCTCGTGGACTATTTTTCCAAATGGGTGGAAGCTGAGCCTCTGGCACACATCACGGAGGCCGCTGTGATGAAGATCCTATGGAAGAATATTGTCTGCAGATATATCATCCCTCACAAGCTGGTGTCGGATAATGGAAGGTAGTTTGCTGGACGCAAACTCAAAGAATGGTGCGAGGGGCTAGGTATTCGCCAAGCCTTAACATCGGTCATGTACCCTCAGGGCAATGGCCAAGTCGAAGTCGTTAATCGGGAAATCCTCAGAGGACTCAAGATAAAGCAAGATCACGTCGGAGGCAACTGGGTCAAGGAGCTCGCCAATATCTTGTGGTCCTACCGCACCACTCCACGAGAAGGAACAAGTTAGAGTCCTTTTCAGCTAGTGTATGGAGCTGCAGCTGTGATTCCAGTGGAAGTAAGCGAGGAGTCCATCCAGTGGCAGCACTATAACAAAGAGGACAATGATCAAGAGTGCCTGATCGACCTAGATCTCGTGTCCGAGGTCCGTGATAAAGCAGCCGCCCGGCTTGAAGCGTATCGACAGTGTATGCAGCAAGCCTACAATTGTCGAGTGATTGCCCGCCTTTGAAGTCGAAGACAAGGTCTGGAAAAGGATCAAGCCAGTCGGCAACCAATGGAAGCTAGAGCCTTAGCGGGGCGGACCCTACATCATCACCAGAAAGCTCACAGGAGACAACAACTATCTGAATGAAGACACAGGCAAGGGGTTAGAGAGTCCATAACATGCCAATCATCTCCGACCCTATCGTACTCAGTGAGATTTTGAGTAGTTCACATACAACTTGTATTCTTGTTGGCACTGCCTTGCAATTCAATAAACAAAGAAGCAAATTAAATATTATTTGAAGAACACCGAGTACTCACCTGTTAAAACCCTACTACCTCGCGGTGCTGCGGATGCCTGAGGTGAGTAGGCTTGGTCTGGGTGCTGCGGATGCTTGACCAAGAGCTATAAAAACCCTACTACCTCGCGGTGCTACGGATGCCCGAGGTGAGTAGGCTTGGTCTAGGTGCTGCGGATGCCCGATCAAGAGCTGTTAAAACCCTACTGCCTCGTGGTGCTGTGGATGCCCGAGGTGAGTAGCCTTGGCCGAGGTGCTGCGGATGTCCAGCTAAGAGCTGTTAAAACCTTACTACCTCGTGGTGCTGCGGATGCTCAAGGAGAGTAGGTTTGGTCCGGGTGTTGCAGATGCCCAACTAAGAGCTATTAAGACCCTACTGCCTCGTAGTGCTGTGGATGCCCGAGGTAAGTAGGCTTAGCCGAGGAGCTGCGGATGCCCAACCAAGAGTTGTTAAAACCTTACTACTCGCGGTGCTACGGATGCCCAAGGTGAGTAGGCTTGGCCGAGGTGTTGCGGATGCCCGACCAAGAGCTGATAAAACCCTACTATCTCGTGGATCTGCGGATGCCCAAGGTGAGTAGGCTTGGTCTGGGTGATGCGGATGCTCGACTAAGAGCTACTAAAACCCTACTACCTTGCAGTGCTGCGGATGCCCGAGGTATGTAGGCTTGGTCCGGGTGCTGCAGATGCCCAACCAAGAGTTGTTAAAACCCTACTACCTCGCGATGTTGCGGATGCCCAAGGTGAGTAGGCTTGGTCTGGGTGCTGCGGATGCCTGACCAAGAGCTGCTAAAACCCTACTACCTCGCGGTGCTACGGATGCTCGAGGTGAGTAGGCTTGGTTTGAGTGTTGCGGATGCCCGACCAAGAGCTGTTAAAACCCTACCACCTTTCGGTGCTGTGGATGCCCGACCCAGAGCTGGCTTGGCCGAGGTGATGCAGATGCCCGACCAATAGCTGTTAAAACCCTACTACCTCGCGGTGCTACGAATGCCTGAGGTGAGTAGGCTTGGTTGAGGTGCTGCGGATGTCTGGCCAAGAGCTGCTAAAACCCTACTACCTTGCGGTGTTGCGGATGCCTGAGGTGAGTAGGCTTGGTCCGGGTGCTGCGGATGCCCGACCAAGAGCTGTTAAAACCCTACTACCTTGCGGTGTTGCGGATGCCCGAGGTGAGTAGGCTTGGTCCGGGTGCTGCGGATGCCCAACTAAGAGCTGTTAAAACTCTACTACCTCGCGGTACTGCGGATACCCGAGGTGAGTAGGCTTGGTCCGGATACTGCGGATGCCCGACCAAGAGTTGTTAAAACCCTACTGCCTCATAGTGTTGCGCATGCTCAAGGTGAGTAGGCTTGGTCCGAGTACTGCGAATGCCCGACCAATAGCTTCTTGACCCCTACTACTTCACAGTGCAGTGAATTCCCAAGGTGAGAAGAACTAGTCAGGGTGCTGCAGATGCCCGACCAACAATCAACCCATAAGCTTATCGGATTAGAAACGGCACCGTCAGATACCGGAGGCAAATATGATATGTATTCATTGCTAGAGGAACTTACACGATAAGGGTAATAAGCTTCCTTCCTTACCTCTGAGTGAAATACATTGTCAATAACATCCCAAGGAAGTACGGAATATAAGTATAAGTAGGGGATACAATCAGTGGATCTTGAAAGAGGGGGTCACTCCTTTGTCCGGGCTCTCCTTTATTGTCGTGTCATTTCCTTGTGGCTGTCCGACAATGACTTGTATTGCTTGGCAGTACATTTTGGTTGTTAAGCCCTAGGGTTCTTGGGCTGAAAGCCACCCTCGCTGCGCTTGTGACCTCTTGGTTCTTGGCGGGGGCTAAAGCAACAAAGTAAAATACAAAGAGATGCTATAGCTCCTCCCTCTGGATTGGCGTTTGTCTTAGTCGAGTCTTCCCAGCCTGCCCGTCTTCACCCGGAGCCTCCCTCTCGGGCGTTTGCTCCTCAGGCTGAATGCTTATTCTTCAACTTCCTTGCTCCTCGGATCAGTGATAAACAGTGCATAAGAAGCCTTTTTGAAATATTAATTCAAAGGGATTGCCTCAGTCCCAGGGATGAATGTTTCGATTCCTCGGACCCGACGAGCCGTCAATGAAGAAGTAATGGATATATGGAACCACCACGACATAGCTTCTTCGTTACACTACCAGCCTAATTAGTCAGCCACACTTCCTTCGATTAGACTTGAAGGGAGGAACTTGTGTTGGGGTTGAGCATCCCATGGTTGACACGTGGACTGAAGAAGTTATGTGTCAAAATCCACCGAGTCTGAACGACTTTCTCAGACTCCCGAGACCTCCTTGGGAAGGAAGACTCCTGAGACCACCTCGGGCAGCCCTACTCTTGAGATTACCTCGGGAGGATAGGTCCCTAGGATGACAGACGCCCGAGATCGCCTCGGGAGGACAGGTCCCCGAGAAGACAGATGCCCGGGACACTCCCGGGCCAAAGGATCCCGAGATCACCTCGGGGGAGCGGAGCCCAAGAATCATCCTATCCGATGGCCCAACCTCAAATAACCGTCCCCTATTTTACGAATTTGCGGATAATTATCATCGATAATTATTAGATAATCATGACCCATAATATGCGGTCATTAAGGTCTTAATTATCGCAACAGCCTGGATTTAATTACTGCAAGAGTCGTTACAAGGGTTATCTAGTAACCGATAATTGAGGGGATGTGGGGACACGTGTGACTGCCACCTCAGGTATATAAGGTACTCCAACCTCCCAGGTAAAGGGGTTACACTCATCTTACTCATACTTCTCCTTAGTTCTTTTCCCTTCCATATACTCGAGTGCTGACTTAACCGTCGGAGTGGGCTCAGCCGGAAAATCTCCGGCGTGTTCTCATTAACGCTCGTGTTAATCTCGCAGGGTGAGAGCTCCTTCTCCTTTCGTCATTATTCTCGTGGGCTGGACTCTGATGACTGGTCATCCGCATCGATTCCTTCTGGAACAAATACTATATTGATTTTTGAAAATTAATATCACAAAATTAGTCCGAATTAATGTTAATTTTCGAAGACCAACGTTATTACGATGCTCATTGTTCTGGAAAGAGTCGACGACGATGGCCAGACACCGAAGCTTTGCCCCTGTGGTAGTTGCTCAGGTGGGGAGGAACTTGGGGTTCTGCGAAGTTAACACAAGTGTTAGGGGACACGTCGGCAGGGATCCAGCCGATTCCACTCCAACGCTCAAGTCAGTGTCTGTCGAGAAGAAAAGGTTGCGGAAAGTAAAGAAGATGTCTAGAGTTGAGAGAGCGTAACCCCTTACCAGAGAGGTTGGACTACCATTTATACCGATGTCCGTAGACCAGGCTTGTGTCCTCGATCTATGCCACGTCTCCATGACTTGCGCCACGTTGTCCCCCCCCTCTTTTGGCGGTTATAGGCTAGCCATTGAAACGGTCTGCGCCGTTATCCTGCTTCAGCCTGTGACGCTAATTAAGGGTCATAATGGCTTCGTGTGACGGGGAACCTTATCCGTAGATAGGTCCAGGGGGGTATGTACTCGAGTTCGACCGTTACTGGGGTCCGCCTCCCGAGTTGGTCTCGGGGTCCTTCAGACTGGGTGAACGCAGATGCGGTGCCTCCCGAGGTGCTCTCCGGGCCCAATCCCTCGGGGTGAGCCCAGGGGTATCTTCTGGCTGACCTTTCCAGGTGGATCTCCCGAGGGAGATCCCATGGCCCGGGCAGGAGGGTCTTTCCGATTCGAAGTGTCATGTCCTGCAGCTTCTTCATCCCACGTGCCCACCACGGGCTTATTCAACTCTATAACAAGTCCCTTCCTTCAAGTCTGATCAAAGGAAGTGTGGCTGACTGATCAGACTATGGTGGTGATGGAGAAGTTGGGCCCTGCCCCTTTTCACTTTCTTCAAGTTTCGACTGGGTGCAACGGCGCCCTGTGGCAGCCTTACCCTGGTTACCATCAAGAGTCCTCCTTACTTACTTGTCCTTCTCGCTGCCGCGTTCTTTCGACGGGAGTACGTCCTCCTTCGTTCTGTCCTTCCCTCATTCCTTCCCCTTGGGTCCGATGGAGAAGATAAAGAAGTCTTCAGGCGCTGATGAATGCTCCTTGAGAGAATTTGGATTTCATCCCGAGTGGTATGAGACCATCTCCTCCAAGGTTAAGTCAGAATCCCTCCAGACTGCCTGTCAAAAATATGGCATTCCAGCAGATTGGGAGGTAAGGGTCCCTACTACAGGTCAATTGCCGGTAACCACCGGTGAGGATTTTTACACCTTTTCCTGGGCCAACTGGAACTAGGGCTTCGCTTCCCTGTCCATCCTTATTTCATGATGTTGCCCATTACTTCCGCATCCCGCTCCAACAGCTGGCTCCGAACGCCTTCGCCCAGATGAGCGGGGCTCTCGTTCTCTTCAAACTTTTCGACATTCCTCTGACCCCCCGATATTTTTATTTCTTTTTCGTCCCCGTCGGATCTCACGGGGCATTTGGCTTCACTGCTCGTGGTGGTTATAGATTTCTGGGGGGCCTCCCTTCCTCTCACAAGGGGTGGAAGGAAAGATTTTTCTACATCTGGCTTCCCGAGCATCCTTTCAACGACATCCACTGGACGGAGAACTTGCCCCCTACCCCAGACCTGGGTGATTTTCAACAGGACACAAGATATCAGAGAGCTAAGAGTATCCTGGCTGGGATGGAATTCCATGGACTCCAGTTGGTGCAGTGCGAGGAGCTCCTTTATCGGGTTGAGATTAGTCCGAAGATTACCCCCCTCAGCTCCAACCTTCGTAAGTTGCTTTGCACTTGGTACAGTGTCTGGTTAATGCTGACTGATGGCCTCCCACCATTTCCCCTTCAGGCGACATTATGTTTCCTCTTGTGATAAATAAGCTCCTGAAGTGAGACCAAGCTAATGAGCAGGCGTTGATCCCAGGGTCGGTATCTTCGACCCCCGCAGGAATCCCCTTCGAGGGTGGTGAAGTGGAGGGAGAGTTGTCGGCGGGCCTAGCAGTGCCAGAGGTCCGCCAAGGCAGTGACGTCTTAGAGTCGTCCCTGATCTCTAAAGGGGGGCCACCTACCACCGTTGTAGAGGCTTCACAGGAAAAAGAGGCGTCTTCTCTGTCTGTCGTGCCTTCGACAATCCATGTGCCTGAAAAGAAACGTCGAGAGTGGCGATCCCAACAGGATCACCTCTTGAAACGATTGAAGAAAGGCTTGCGCTCGGCTACCTACAAGGATGCAACTTCCCCGTCTCGGATCGTCGGGGCAGGATCTCCCTCCCCTGTCATTGCTACGTCTCTTCCCGTTACCGATGCCACAGCCCCTCTGGCCGACCTTCCAGACATTCCTCACAGCAAGGAGGTGTCCACGGGGCTGCCCCGCTCTCACCAAAAGGCTCCCCAGGCGAAGAAGAAAGCGACCGCCATTTCTTAGCCCATCCGCATAAAGGGCGTCACTACTGAGGCGTCGCTGAGCGCTTCAAGCTCAGAAGGAGACGTTCCCCACCCCAGTGACATCCCCGGTCAGTCCGAGCCACCTGCTGAGGGGACTCCCGCTCTATCGTGGCGGGTAGCTGGATCAGCTCACTACCTAGGCATGTTGCATCAATCCTTACTGGCGGTAAACATCCCGAGTGCACTCTTCATTTCATCTCAACATCCTTTCACTAGCTATCTATATTTGCCCCACAGGTTGCTTCTAACTGCGCAACCACAAGCCGCCTACTGCATGCTGGAGGGGTTACTAAGGACCTCCTGCGGGGGGTGGCGGATGTTGAGGCGGAAACCGGTCGGGCTCGTGAGGCCGGCCTCCTGCAGCTGGAGGTCAACCGAGACCTTCAAGAGAAAATTGAGCATTACCTGTCTGCCTTAATAACGGTCGAGGATACCCTGCATGGGTACAAACTCCGAACGCCTGGGATCCGAAAAGAACCAGGCACTGGAAGAGGAACTGAAGAAGCTATCGCAAGAGCGGGAGCAACTCTAGGCTCGCACAGGGGAGTTGGCTGATCAAGTCGACCTCCTGGAGTCTGCTAAGAAGGTCCTGGAGGGCCGGGGCGCAGAACGGGAGTGCTTCATGGCTTTGCGAGAACACGACTTGGAACTGTCGAGCTCTTACGCAGCCGATCTCCAGGATCAAGTGATCCAAGCTAAAGCGCAAGCTGTTGCTGCTTCCCAGAAGCTCTAGGAAGTACAAGAGGTTCAGGCGCACCTGCTCCGAGAGGTGGAGGCACTGAAATCTGCCAAGACGGAAGCCGAAGCCAAGGCACAATAGCAACAGAGGGATCATGTAATTCAAGTATCCCAGATTGAGGCGGAGTACAAGGACAAATTCTTAGAATCGGAGGAGTATGCTGAGATAGTAGCTGCACAAGCATTTAAGCACCTTAAACAGGGCTTCTACGGCGCTATCAAGCAGTTGGAGAAGGACCAACTATTGAAACCCGGCTCCGACTTGCGTGCGATAACTGTCCAGTGCGTCTGGGATGATCTTTCCACCAAAGAGCGGGATTTATAGGACACTCCCTATCATGTGCATAGCCTCCCCTGATCCTCCCTTGGCCGCTGGAGCCTCTTCTTATTAAGCTCTCTTTCCTAGGACAAATGTTTGCTTGATTTGTTGGCAAACTTCTTATTTTTGGAGTGATTTCTTGTTTTCCTTAAAATGTCCGGTTTCGGTCCCGGGTGGCTCGAGCAGGCGTGAGGCTTCTATCTGTTCTTGGTCGGGCCGGTACAGCTCCTAGGCCAAGCCTACACATCGAGAGGCTGTAGGGTTTAATTAGCTCTTGGCCGGGCATGTACAGCTCCGAGGCCAAGCCTACACACCACGAGGCTGTAGCATTTAATCCGCTCTTGGCTTAATCAGCTCTTGGTCGGGCATGTACACTCCGAGGCCAAGCCTACACACCGAGAGGCTGTAGGATTTAATCAGCTCTTGGCTGGGCGTGTACAACTTCGAGGCCAAGCCTACACACCGAGAGGCTGTAGGATTTAATCAGCTCTTGGCTGGGCGTGTACAACTTCGAGGCCAAGCCTACACACCGAGAGGCGGTAGGGTTTAATCAGCTCTTGGCCGAACGTGTACAGCTCCGAGTCTAAGCCTACACACCGAGAGACTGTAGGGTTTAACCAGCTCTTGGCCGGGCATGTATAGCTCCCAAGCCTACACACCGAGAGGCTATAGGATTTAATCAGCTCTTGGCTGGGCGTGTACAACTTTGAGGCCAAGCCTACACATCGAGAGGCGGTAGGGTTTAATCAGCTCTTGGCCGAGCGTGTACAGCTCCGAGTCCAAGCCAACACACCGAGAGGCTATAGAATTGAATCAGCTCTTGGTCGGGTGTGTACAGCTTCTAGGCCAAGCCTACACACCGAGAAGCTGTAGGGTTTAATCAGCTCTTGGCCAGGCATGTACATTTCTGAGGCTAAGCCTACACACCGAGAGGCTATAGGGTTTAATCAGCTTTTAGCTGGGCATGTACAGCTCCGAGGCCAAGCCTGCACATCGAAAGGCTGTAGGATTTAATCATCTCTTGGCCGGGCATGTACAGCTCCGAGGTCAAGCCTACACACCGAGAGGCTGTAGGGTTTAATCAGCTCTTGGCCAGGCGTGTACAGCTCCGAGGCCAAGCCTACACATCGAGAGGCAGTAAGGTTTAATCATCTCTTGGCTAGGCGTGTACAACTCCGAGGCCAAGCCTACACATCGAGAGGTTGTAGGGTTTAATCAGCTCTTGGCCGGGCATGTACAACTCTGAGGCCAAGCCTACACATCGAGAGGCTGTAGGGTTTAATCAGCTCTTAGCCGAGTATGTATGGCTCCAAGGCCAAGCCTACACACCGAGAGCCTATAGGGTTTAATCAGCTTTGGCCAGGCATGTACAACTCCGAGGCTAAGCCTACACACCGAGAGCCTGTAGGGTTTAATCAACTCTTGGCTAGGCATGTACAACTCCGAGGCCAAGCCTACACACCGAGAGACTGTAGGATTTAATCAGCTCTTGGCCGGGCGTGTACAACTCTGAGGCCAAGCCTACACACCGAGAGGGCCTACACACCAAGAGGCTGTAGGGGTTAATCAGCTCTTGGTTGGACGTGTACAGCTCCGAAGCCAAGCTTACACACTGAGAGGCTGTAGGGTTTAATCAGCTCTTGGCCGAGCGTGTACAGCTCTGAGGCCAAGCCTACACACCGAGAGGCTGTAGAGTTTAATCAGCTCTTGGTGGGGCGTGCACAGCTCCGAGGCCAAGCCTACACACCGAGAGGCTGTAGGGTTTAATCAGCTCTTGGCCGGGCGTGTACAGCTCCGAGGCCAAGCCTACACACCGAGAGACTGTAGGGTTTAATCAACTTTTGGCCGGGCATGTACAGCTCTGAGGCCAAGCCTACACACCGAGAGGCTGTAGGGCTTAATTAGCTCTTGGTCGGGCATGTATAGCTCCGAGGCCAAGCCTACACACCGAGTGGTTGTAGGGTTTAATCAGCTCTTAGTCGGACATGTACAGCTCCAAGGCCAAGTCTACACACCGAGAAGCTATAGGGTTTAATCAGCTCTTGGCTGGGTGTGTACAACTCCGAGGCCAAGCCTACACACCGAAAGGTTGTAGGGTTTAATCAGCTCTTGGCCAGGCATGTACAGCTCTGAGGCCAAGCCTACACACCGAGAGGCTGTAGGGTTTAATCAGCTCTTGTCCGGGAGTATACAGCTCCGAGGCCAAGCCTACTCATCGAGTGGCAGTAGAGTTTTTACAGATGAAACCCGATAAAGGGGGATTTAATTGTTATTTAAATTGTTGCTAAAAGGACTCGAACCCGAGATCTCGTACATCACATGTCTCCACACTTACCACTTGGGGTGAGCGGACTGTTGGTGAGGACCACGATGGGATGCGCTAAGAAGTATGGTCGTAACCTTCGGGCCATCAGGACCAAGGCGTAGGCCAGTTTTTCTATCGTGGTGTACCGCGTTTCGGCGCACTTTAGGATGTGTCCGAAGAAATAGATGGGGTATTGTACCCGATCTTGTTCTCGGACGAGCGCTGATCCTACCGCTTTCTCGGCTGCTGATAAGTAGACGAATAAGGTCTCCCCCTCCACGGGTTTGTGCAAGGTCAGGAGGTCTGCAAGATAGGTCTTCAACTCCGCAAAGGCCTTCTCACACTAGTCATCCTACTCGAACTTAATGGCTTTCCTCATAATTTTAAAGAAGGGGAGGGCTTTGTCTGCGAATTTGGAGATGAATCGGGATAATGCCGTGATCCTCCCATTCAGCCGCTATACTTCCTTGAAGTTCTGCGGGGGTGACATATCCAGAATGGTCTTTACCTTTTCCACATTGGCTTCAATCCTCCTCTTCGTCACCATGTACCCCAGGAATCTGCCACTTTTTACCCCAAACAAACACTTAGCTGGGTTTAGTTTCAACCTGTTGGCTCTCAAGGTGGTGAATGTCTCTTCAAGGTCAGCTATCATGCCACCTCCCTTGTCAGTCTTGACCAGGATGTCGTCCACATACACCTCGATGTTCCGTCCGATCTGGTGCCTAAAGACTTTGTCCATCATCCGCTGGTATGTGGCGCCCGCATTGCGCAAGCCGAAGGGCATGACATTGTAGCAGTACGTGCCGTCAGCCGTCACAAAACTAACCTTCTCCTAGTCCTCGGGAGCGAGTGGGACTTGGTGATAGCCCTGGTAAGCATCTAACATTGAGATGAATTCACAGCTGGCTGTAGAGTCCACCAACTAGTCTATTCGAGGCAGGGGGTAGCAGTCCTTCGGGCAGACTTTGTTTAAGTCTCGGAAGTCGATACAGACTCGCTATTTGCCCCCGAGCTTGGGGACGATGACCACATTGGCCACCCAGGCTGGAAATTGGACCTCTTTGATGTGCCCATCTTTTAACAACTTCTGAACTTCATCTCGAATGACCTTATCCTGCTCAGGGGAGAAATACTTCCGCCTTTGCTTCACGGGACGGGCTTCCGGCGTAACATGCAGGTGGTGCATGGCCAATGCCGATGGAACCCCTTTAATCTCTTCAGCAGCCCAAGCGAACACATCTTTGTGGTTTCGCAGGCACTCGACGAGGCGGCTTCTTAATTCCGGTGCGAGGTCGAGGGCGATGCGCGTGCTTCCCCCTCTGTGTTGAGGATGGATCTGTACTTCTTCACTCTCGACCTCCCTCCGTTCCTGCTTAGGTCCTTCATCTTCTCGCGGATGGGTGAGGTGTTGGGATCTCCCAGCACCAAAACACAAAAACGCAGCGGAAACAAGATCCCTCGAGCGATCCATGCGAAAGAAAACTCGTACAAAGTTCATCTATCTAATATATCTATCTACAATGTATACCTTTGGAGCGTGCCCTTCACTTATCTCGCTCCTCTAAGATGCGCCGGATCTCTTGCACGTTCAAGCGTCCGTGCCTCTATTTGTATCCACACGGACACAATATCTCAACTTCGGGAAGAACTACCTTAGTTATGCTAGCAACTTGAGGTAGTTCACAAGACCACCAAGAACCCTAAAGGGGTTTCGACCAAGAGAGAGAGGAGGAAGAAGAGAGGAAGGGAAGAAGGGAAAAATACTTACTTCTCATTCAAAATGACTAGACCCCTTTTTATATTCATCCCATGAATATAATGTGCATATTGTCTCTTTGACTTCCCTTCATTAAAGCCAATAAAGAGCACATCTTTTCATGTGACTCTTCACCTTCTCTTCATCTAATGAAGAGAGACTTTTCTCTTTCCTTCATTAAACACTTTAATGAATTCCCCTGCAATTTCGACCGGGCCTCTCGGGCTTTCGACTACGTCTCCCGACCAAGTCTCCCGAGCAGGTCCCCGAGCTCCCGACCAAGTCACCGAGCTCCCGACCCAGTCTGCCGAGCTCCGACCCAGTCTATCGAGTGCCGACCTCCCGACCTAGTCTGCCGAGCTCCGACCTAGTATGCCGAGCTCTGACCCAGTCTGCCGAGCTCCGACCCAGTTTGTAGAGTGTCGAGCTCTGGCCTAGTCTGCCGAGCTCCTAGCCCGAGCTCCCGACCAAGTCCCTGAGCTCCTGACCCGAGCTCCCGAGTCCCCAACTCGAGCTTCCGATCATATTTCTGAGTTCCCAACTCGGGCTCCCGATCAGATCTCCCGAGTTCCCAACTCGAGCTCCCGATCCCGATCAGATTTCCCGAAGCATCATGTCCTTAGTGTGTGACCCAATAGGTTCTCGTAACGTTGGCAATGCGCCTAAACGCTTTAGACACATAAGCAATGAGCGGCATCTAGCAATGCATCACTGCTACCCAAGTAACAAGAAAAGTCGAGATCCGACTAAACCTCCGTGACTATGATAATGTATGACCTTGTCCTTCTATCATTGATATCTAGATTGACCAATGAAGCATAGACCATGTCATCCTCAATCAATCTTGTGTTTCTTAATCCCCGAGTAGACTCACTCAAACAAATGAGCTCAATATCTCATATTGATTCATTTGAGCATGACCATGCGTTTCAGTAGTCCTACTTGATCAAGGGGCCCACAGATATCACTCCCATCATATGGGAGGGATAGATCTCATCTACATCACTCACATCCCTCTACATAATTCATTACATACCCAGTGATCACCTTTATAGTCCACCCTGTTACGGGTGACGTTTGACGATACCAAAGTACATAACTCCTTATGTAGGGAACTGTAGTGACTTCAGGTCTAAGGACTATTCATACCTATAGTCACATGAGAAAGTTTATGACACTCATATAACAATCTATGAAACTTTCTCATGGTAGGTCAATTCAGTACACATTCTCTAATATATACTCATGTGTCAACTTGATATCACATATCCATGACTTGTGAGCTCAAGTCATCAATTGACCTACATGCTAGTCTCCATGCATTAATATTGTCCTTGAATATTAATGCTTGATTAGGAATAATTTAGTATAGTGTTCTCTACATTATCGCACTATCGATTCAACTAATCGATATAATGGAGATAAGAACCTACTACCCAAGGATATTATTATACTTAGTTATTTGACACAAATACAAAGTAAGTATAATAACCAAACATGCCTTTATTAATGATAGAATATGATACAAAATGTCCCTAGTCAATCATCACATAATTGGCTCTAGGGCTCCTACTAACACGAGGTCCTCTGGCAAGATCCTTTGAAGATCAAAGTCCTCCCCTGTACAGGCACTGGGCTGTTCCTCCAACCCTGTTATCGATGCTCCTTCAGGTGCTTTGCTAGTTTCCCACAGACGGCGCCAAATTTATTCTGGAAAGAGTTGACGACGATGGCTAGGCACCGAAGCTTTGCCCCTGTGGTAGTTGCTCAGGTGGGGAGGAACTTGGGGTTTTGCAAAGTTAACACAAGCATTAGGGGGCACGCCGGTAGGGGTCCGACGGAGTCCACTCCGACGCTCAAGTCAATATCTGTCGAGAAGAAAAGGTTGCGGAAAGTAAAGAAGATGTCTAGAGTTGAGAGAGCGTAACCCCTTTGCCGGAAGGGTTGGACTACCTTTTATACCGATGTCCGTAAACCAAGCTTGTGTCCTCGATCTATGCCACATCTCCGTGACTTGCGCCACGTTGTCCCCTCTTTCGGCGGTTACAGGCTAGCCGTTGAAACGGTCTGCGCCGTTATCCTGCTTCAGCCTGTGATGCTAATTAAGAGTCATAATGACTCCGTGTGAAGGAGAACCTTATCCGCAGATAGGTCGGGGGGGGGGGGGGGGGGGGGGGAGGGAGGGGTCTGTACTCGAATTCAGCCATTACTGGAGCTTTGCCTCCCGAGCTGGTCTCGGGGTCCTTCAGCCCGGGTGAGCACAATGCGGTACCTCCTGAGGTGCTCTCGGGCCTAATCCCTCGGGGTGAGCCCGGGGGATCTTCTGGCTGACTTTTCCGGGCGGATCTCTCGAGGGAGATCCCGTCGCCTGGGTAGGAGGGTATTTCCGATTCGAAATGTCATGTCCTGCAACTTTTTCATCTAACGTGTCCGCCACAGATTTATTCAACCCTATCACTCATCTTTGAAAATAAGACCAACTACGGTGCGGTCAGCTTTTAGAACAGTTTAATTAAAGTACTGTAACTTATTTCATATCATATATTAAATTATGAATAATATATTATTTTAATAATTTTAAAATTGATTAGTTTTTTTCGCAGTAAGGATGACATCTCCAATAATTTATCATAAAATTAATAAAAAAATAAATTATAAAAATTACTCAACCAGATATAATGAATAATATATTAATTGAGCAGACACACATATTTTATTAGATTTTAATTTACAAATCTGACGACACTGCACTAACGTCCATCCTGTGAGGGCACTGTAGGATCAATTCTTTCCACAGTAACTCTAAATAGGCAAGTTGTGTTTTTTTTCCCCTCATTTTCCGATTAAAAAACTGACTAACACTTTCAACAAGCCTAGCTAGCTAGGTACAATCGTCCTGCCCCTGCTAAAGGCTGGAAGCTTATTTTAAGCATCGTTTAACGCGGCACGATTGAACAGTGATCCCTCATGCTGCTTACGCAAGACGCGATTGTCATTGACGGCGCCATGGGGAAATCGCAGGTGGAGTTTTGCTGTCTTGCTTGAGCCGGCTTCCTTGATTTGTTCTTCCTTCTTGGTATACAGCAGCCCGTGGGATGAAGACTCCAGTTCCTCTGCCCTCTCTCCTGCAGGCCGCCTCAAATCCATAGTGCGGTGGAACGATAATCTGGAGCAAGTAAGTGAGCAACCTCCAGTACTGGTCAAACACTACACTTCTCTAGCTCTTTGTCAAAATGAACATTAATTTAGAAAGTGAAGAAATTAACCTGTCGAGGAAGCTGAGGAAACTGCACACGGAGTTCGTCCTCATCGTCGTCCATAATCAGCAGGGAAATCTGCTTGCTTAGCTCTGCGAAGAAGACATCATACTCTTCCTCCACGGCCATCGAGTGTTCTGCTTTCATGTTTCTTTGGCTGGTCATGGGCTATTAATAGGCAGAGAGGCCAGGGACGGTATAATGTGGATTGACCGATGGATAAGAGGATTTGGGCAACAAATCTAGGCGACAAAGATTCAATTCCAAGATAATTGAAACATATCTTGTGCAAATGTGGCGTGCAATTTAGGCCCTTTTCCTTTCAGTTATCCCCTCCACTAGATACATGATAAGAGTGTGTAAGGGAGGCTTCCCTCCACGCCAAAACTCCTTGCAAACTAGTTTTTTTAAGGTTATTTTAAAGAATTTTGGTGGCTCCTTTGTCCATGGAACCAGAGGTCAGAAAGTGATGTGGAGTTCATGACCAGTGCTAGCTTCACTCCAAGAGCTGATGGACCACTCCATCAGTGAGAGGTTCAGCTGCCTGTGTGCCAGACCTCAGATAGGAGCATGATGACTTTGACCTCTCTTCTAACTTAAGTGAGACTACGAAGGCACCAACTCCAGGTCGTGGACCCTTAGCACATAAGATTTATATATTTAAGTTCTTAATTTCTTTATTTATCATTGTGGGATTTTATATTTTGATCTATTATATTTGATATGGGGATATGGGAAGCGCCACGTTGATGAGAGGGGCCTTTTGGAAATTTTGACAGATTCTTTTTTCTAGGATTTTTAAAAACTAAAAGAAAGG
Organism: Boesenbergia rotunda; assembly: GCA_024364735.1. NCBI lineage: Eukaryota > Viridiplantae > Streptophyta > Magnoliopsida > Zingiberales > Zingiberaceae > Boesenbergia > Boesenbergia rotunda. The sequence continues at coordinate 1,052,795 of JAGFNQ010006286.1, read as the reverse complement.
CAGGGCGCCCTTTCCTCACGCCAGACCTCCCTAGTCGTCGGCTCCACTGGATCTCCTTCCTCATCGTCGACAGTTGCACGCCGTCTCCTGTCTTCCCTCGCACCGGACCACCAGCCGCCAACCCATGCCCCTATCACATTCTTCCTCCTGAGAGGCCCTTTTCAACCGCCTCCGTATTACTCCCTCTCTAATTGCTGCCCCTGATCCAAGCTGATAGATCGCCCTTTTCTCTTTCGTCTGGCAATTGTCTCATCTCCGCCGCCGCCGCCACCTCCGCAGACGGCTACACCTCTACTTCCCTCTGCCTCTTCTTGATGCGATCCGGATGATCTTCAACAAATACACTATATCAGACCCCTTCCTCACATTGCCTTCTTGATCTATCCCATCATCTCACCATGGCCACGATTTCGATGCCGCCCCCTCTTTCTGCCAATGTCGCTTCTGCTATTACCGCCTCTCAGTGTCGGCCTTCTGTCACTCGATCTCCTCTTCCATCGTCTCGGCCTTCGATCTGGCTCCGCACAGCCCTCGCTAACGCGCACCCCCACCAAGCTCCGCCTCCTGGAGCCTTCCATCCTCCGAGTAGTGAGGGCTGTTGCGCTTCTCACTATGCTCCGCCTCCTTAGTCGATCTGGCTTATAAGCCCTCGCTGCCACGCGTAGATCCCGACCCAGCGCCCCTCTCAACCATGTCGATCCCATTCTCCATTGGCATCCGCCGAACTTATAGCTGCCGATGGTCTCTCGATCCAGCGCTCCTCTCAGCTCCACTAACTTAGACTCTCCTTTCGGCCCTGCCGACCGAACACCTAGCTCACCTATACTCCGACCCAATGCCTCTCCCAGCCTCAGAAATCCAATTGCTCAATGGTAAGTGGACTGACATGACACGTGAAAAAACATGGTTGATGTAGTATGATCCCATGAGATCTCCCATGGTATCTGATATAAGTGATATGACCCTCTAATATAGAGATGAGATATCCTCCTTATCAGGGTACGACATTTTGTTAGAAGTACGTCATCTCTCATGATAGTTGTGGATATGACATTTCAATCCTCCGTGTTATAAAATGCCCCACCCCTGTGGGCTAAGGTACGCGTACACCTTTAGATAGGACTATATATATACATTTATTGTTCATCTTTCATTTCTCCTCTGTCGAAGACTAATTTGAGCGTTAGAGTGGACGAGCCAGAGCACCCTCATCCATCTAACATTCTACTTCCCTTCTCCTTTCTTCTAGTAGCCTGGTAGGCATCGTTGATCGGAGACTTTCTTCTACCTACGCCTCCCTCTTCTTAGTTTTTCTTCGTGGTCTATGACCTAGCCAACATTCCAGACGATTTAGTCCTTCCTACAGTGCTCGATGACTTCTTAATTTTTACAGTTTTATAGACATCTCTAACAATCCCACCTTCCTCTGGTCATAATAACTTAGTCAATATTAGTGACGCCCCATTGGTGGCTCACCCTCCGACAATCTCAGGCAAGATTAAATTTGGCGTTGCCTATGAAAACGTACACCAAATATGAGATGTTGAGATGAATGACATTGGAAAACTCCATGTTGCCACATAACCCTGGAGGATTTCGACAGACACATCACCGCCACAATGCAGGAGTAGAAGAGCAGAATTTCTTAGGTGTCATTCTAGTTCAAACTTTAAGCTGGAAGCCTATGGGTCTTCTTCCAAGCAAGATCCTTACTTTTCAAATCCTCAGTCAACAACCTGGTTCCCTATTATTTTTTTCTCCCTGACTCTGCAAGCATTCAGGAGTCGAGGGATCGAGTTATTTATTCTCTCAACGGGATAGAGCTATTATTTCCCTTAACAGATCTATATTACATTTCACTTTCGAACTTTGCGGATACTTGGGAGTCGAGAGATTAGCTCTTATTTCAGGATAGTGACAGGGTCATCTCAAAACTGCACTGCATGTTCGAATGCATATAATTTTATCTTTCAAATATGAATAGTTGCTCTTCTTCGCAGCTTTATCGTGGTCGTCAACCAAATCACTTGGGCCCTACATTGAGTAAAGACAAGCGTGTTTCCAGGGAAAAACACAATTGGGTTTCCCCAAGCAAAAGCTGAGTGCGTGTCTCCACACCACAAAAGTCTGATTGTATATCTCCACGCCACAAAAGATTGAGTGTGTGTCTCCACGCCGTAAAAGACTGAGTACGTGTTGTTGGTGCAATCGACTCAAGTTTGATCGGTACGATCATGAATTTTGATGTGTGTGTCAATATGATTAAGATTTTCATATTATTTGATGTGTGTATTTAAATTATGTAGGACTTGGTGAACCGCACATGAGAAACAACGGAGTAAAGTCATCCGAGGGACGAGTGCCAAAAGAAGAGGACTTCAAAGGGCAAGCCAAGGAAGTAAACTTCAAAGACATACGTGAAGGATGATATAGAGACAAGTCGCATGCAGACTTGTGTGCATCCGAGGGATGAAGCCAAAGGAATAGAACTTCAAAAGGGCGAGTTGAGAAAGTAGACTTCAAGGTATACGCGAAGGATGAACTTCGGAGAGGTTGAGAGTGAATTTGTAAGCTGGGCAGTCGACTGACGAAGGAAGCAGTCGACTAGCAGCATGGAGAGAAACTCACAGAAAGATCATTCGACTGGGGTTGGAACCAGTCGACTAGTCTATTTGAAAATTAGTCGTTGGCTAAGCACTTGTCATGCCCCGAGACCGAAGTGTTGATGCAGTCTGGCCCTGATTGTTGTTTTGGTGTTGACACCGATTTTAGTTTAGGTGGATGATTATTGATTATGATTAAGTCCTGATCGGGGATCAGGCATGGTATGGAAAATCCTAGCTTGGAGGGCTAGGTGTTGGAAAACCCTAACTTGGAGGGTTAGGTGTTGAAAATCCTAGCTTGGAGGGCTAGGTATGTGAAAAGTCCTAACTCGGAAGAGGTGGGTGAAAAGTCCTAGCTTAGAGGGCTAGGTGAAAAGTCCTAACTTGGAGGGTTAGGTGCAAATTCTCATCTTGGAGAATTAGGTGAAAAAGTCCTGGCTTGGAGGGTCAGGTCTTAGCTTGGAGGGCTAGGTTTGGAAAAGTCCTAATCCGGAAGAGTTGGGTGAAAAGTCCTAGCTTAAAGGGCTAGGTGAAAAGTCCTAGCTTAGAGGGCTAGGTGAAAAGTCCTAACTTGGAGGGTTAGGTGTAAATTCCCAACTTGGAGGGTTAGGTGAAAAATCCTTAGCTTGGAGGGCTAAGGTGATTGGAGCCCCTGGATCGGTCTGGTGACCGATCAGGGAGTTGGCACGGTGCTCCTTCATGGATCGGTCTGGTGACCGATCCAGCGATGACTAATCAGTCTAGTGACTGATCAAGGAGTATTCGTTTCACCCACTGATTGGCTCCTGATCGGTCTGGTGACCGATCAGGGAGCAAACAGTGAGGTTGAGTTCCCTTGTTGAACTGCTCCTGATCGGTCTGGTGACCGATCAGGATCACTGTGCAGATCGTTCGGGAGAACGGTCCAGTGTCGCAGGTTCCTCTCTATGATAGATCAGGACGGAGCCTGATCGGTCTGGTGACCGATCAGGATGTTTCCTGATCGGTCCGGTGATCGATCAGGAGGTCTGGACTGTGAAGCTCAGAAATTGCCCAATAAAGGGGTGGATCGGTCCGGTGATCGATCCACAACCTGGGATCGGTCTGGTGACCGATCCAGGAGAGTCTCAAAGAAATCGCGATTTCTAATCGAGCGTTGGGGACCGATCAGGACGGAGCCTGATCGGTCTAGACCCAGCCTGATCGGTCTGGTGACCGATCAGGAGGCTCTCTGATCGGTCGGTGACCAATCACCTTAATTTAAATTGCACTGTCAGAAGCTCTGATCGCGTCTGAACGTATCCGATTCTCTGCGTTTAACGTCTGATACATGATATGTTGTTTGATATGCTGCTCTAACACTCTGATTAAGCTGCATGTAACAGGGGAGGATTCAAACACTCAAGGAGAAGTCAATGGAGGCTTTCCTTGGAGCAGGTTTGTCTGTTTTTCCATCTCAGGTTGCAACGGCCGAGCTGCAGACTGGAGCTGAGACTGGAGCTTGGCTGAGGGAAGCTCAGGGAGTCCAGCGATAGCTCAGTGGTAGCTGGCGTTGGCAGATGAGTAGCTGGGAGCTGCAAGGATGGTGTCATTTGATGCTTGGTGGAGAAACAAAAGAGAGAAGGAGACTTCGGTTGAAGCAGAGTTCGAGAGTTTGAAGTGTTCGAGCTTGCTGAAGTTCTTGCTGCGATTTTGTGTTCTCCACACTTGACTTGCTGTGTGCGTGTGCTGTTGATTCTTTGAGCAAGTCATTGAGATCTGAGGAGCAACCAACTCTTACGTGAGTGCTTGGAGGAAGGAACAAGGAGCTTGGAGTCCAACAGTGAGAAGACACGAAGGAGGGATTCCTTGCGTGAGATCGTCGCTGGGTGGAGCTCGGAATAAGCTTGTTGTGTTCTTGTCCTTGCTAAGTGCTGAGTAAGAGTTTTCTTTGTGTTTCATTAAGCTTAAATCCATATCCTTGTTTGAAACGCTGTGGAGAGGTTTCTCCACTGAGAAGGAGGTTGCTTTATATCCGGTGAACACCGGGGGTTGATCTGCCGACGATCAAGGGATCGTCCACCTTAAGGGCACGCCAAGGAATAGGGGCAAGTTATCCCCGAACCTTGTAAACCTTCCTTGTTAGCGATCTTGCTAGTTGTGGTTGTTTCCCTTCATTTTCTGTTTCTGCATTTTCTGTGTTCATACTTCCGCTGTGCTACTAACAAAGTGAAGTGCAGAAATTCGATTTGTGTCTAAGTCAAAGTGATTGGCTATATTCACCCCCTCTCTCTAGCCATCCGGTTTCCAACAAGTGGTATCAGAGCTTGGGGCTCTGTTTACGGCTTAACATCTGAGAGTTATCAACAAGATGGCGTTGAGAGAAGGCTTCTCCACCACCTGACCTCCATTCTTTGATGGCGCCGACTTTCAATATTGGAGATCAAAGATGGAATATTATTTGAAGATGGACATCACCACTTGGTTCGCGGTGAAGGAGGGATTCACCCCTCCTAAGGATGATGAAGGCAAAGAACTTGAGTCGTGGAGATGGACTGCCGAACAAACTCGAAAGAGTGAAGCCGACGCAAAGGCGATTGTCACTCTACAATGTGGCATGAACAAAGACCAACTCATCAAGGTTGGTCCTTTCACAAGTGCAAAGGACTTGTGGAACAAACTCATCGAGCTTCACGAGGGCACCCGAGACTCAAGAATCGCAAAGAGGGATTTGTTCGTCAATCAACTCCAAAATCTCTCCATGAAGGAGAATGAATCAGTAAGTGAGCTCCATAGCCGGTTCAAGGAAGTCCTCAATGGGCTTCATTCGATTGATGAAAAGGTCGAGAATCGCGACCTTGTGAGGTATGTCTTGAAAGCCTTTCCAAGAAATGCTTTGTGGTCATCCATGGTGGATGCCTACAAAGTTTTCAAGGATCTATCCATTGTAAAGTTAGATGATTTATTTTGTGAGATGGAATTGCATGAAATGGCTAACAAAGGCCCCAAGGAGAAGGGGATTGCCTTAGTTGCAGGGGACCGAACCTTAGTTGCAGAGTCCATCCTTTGGCACCGGAGGCTAGCACATGTGAGCATGAAGAACATCCGGAAGTTGGCCAACAAGGGATTAGTCCGTGGTTTACCAAGCATCAAGTATGAGAAAGATAAACTTTGTGATGCATGTCAAATGGGTAAGCAAACAAAATCTGCACATAAAGGTAAAAGTGTTGTAAGTACTTCTACTGCTTTAGATCTACTTCACATGGATCTATTTGATTGTAGTACTATCATATCATTGAATGGAAGTAGATATTGCTTTGTGATCATTGATGATTTCACTAGATATACTTGGACTTACTTTTTAAAATATAAGGACCAAACCTTAGATATTTTCATTTCTTTTTGTAGGAGGGTAGAAAATGAAAAATCATTAACAATTAAGACAATCAGAAGTGATCATGGAGGTGAATTTCAAAATCAAAGGTTTTTGGAATTTTGTCAAGATAGGGGTTATAGACATGAGTTTCTACTCCTAGAACACCACAACAAAATGGTGTTGTAGAGAGGAAGAACCGTGTACTACAAGAGGTTGCACGAAGCATGCTTAATAAGTACTCACTCCCGAGTTACTTATGGGCTGAAGCTGTAAATACAGCTTGCTATGTGCAAAACCGGGTCCTCATCCATAGGTTTTTAGAAAAGACTCCCCATGAACTTTGGTTTGGAAAACCACCTACGGTTAAACACCTTCGGGTGTTTGGTTGTAAGGTGTTCATCCTAAACACCAAGGATCATCTTGGAAAGTTCACGGCGAAGGCTGATGAAGGGATACTAGTCGGGTACTCCCTAGTTAGTAAAGCCTATCGAGTCTACAATAAGAAGTCTAGACTAGTTGAAGAATCTTCTGATGTTGTCTTTAAAGAAATTCCAAAAGTCAATGGTCAACCAGAAGATGGAGTCCAATTCGAACTTAGGAGACTAAGTTTGAATGAAACTCCAAATGTTGTTGATGGTGATGAATCCAATGACGGTGAGGCTAGACAATCCATAGATCAGCCGGATCCTGAGGCTGAACTTGTGTCTAGTGAGCCCGTTCAAGAAGCACCACCAACACCAAGGCAAACTAAATTAGCCTCTAGTCATCCCCAAGACCAAATTGTTGGAGACATCCATCATAGGGTTAGAACTAGATCGTTCTTCCGGAATGAGGCTAATGAAGTTGCCCTAATTTCAGAAATTGAACCTAGAAAAATTGATGAAGCATTAAATGATCCCGATTGGATTATTGCAATGCAAGATGAGCTAGGTCAATTCGAAAGAAGTCAAGTTTGGGACTTAGTCCCTAGACCTAAGAAGACAACCATCATTGGAACCAAATGGGTCTTCAAGAACAAATTGAACCATAAGGGAGAAATCATTAGAATCAAGGCACACTTGGTAGTCAAGGGCTATAGTCAAGTTGAAGGCCTTGATTATGATGAGACCTATGCTCCCGTGGCACGATTAGAGTCCATTCGATTGATTCTTGCATTTGCAGCACATCGTGGCTTCAAGCTATACCAAATGGATGTCAAACGGCCTTTCTAAATGGTCTAATAAGAGAAGAGGTCTACGTTGAACAACCTCCGGGGTTTGAGAGTTCCGAATTTCCAAATCACTTGTTCAAACTCAAAAAGGCACTTTATGGCCTTAAACAAGCACCCCGGGCTTGGTATGAGCGGTTGTCGACATTCTTAATTGAGAAGGGCTTCGTTAGAGGCCAAATGGACCCTACACTATTTCTACGAAGAGATGGTGACAATATTTTTGTAGCCCAAGTATATGTCGATGACATAATTTGTGGCTCAAACAATAAGGGTTATTTAAATGAATTCATTGGACACATGGAGAGTGAATTTGAAATGAGTCTAGTGGGAGAGTTGACTTTCTTCCTTGGACTTCAAATCAAGCAAACTCGCGATGGTATCCATGTGCACCAATCAAAGTATACATAAGAAATGCTTCGAAAATTCAATATGAATGATTCAAAAGAGGTAACCACTCCCATGGCCACAAACACAAAATTAGACAATGATGAGAGTGGTAAACCCGTTGATTTGACTCAATATCGAAGCATGATAGGTAGTTTGCTATACCTCACAGCTAGTCGACCGGATATTCTATTTGCTGTGGGTATGTGCGCTAGGTATCAAGTTTGTGCCAAGTAATCTCACTTAATCGCTGTTAAGAGAATTTTGAAATATCTTAAAGGCACAATTGGAGTTGGTCTTTGGTACCCCTGTACTGAATCATTTGATCTAATTGGCTATACGGATTCCGACTACGCTGGATGTAAGTTGGACCGGAAGAGCACAAGTGGGGGCTGCCAATTCTTAGGTTCGTCTTTAGTAAGTTGGTCAAGTCGGAAGCAACATTGTGTTGCTCTCTCCACGACCGAGGCAGAGTTTATTGCCATGGGAGAGTGCGTATCGCAATTGTTGTGGATGATACATACTTTAGAGGACTATAGATTGAGTTACAAGGGTGTGCAAGTGTTATGTGATAACATTAGCACAATTAACCTAACCAAGAATCTAGTTCATCATTCTAGGACCAAACACATTGAGGTGCGTCACCACTTCATTAGGGATCATGTAGCTAGGGGAGATATTGTACTCTCTCATGTAGAGTCCAAATCAAACCTAGCTGACATTTTCACTAAACCACTCCCCGAAAATGAATTTAGTTTCCTAAGATGGGAGTTGGGAATGTGTCGCGCTTCGTGAATTTCAAATTGCATTAAAACCCTTCATGATTATTTCAAAATTGTTGGGAAACAATTGGGTAACTTTGGAGACATCTCGCACAAACTATAAGGTTTAACAAAACGTTTTTGTTTGCTAGATATGGGGTGAGATGTTAGGATCAACTAAATTTCTCAAAATGTCAATGCATCCCTTGAGAAATTAAGTTGACGAGATAATAATCACTTCGGTGACCAAGTGTGGGGAAAACCAATGCATAACACATGTGTATTTGGCTCCATGATCATACTTGGACATTCCAATCAAGGCAACTTGATTGAAAACCTGAATTTGATACAAACTTAGATGAATTTGCTTGAATGATTGTTGATTGAGTTTGATTCCATTTGGATGGATCAAAGTGATTGTTGAACCTATAAGGACTTTTGATTCTTGGTCAGGGATCAATTTTAGTCATGAGATCATGTCCAAGTTCGATAAACTTCATCAGATCTCTATTGGAAAAATTCTGAAAATCTGAAACTGAATGTTTCAGATCGTATCAGGGAGTTTCAGGAACCCTGATCGGTCACCAGACCGATCAGGCGTAAGGCTGATCGGTCTCCGGACCGATCTGGCTCCATCCTGTAACGATCGGTCCACAAACCGATCAGAGGGGTATCAGTGACTTTACGAAATTCTGATCAACCTTACTGAGCCAGCCTGGATCGGTCCCCGGACCGATCTGGCACCCTGCTGGGACCGGTCCACAAACCGATCAGGGGGTTCACAGTAAGCCTCCCGAGCCTACTGATCTCTCCCTGATCGATCAACCGATTGATCAGGAGCATGCCTGATCAGTCACCCGACCGATCAGGCTCGGTTCAGTCCGATCAGGCTATAGCCTGATCGGTCTGGGTGCTATCAGATCGAACGGTGATCCGTTCCATAGCATTAAATTGTGGTTGATGGACCGATCCACCAACTGATTAACTTCGCGAAAAACCTCTCCTTGCCAAACCCTGGCGCCAAAACCTCTTCCTCACGCAACCTTGCTTCGTGCGAGAGCCTTCCTAGTGCTTTCGTCTTTCCTTGCGTGTGCGCGCGTGCAGTCCTAAGGGGTTCTTCCGAGCTCTGTCTTCTTCCTGCGACGTTTTCTCTCGCTGAAGGGCTGTGCGATCTCTCTTGCGCCGAGTCTCTCTTTGCGCAAGCTTGCTTTTCCAACCTCCAAGACCTTCACAAATGGCACCTAAGTAAGTGTTGATCTCAGTTTTCCTTTCAAAACAGTTCATAAATTATGTTATGAAGCTAACCATTTTTATGCTGTGATCTCTTGTTTTCGCCGCGACCCATCTGTGCCGTCTCTTATCCTTGATCAATTTCACCTCTGATTAAAATGTGTTCTTTTGATCATTATGTTTTGATTACATTCTCTGATTGGGTCTTACCGTTCTTGATCAAATTGGTCTGATCTTGTTCATGTGATTACTCTGTGATGATCAACTCTTGAATTGTTGTGATTCAACCTATATTCGTATCAACATTGCCCAAATTGATTAAATCCTGTGTCATGATCAATCCAACTCTTTAGAAAATCTTCCAAAGGCAAGGAAGCTGCGGAAGGCAGTTCGAGGGGGAAGACCCCTGTTGCATCTGCGCCCTCCAGAAGGCCTCAGCCTTCTTCAAGCTCCCGATTCCCAAATGCGGCCTGTGAACAGGCCTTCCAGTCAAGGACCTTCAAATTACTATCCTGCCGGTCCATTGATATTCCTTTTCTGACAGAACATTGTCCATCGGTCATGGACATAGTCATGTTTTACAACCTGGGCTTCCTTCTTTCCTTGGAACGGACCATCAATCACGACCTAGTCTCAGAGTTCTATAACAATCTTCAGCAGGGACCTCAAGGAGGCTTCAAGTTCACCACTCGAGTCGCCAAGAGGAACCTAGACTTTTCTTATGAGATCTTGGCAGAGTATCTAGGTGGTCGACGATCACCGAATCTGTATTCGATCTACCCTGAGCTTCCTGATCCTTTACTGGCACCTTTTTCAGATGTTACACTCGACTCCATCTATCAGCATTTCTTTGGTCATCCCCGCCCGGCCGGTCTTGATGAATTGGGTCCAGATTTCCCTACTTTTGCAGCCCTAAGACTTGCTCCAATTGACTACGTCCTTTTCAAGATAATCACAAATTGCATTTTACCCATTACTTTAAAGCCTTTGGCCGAGATCCGACCCTACCACTGCCTTATGCTCTACGGCATGCATCGCCGGATGGACTTTGATATCATGGAGAGCATCTTTCAGTCTATCCTATCCTATCGTGAGCCGAGCCGTCGCACGGTTTATATGCCTTTCGGTCATGTCATCACTGATTGGCTTATGTCAGTTGGTGTTGATGTCACCAAAGGCAGGACCGTACCCATGGTCAGGCAAGATTGTCGGTTGGGTCGGCGGGCTTTTGCAAAGTCCGGCATTATTATTCGAGAGCGCGATGGGGCCTTGGTCTGGAAGGATGGGAGAGGACTCGGTGACCTACCTGGCGGAGCACCACATTTTCAGGCACCACCCGAGGCTGCTGCACTTCATGAGGCTCCTGCTGCTGACGCCGAGTATTCCTATGAGTTTGACCCAGATCTACGATGGCAGATCTCCGAGCTAGATCGGACCCTCCAGGAGGATATTCATTTGAGGGAGCTCCATCGAGAGGAGACCCGCTCGGACTTCCGTTCCATTGATCGCCGACTGACCGGCATAGAGTCTACTGTCTCTGGGGTCCAGGCTTTGCAGCAGACTTGGTACGCAGAGTGGCGCCGCCATACATTTCCAGTAGATACCCCTTCAGGCAGTGCTGCACCAGGGTCTGCTGATGCCACGGTGGATGATCTCATGCACGATGACGACCCTCCCGCTGATGCTTGAGCTTGGATGTTCCTTACCTCTCTTGGTGGTCTGTGTGCTTGACTGTTTGGTTGTGTGACTTTTGGACTGTATGCCCTATGACTTGTCAGTTTTGGCTTTGAGTCGCACGTGTTTTGACTTTGATGCATTTGTCTTGCATCTTGTTATTTATCTGGATGTTTTATGCTTTGACCTTTCTGACTTTGCCTCACATGCTTCTCTCACTTGAATATGCTTCTTGTTGATGCTATGATGAGTACTATCTGCATATTTGTTACACTACCATGATTATGCTATGCTGCCATGCTCATATGATACATATGCTTATTTTGCCATGCCTATATCTGTTTGTCATATGTATTCATATGCCTATCAAATATCAATCGAATTGTTGTTGTTTTGGGATACCCCTAGGGTTTAGGGGGAGTATGATTTAGACTTAACAGCCCCTCTAGACCCCTTTTCGGTATTCGACAAAGGGGAAAAGTGTTGGTTGATTAAGTTTAGGATGATCATGTTGTAGGGGGAGGATCAGGATTCCCCTATGATTCTAAAGTTGAGCACTTGATTGAGAATCCCTAAACTTAAATCGGGTTGTCAAACAACAAAAAGGGAGAGATTGTTGATGCAGTCTGGCCCTGATTGTTGTTTTGGTGTTGACACCGATTTTAGTTTAGGTGGATGATTATTGATTATGATTAAGTCCTGATCGGGGATCAGGCATGGTATGGAAAATCCTAGCTTGGAGGGCTAAGTGTTGGAAAATCCTAACCTGGAGGGTTAGGTGTTGAAAATCCTAGCTTGGAGGGCTAGGTATGTGAAAAGTCCTAATTCGGAAGAGGTGGGTGAAAAGTCCTAGCTTGGAGGGCTAGGTGAAAAGTCCTAACTTGGAGGGTTAGGTGCAAATTCCCATCTTGGAGAATTAGGTGAAAAAGTCCTGACTTGGAGGGTCAGTCCTAGCTTGGAGGGCTAGGTTTAGAAAAGTCCTAATCCGGAAGAGTTGGGTGAAAAGTCCTAGCTTGGAGGGCTAGGTGAAAAGTCCTAGCTTGGAGGGCTAGGTGAAAAGTCCTAACTTGGAGGGTTAGGTGCAAATTCCCAACTTAGAGGGTTAGGTGAAAATCCTTAGCTTGGACGGCTAAGGTGATTGGAGCCCCTGGATCGGTCTGGTGACCGATCAGGGAGTTGGCACGGTGCTCCTTCGTGGATCGGTCTGGTGACCGATTTAGCGATGACTAATCGGTCTGGTGACCGATCAGGGAGTATTCGTTTCACCCACTGATTGGCTCCTGATCGGTCTGGTGACCGATCAGGGAGCAAACAGTGAGGTTGAGTTCCCTTGCTGAACTGCTCCTGATCGGTCTGGTGACCGATCAGGATCACTGTGCAGATCGTTCGGGAGAACGGTCCAGTGTCGCAGGTTCCTCTCTATGATCGATCAGGACGGAGCCTGATCGGTCTGGTGACCGATTAGGATGTTTCCTGATCGGTCTGGTGATCGATCAGGAGGTCTGGACTGTGAAGCTCAGAAATCGCCCAATAAAGGGGTGGATCGGTCCGGTGATCGATCCACAACCTGGGATCGGTCTGGTGACCGATCCAGGAGAGTCTCAAAGAAATCGCGATTTCTAATCGAGCGTTGGGGACCGATCAGGACGGAGCCTGATCGGTCTAGACCCAGCCTGATCGGTCTGGTGACCGATCAGGAGGCTCTCTGATCGGTTCGGTGACCAATCACCTTAATTCAAATTGCACTGTCAGACGCTCTGATCGCGTCTGAACGTATCCGATTCTCTGCGCTTAATGTCTGATACATGATATGTTGTTTGATATGCTACTCTAACACTCTGATTAAGCTGCAGGTGACAGGGGAGGATTCAAACACTCAAGGAGAAGTCAATGGAGGCTTTCCTTGGAGCAGGTTTGTCCGTTTTTCCATCTCAGGTTGCAACGGCCGAGCTGCAGACTGGAGCTGAGACTGGAGCTTGGCTGAGGGAAGCTCAGGGAGTCCAGCGATAGCTCAGTGGTAGCTGGCGTTGGCAGATGAGTAGCTGGGAGCTGCAGGGATGGTGTCATCTGATGCTTGGTGGAGAAACAAAAGAGAGAAGGAGACTTCGGTTGAAGCAGAGTTCGAGAGTTTGAAGTGTTCGAGCTTGCTGAAGTTCTTGCTGCGATTTTGTGTTCTCCACACTTGACTTGTTGTGTGCGTGTGCTGTTGATTCTTTGAGCAAGTCATTGAGATCTGAGGAGCAACCAACTCTTACGTGAGTTCTTGGAGGAAGGAACAAGGAGCTTGGAGTCCAACAGTGAGAAGACACGAAGGAGGGAGTCCTTGCATGAGATCGTCGCTGGGTGGAGCTCGGAATAAGCTTGTTGTGTTCTTGTCCTTGCTAAGTACTGAGTAAGAGTTTTCTTTGTGTTTCATTAAGCTTAAATCTATATCCTTGTTTGAAACGCTGTGGAGAGGTTTCTCCATTGAGAAGGAGGTTGTTTTATATCCGGTGAACACCGGGGCTTGATCTGCCGATGATCAAGGGATCGCCCACCTTAAGGGCACGCCAAGGAGTAGGGGCAAGTTATCCCCGAACCTTGTAAACCCTCCTTGTTAACGATCTTGCTAGTTGTGGTTGTTTCCCTTCATTTTCTGTTTCTGCATTTTCTGTGTTCATACTTCCGCTGTGCTACTAACAAAGTGAAGTGCAGAAATTCGATTTGTGTCTAAGTCAAAGTGATTGGCTATATTCACCCTCCCCTCTCTAGCCATCCGGTTTCCAGCACGAAGGAGCCGCTGGTTCAATATAAAATCGGGCAACATCTCTCTTGTTCGGCAGACAATTTACACATAATACAACACACGCAGTATATATTTGGCCTCAAAATCAAGACATATCATATAACGTAAGACATTCATAACTATAAATCCAAAATGCGATCTTACCTGAGCTGCTATCTGAGCAGGAGTGCAGCGAAACCACATCACACATAGTCCAACATAGGACTCAAAAGTACAATCCATGAAAAAACTACACCACTACAAATCCACGACAACCCAGTACAGTGTATAAAATATAACATGTGTAAATTCGAAAGTATAAAACGAAAAGCTAGTAGTGGACGACATCACGAGCATGGGACTGACAACCTGGACTCCCCTGGCGGACATCAACCTGAAAATTTGAAATTTGGTGAAGGGCGGTGAGTCCAAGTGGACTCTGCGGGTATAGAAATAGATATGCATGACAATATAAATAACTATAGAAGCTATGAAAGAACAACAGGATACTGTTTCTAAAGAACGTAAGAATATGCATAAGTGCTGGAAAAGTACATATACATATCAAAATCCATCAATCCTGTAGGATTGTGAAATCAACTCCTATAGAATAAGTACAGCATATAATCCAAGGTATACATGTTTCCTATATGTGCATGCCATCCAAAATGCAGCAAGCATAACCAATGCACGATGCAACATATGCACATGGTGCAATGACATGTGTCACTTCTGACACCAGTCAGGCCACCGTTCACCTATCATAAATGAACGGGTGAGTGGGTAGGGTTGTGACAACTGTACGCACTCTACTATCACTGCTCCTGAGTGACCAAGTGGGCAAGATGCTGGCAGAGGGCACCCTCCTACCCCAGGCAATGGGGGAGTCTCGCTCTTATCTTCTCGTGTCTTAGGACGAGAAGGAATCCCTGGCTGCTACCACGCTCCGGAACCACTACCCAACGGCGGCCGAGCAGAGCAATACAGGGCAAATGCACACACTATTGTAGCCACTAACCCCTGAGTGGATGTTTGTGTATATCCTAATGTAACTGGCGATAGGCTCAGACTATATAGGAGCCGATAATCGTCAGCATGCAACAATACAAGGATGGTGCATGACTCTAACACATGGAGACCCTCCCAGTCCCCACCTATACCACAATATAATCTACGCAGGCATGCATCAAGTATCATGACCTAATAATCATATAATTAGGTATAAATGCTAGGTGCATCTACAGTCGATCGATACCAGGTATAATGCAACATACTATTACTCCTATTACATTTACACATGTATGTACCATACAGTAAGAATTATCAAATATGAGACTGTATAGACATAAATTTTGGATAATCTCAAGGGTCAAGCAGAAAGTATCAAGCAGGAAAACAATAGGAGCAGATTTAAGGTAAAAATAACCTACTGTAATCAATAAAATAGTCATGCATAAGATAAACGATTCTATAGAGACAAACAAGAAATACCCTCCTCGAAGGGAGATGCTCGTATCAGAAAAGAACCTCCCATCCGATAATCAGTAGTGATAAACCCAATCAATATCCTGTATCAAAGGCACAATGTTTGGCTACAATAACATATAATTTATAACTAAGCGAGCTATCTCAATTAATTAGGATCACCCTAATTATCTTGTTTTATTTAATTAATCATAATTAAATGAGTAGCCTCTAATTATCCCAAGTTACCTAGATTAGATTCATGTTAGGTTTTCGGAACCCGAACTAACGAGTTTAGGTTTTTAGGTTTAATCTTAAATTAACCCTAAAGAACTAACATGAATACTAATCCCAACAACGCAATCACAAAATAAGGTTCACTAGGGCATAACGAAATCCATACTATCCACATATCATTTTTCTATACCAAAATCCACGCTAAGGATAAATCTAGAACTCACTACAATTTGAAAGGAAATCATCCTCAAGAAGCTCACATCATTAACCATGGAAGATCCAAGACCAAATAACAATATCATAACCCTACCTTCATGGTGGCTCACGACAATGGATTTCTACCCAAAGGGAACACATCATTCCAAGCTACCATAAAATAACCCCGTTCCATCTCCAAATGTAGCTCACGACAAGCACCATCAAGGTGCTACCAACTTCCAGTTTCAACTCCAAAATCCTAACACAATGTTACTAATTAAGGCTAGCTTCCAATAGCTTGCGTAAAAATCAAAATTCCATAACAAAACCAATTGTAAAACTTTAATCAATCTGGAAACCCCATCAAATTCGGATTCAAATCCCTACACATCAAACCCATCTAAACAGGAATTCAAACCACAAAAAGATCAACAGAATTAGGGAAACAAGAACATATAGAAATCAAAGGTCAACTACCGGCTGTGAAGTCTCTCAATAGCAGGTCAGAAGAAGCCAGAATCTGAGAAAATGGAGGATCTACACGGCACGAGTTCAGAACTACCCTAGGAGCCCAATTAGACTCTAATCCGCCAGAAGTTCAGAGGAGAGCCTGTATTAGAGGCGAATTAGGGCTCAACATGCATCAACCACTCTTGTGGTGATCGGGTAGGAACATGAACGAGAGAAAACAAGTTGACTTACCTTCCTATGGCCAGAGTCGACTACTAGAATCCCCATTGCTTAACTGTGGCCGGAGATGAAGGCTGACAAGAGTAGCCTTCACATGGTCGGCGGCTAATATCTACTAGCGATTGTTGATCGCGTGAGGAGGAAATAGCGAGTGTTGGTGTCTGATTTTGGTCACGCTCGGGTAGCTGGCGTCAGCTAGGGTTCGGCTGTGGCGAGGAGGACGAAAGAGAAGGAGTCGGGGAAGAGAAGAGGAGAGGTGCATCGGGGAGTTCAGCTGCGGGCTAGGGCACGCGACACAGGGTGAGGAAGAAAGAGTTTATAAGTGGGGGCCTTTTGCAGAAAAGTCCCTCAACTTTTCTAAATCCAAACCCTACCCTTAAGGTAAGGGTTTTAGCCGTTTGACCCTCTAAAATTGTGTTATCCACATCAGGTCTCTAGGGTTAGATCATTTATCCTCTTAACCCCCTAGCTTTAGCCAAACCTTGGAACCAGTCCTCAAGTTTTAAGATTTATTTTTATTTTAGATCCTGAGAGTTAAGTGTCAAGTAACTTACCCTTTTGTTATTTAAGAATTTACCCGAACTTTTTACCCTAGTCCGATAACCCTAAATCTTCTATGAAAATTTTTTGAAAAATTTATTCTACCAATTTTTAATTGGATGTATTTAACAGCACCAGTCGACTGGTCCTGGTGGCAGTCGACTGGTGTTGGGGTTGATCTGTTTTGTTAATAGTTCTCTCCTTTATTTAAGGGGATGGTTGAAACATGAGAAGGGTTAGCACATAAGTGAGAAACTCTCTTGATCAAGTGTTCAAGCTCCCTAAGCTCAACTCTTCCTCCTAACCCTAACTCTCAATCTTGTAAAGAGAAAGAGGGATTTGTGAGGGGTTGTTCTCCACCGAGAAGGAGAAAAATCTAGCTGTAGATTATCGGAGACTAATCCACCAAAGGATTATGGGTTCATCCACTTCAAGGGCACGACGTGGAGTAGACCAAGTAATCTCCGAACCACGTAAAGGTTAACTGTTAGCATTTCTCTTAATTGTTTAGTTTGCATTTTTGCTTACGCACTAACCTTGAAGGAAGAGCAACGAGAATTGGGCAAAAATCTATTCACCCCC
Source organism: Boesenbergia rotunda (assembly GCA_024364735.1). NCBI lineage: Eukaryota > Viridiplantae > Streptophyta > Magnoliopsida > Zingiberales > Zingiberaceae > Boesenbergia > Boesenbergia rotunda. Next base: position 1,035,124 of record JAGFNQ010006286.1, on the reverse strand, counting down.
TCTAGCTGGTCCATTCGATCCCAACAAGTGGTATCAGAGCGCAAGGTCGCCTTCAATGGACTAACCGCCTAGAAAAGCAAATTCATCAAAATGGTTGGCTCGCAAATCCAACTGTCCAAATTCGAAGGAGAATTTTCTTAGTGGAAGAAGAGGATGGAGGTATACTTCGATACCAATTTCGGTATTATGTTAATAATGGAAAATGATTTTAAAGTGCCTAGGGATCAAGAGAATAAGTCACTCGAAAAGATAAGGTGTAACAAGAAACAAAAGATGATCATCTAACAAATTCAAAAGTTTTGCATCATCTTCTAAGTGTGCTTCCTCAATAAGAGATAACAAGAATTGGAACGTATACAAGTGCCAAAGATTTATGGAATAAGCTAGTAGAGCTTCATGAAGGCACTTCGTAAGCAAAATTGGAAAAGAGAGACCTTCTCCGATCTTAACTCAACAACATCAAGCTTGACAAAGGAGAGAAGGTATCTAGCCTACATTCCAGAATTAAGGAAAGTTTAAATGGACTAACAAGTGTAGGTAAGCAAATCTCCAATCGAGACATCTTGATGAAAGCCATCAATGCCTTCCCAAGAACCATAAATTGGAGCTCAATGGCGGACTTATACTACATATCCAAGGACTTAGACAAAAGCTCCCTAGATGAATTCTTCTCAACCATGGAGCTCCATGAAACTCGGATTGGAGGGTTGAATGTAGAAGTCTACCAACCAAGAGGAGTAGCTCTTGTGCCAAACAAGAGAAAGGGTAAAAAGATGAAGGCCTCATCATTCGATTCGGAAGAATCAAGTGCATTCATGGATAGTGATGTGGAGGGTTACATGATAAAAAAAAATGAGAAAAACTTTTAAACATTTTTTAACTAACAAATCTCATGGTAGGAAAAGTTCAAGAAGTAAGAGTAGAATAAGAAAAATTATATGCTACAATTGTCAAGGAGAAGGACATATGAGGGATGAATGTCCTCTTTTAAAAAAAAGGAAGGGAAGAAGAAAGAAGAAAAAAGAAAATAAAAGAATAGGGGAAGAAGGTCCAAAACTTAAAGGCAACATGGGATGAGTCATCATCATCGGAAGAGGAGGAACACTATGTGTCCCATTTTGCCTTAATGGGAATTGAAGGCATTGACTCTACATCATCCGAAGGTGAAGAAGGAAAAAGCTCTTGTGAAGATGAAGGGAGCTCAAGTGAAGGGGGAGGTCAAACTTCAGATTTAAACGTCTCGGTAAGTGAGGTATACAATCTACCCACTTTTACTTTAGTTAAAATCATTTCTAGTACTAATGATGATTTATTTAAAGCTAGGAAGAAAATTAAATGTTTGAAAAATAATATTTGCATGTTTAGAGAAAAATTAGAATCCATGACACTTAAGGATGATAACCATGTTTCCTCAAGTTCAAGTGATTCATGCTTAGAAGAGAAAAATAGGGAATTAAGGGAAAAGGTGGATAACCTTACAAAAACCTTTAGAAAATTTAAAATTGGCTCAAAACCCCTAGACATGATCATTGGGAGCCAAAGGGGAAGTTTCAAAAAAACGGGTTTAGGATATAATGATTCTAGCAATGAGAAGACCTATCATTGCCTACTTGCTAGAGGACAATAAAAAACTAAGACCTTAGATAGAGAATAGATCTCTAATGACTACTTAGTCAACCCAATTAGAAAGCATTTCTATTGGATGTCAAAGTCAATCCTCAAGGGTTAGAGGATTTAGGGATAAGTCAACCATGAACACTAAAATTTAAATTTTTGAAAAATGGTTGACTTGAGACCTTAAAGGGGAGCACTTAGCCTAAATACATTCATGATCAAATGGGCTAAGTAGAAATTACCTTTAGTACATCTCATAATGACTTGATTTATGATTTTACTTATGTATATGAGATGTTAGGATGATACTCATGATTCACATGTGCTTATGACATTTTGATAGTTACGAAATGTATCATTTTAGCAATAATAGATCAATTATGGGGAAAATAAATATTTAATTAATGGACATCTTGCCCATAGATTATAGTTAGATATTTTAAATGTTTTGAAGATAATTTTGTATTTTACTTACTGTATCATAGATTTGAAAAATATATGATTTCAAAACTAAGGCTTAAGAGTGATACAAAATTGAAAGTTTTTAAAATTTTTGAGTTTTGGTCAAAAATGCAAAAATACTTTGATTTTTCATGCAAATTATTTTTCCTTATTAAATAATAGTTCAAGAAATGTGTGTGTAAAATTTCGTGATTATTCAAATTTTCTGAAATTTTTTATGTGTTTCTAAAATTCAGCTCAAAAGACTGAAATTTGAATTAGAAATGTGCCAATCGACTGGTGCAGAGGGTCAATTGACTGATCTTACTGGTTTTTGGTATAAAGAGTAGTTTTATTGAGGTCGATCGATTAATAACTGTCTCAGTCGTCTGGCACGCTGATTTTCTGATTTCAGCTAAATTTTTTAGAAAAACTACTCACCTGTTTTATTTTGATGCCTTCGGTTTGAATTGTTTGGTATATCTTTTTGATGATGTCAAAGGTGGAGAATAGAAGAGTTTAAGTTAGAAACTCATTTCTTCATATGTTTTGTGGGTTTTATGTTAATTTGAAAATCATGTGATAAAGCATAGGTTGAGGGGGAGCTTGGATAATTTTAATGCTATGCTTTGTATTTTCAAAATTGTTTATACTTAACTTAAACATATTGTCACACATCAAAAAGGAAAGATTGTTGGTGTAATTGATCCAAGTTTAATCGGTACGATTATGGGTTTTGATGTGTGTGTCAATATAATTAAGTTAGGTTTTCATATTAGTTTGATGTGTGTGTTTAAGTCATGCAGGACTTGGTGAACCACACATGAAGAACAACAGAGCAAAGTCATCCGAGGGACGAGAGCTTAAAGAAGATGACTTCAAAGGGAAAGCCAAGGAAGTAGAATTCAAAGGCATACGTGAAGGATGACATGGAGACAAGTCGCAGACTTGTGTGTATCCGAGGGACGAGAGATAAAGGAAGAGAACTTCAAAAGGGTGAGCTAGGGAAGTGGACTTTAAGGCATACACGAAGGATGGACTCCGGAGTGATTGAGAGTGAGTTTGTAAGCTGGGCAATCGACTGGCAGCATAGAGAGAAACTCACAGAAAGATCAATTAACTGGGGTTGGAACCAATCGACTGGTCTGTTCGAAAAATAATCGTTGGCTAAGCGCCAGTCGACTGGTCCTGGTGGCAATCGACTGGTGTCGGGGCTGAGTTGTTTTGTTAACAGCACTCTCCTCTATTTAAAGGGATGATTGAGAATTGAGAAGGGTTAGCTCTTAAGTGAGAAACTCTCTTGATCAAGTGCTCAAGCTCCCTAAGCTCAACTCTTCCTCCTAACCCTAACTCCCAATCTTGTAAAGAGGAAAAGAGATTTATGAGAGGTTGTCCTCCACCGAGAAAAAGAAAGATTTAGTCGGAAATTATCGTAGACTAATCCATTGAAGATTAAGGGTTCGTCCACCTCAAGGACACACTGTGGAGTAGGAGCAAGTAATCTCCTAATCACGTAAATGTTAGGTGTTAGCATTGCTCTTAATTGTTTAATTTGCATTTCCGCTTGCGTACTAACTTTGTAGGAAGATCAAACCGAATTGGGCGAAAAGCTATTCACCCCCTCTCTAGCCTGTCCATTCGATTCCAACACGTGTCTCCACACCACAAAAGACTGAGTGCTTTACGACAGGCTCAGAGCCCCTAGCCCCGCTAGCAAGTCACCTTATGCAGGCCCGGAGTTCTACTCCTCAATTCCCAAGGCTCTACTCCCTCCAACTTCAAGGGTTCCGCTTTATTTGACTCCCAAGACTTTACTCCCTCCGACTTTCAGGGCGTTGTTTCCTCCGACTCCAAGGGTTTTGCTATCAATCCATTGCTCCGCTCTGCGTCATTAACTCAACCCCTCTTAAAACGGTTGGGCCCTTGGGCCCAATGGGCTTTTATGCTTCCTGGGCCAACATTGATGAATTGATTACAACCTAATGATAGACTAAGTATTGGATAGATAAATCCCAAAGGAATGCCTACGTGACAAACCCAGCCTGTCACAACACTATAGTCTAGTCAGTTAGATTCAAACCTTCTTCGACTAGATTTAAAGCGGAGAATTGTGATATGGGGATATGGGGAGTGTCGCATGGATGAGAGGGTTCTGTGGGATCGAAATGAATCGATAGAGGGCGGGTGAATATTGATCGGAAACTTTTTCGGAAAGCGAAGAGTGATCACACAGCGGAAAATAAAATATCAATCGCTAACACAATTTCTTTTTACTTGGTTCGGAGTCGCGGTCGGCCCCTACTCCAAGGCCCACAGTCCTTGACCGTTTACGATGGGCAATTCTATATTTTCTTAAAATATTACAAGTCGAGAGTAAAAATATGGAATTGAAAAACAATTACAGCACTTAACAAAATTAGCTTTTACTGACGACCGGAGAGGTTGGAAGTTTCTGGAGCAGCGGGTCGTCGTCAGCGCTTGAATCACGAGTACGAAACTTGTCGGAGCGGAGCGCTTGAGCGTAAGACTTGAAAGCAATTGATGTAGAAGTCTTGGGGGTGAACCCCCTTTTATAGTAGTCAGTGGGGCGCCTGTGTTGAAGGGGGTGCCTGACACGTGGCCTATCCTGTGAGAATTCCAATCCGGAGACTCGGCCAGCGCTTATCCCTTCAACTGGGGCACCTGAACTGACTGGGGCGCCTGTGTTAACACAGGCGCCTCACTTGACTTGGTCCAGAGGCAGTTAGCTTCGAATGGCTGGATTGGCCTTGCACTGGGGCGCCTGTGTTAACACAGGCGCCTCACTTGACTTGGTCCAGAGGCAGTTAGCTTCGAATGGCTGGATTGGCCTTGCACTAGGGCGCCTGTGTCAATACAGGCGCCTAGCCCAGTGAGGCGCCTCACTCCATTAAGGCACCTGAATGCAGAAACTTCATCCCTTCGTTCCTGCAACCAAGGTTAGTTCCAAAACACACAAAGCATATACAAATGATATATTAACCATGATTTATAGCCTAAGCTGGTTTGGTTCTGACTTTGGGTCTCCCAAATGGAACCTTAGGTCGAATCGACGCCTAATGTTCCCTCCTACGGGGAACGCGTCCTCACCTACTCCTCTCGGGAGAGTTTACCTTTTTGCCAACCGGCTCCTCCAGTTGGACTTTTGCCCAGCTTCACTCACCAGGTCTTCGTGCCCAATCGCGATCAGGTCTTCGTACCTAGCTTTACTCACCAGGTCTTCGGTACCCAGTCCTCGACCAGGTCTTTGTTCCTACCTTCACTCACCAGGTCTTCATACCCAGCTTTACTCACCAGGTCTTCGATGCCTAGTCCTCGACCAGGTCTTTGTTGCCCAGCCCGCGGCCAGGACTTAGTGCCCAATTCATAGAACCAAGACTTACTGCCTAGTGTACCTAGGACTTTCCTGCACACTTAATAAGCTTGTTAAATCACAACCAAATCTTAACTTCTGAACCCTTTGCCATTATCAAAACAAAGGTTTGACTTTGGTGCTTCTGGCACCAACAGGTTCTTTTAGGGATTTTGGTAGATTTTCCTTTTCTAGAGTTTTCAAAGGTCGAAAGAAAGGGAAGGGGGCACCTCCCTTGGAGGGCACCATTTTCTCACGGTCGATCTCCTCCCTAGACTCCGGCTCCACCGGGTCCCTAGACACTGGCTCCACCGGATCTCCTCCCTCGCTAGCTGTCATTGGTCGCATATTGTCTCCTCTCCTCCGTTAGCCCAGCTCTAGCCACGCATCCTTATTGTGCTCTTCCTTTTGGTTGGTCCCCTCATCAGCTGCCTCCGAACTGCTCCCTCTCTAACCACTACACCTGGTTCAAGCTCACATATCACCCCTTTTTCCCTTCGTTTGGGCAACTGCATCATCTCCAACGCCTCCGCCTTTGCCAATGACCACACCTCCACCTCCCTCTCCCAGGCACAATCAAGCTAATCTTTGGTCAAAACCCTATATCAGGCCCCTTCCTCACACCGCCTTCTTGATCTCTGCCATTGTCACATCATGGCCATGATTCATCATTGCCTCTTGTTGCTGGCGTCGCTTCTATTGTTTCTACCTCTTGTTGTAGGCCTCGTCTCATGCGATCTCCTCTCTCGTCATCTTCGCTGTCGATTTGGCCTACTGTGCTCCACCTCTGTCACTGATCCAGCATCCGAGCATCCCTCACTGTCGCACACCCCTGCCAAGCTTCACCTCTCAGGGCCTTCCATCCTCCAAGCAGCTCTCGCTGTCGCGCACCCTTATTGTGCTCCGCTTCCACCGTCGATCTGTATTCTGAGCTCTCGCTGTCGCACATTGATCCCAACCCAGTGCCCCTCTCATCCTCATTGATCCCGCTCTCCATTTGACACTTGCCGATCTTGTAGCCGTCGGCAGACTCTTGATCTAGCACTCCTCTTGATTCCGCCGACTCGACTCTCCATTTGGGCCCCACCAATCGGCACCCAACTTGCCTCAACTCCAATCCGATGCCTCTCCTATACTTAAATATCTAGCTTCTCAATAATATATGGACTAACATGACACGTGGAAAAACATAGTTGACGTAGTGTGATCTCACGAGATCTACCATACTACTTGATATGAGTGATGTAACCCTTTGATACGGTGATGAGACATCCTCTTTATAGGGATATGACAGATTATCAGAAGTACACTATCTCCCCTGATAGTCGTGGATATGACATTCACTCCTTTGTATTATAAAAAGTCTCATCTCAGAGGGCCAAAGTATGCGTATACCTTTAGATAAGACTACACACATGCATCTACTATTCATCTTTCATTTCTCTTCAGTTGAAGACTAACTTGAGCTTCGGAGTGGATGGGTCAGGACACCCACAGCCATTCATCTAATGCTTGTTTCTCGTCTCCTTTCTTCTAGTAGCTTGGCAAGCACCGTTAACCGAAGACATTCTTCTACCTTTGGCTTCCTCTTCCTGGCTTTCCTTAGTGGTTCATGACCTATTCAACATTTCAAACAATTCAGTCCTTCCTATGGTACTCGATGATCTCCTTCTATAATTCTGTAAACATCTTTGACGGCTCCACCTTCCTTCTAAGCATGATGATTTGATCAACATCAACAATGCCTCATTGATGACTGACCCTCCGACAACCTTAGACAGAATCAATACTAATATTTTTTTAACATATCAACATAATTTTTTTATTTATTATTCTACCATTCTACGTTGTCTTGCTTTTATCTTTTATAGTTATATATTTCAATTTTTAATTTCTTTATTTACAATGGTTAGATTTTATGTTTTGATCTATGGGAAACTTTGCCTTATATCCCCGGTCAAAAATACAAATCACGCTTCAGTCCCCGTGGCAGGTAATTTCCGTTTCCACTCCCTGACAACGTCTGATCGTTTGACTTAACTCCCTCTCATATGAATTTACCGAACTGCCCTCTCTTTACTTTCAAACGCTCTTCACTCCGTGTGTCTTCTTCCCGGCTTGGAGCTGCGTCGAACGAAATCGACGATCGTCGAAATCACTTCCGGTGAGCGTTGAAGACAAAAACCAGAGAGGCGACATGCAGAGGAAGACCCGCCTATCACCTTCAACCCAAGAACCACATCTTCGAAGTGTCGTTCATCTTCGACCAAGTGAAGACCCGGCTTTCACCTTCAACCCAAGAATCGTCGACGAACGTCGGGTTTGAAGAAGTAAAAAGGTGGTAATCGGTACAACCAGAGGAATACTAACGCGAAAAAGTGGTCTACGTGTATTCCAAAGGCAGAAACAGATATATCTCAAGTAGAAGGTCAGTTTTGTTTCTGTACCCTAGATTTTGACCTCTTGGTAATCTTGTTTGTAGAATGAAATTAAGATAATTGTTTACGTATGTTTCTGTAAAATTCTGTCAAAATTCGAAGTTTTATTTCATGGTTCTTGTTGATTTTGTTAGGTTGAATAAAATTAGGGTTTGTGATATTCAAATTATAATTTATCTAAATGTATTTCTATTATATCTTCTTAAATTCAAGTAATGAATGAGATATCTATGTATCTTGTAGTAATTATCAATAAATTGAGTAATGTACCCAATTTAATCACTTTGATAGGCAGAAGGTTAGGATTTGTACTTTAGGGTATGAATGAGTAAATGTGTTTGTGTTTTATCTTCTCTAATTGAATGATTGTATGAGTTATGTGGTGATTATGTAATTATTATCAATAAACTAAATAAGATACTGAATTTAAGTGGTATGATATCCAATTTTGTATGGTTTGTACATGATGGTATGACTGATAACTTAATTTATTTTCGGTGAATTTACTTTTTATGCAGATATGAGAAAAAAAGCTCTTACACAGAGCACAAGGGAGGCTAAGGATAAATCTATGGTGAAAGATAAGGGGAAGAGAGTAATGAAAGATGAGGGAAAGACCAAGAGTAGTAAACAATCTTGTTCCCATTGCTCTCCTGGATATTTCAAAGATGTACTGGGTGAGGTGGTACCAATTATGAGTGATAAGCAAAAAGAGAGGATTAAAAGCACTCCACTTGCTCCATGGCTCGAGATGCCTGAGATGCCTATCAGTAGTACCAGAGTTGATTTAGTTTTAAAGAGATTCCAATTATTGCCTCGTTCTTTCTTTTTTGGTGACAACATTGTAGTTCCATTCACTTCGACTGAGTTTAGCATTGTCCTTGGTTTGGCCCATGTGGGGCAACCGGTTGATCTTGATGCTAGCATGGAGTCCAATTTTATTCTTAGGCAATTTGGAGGAAAAGTTGGCAACGTAAATAGGACCATGATTCATGATAATTTGCGGTCATTAGCTGGATCTGAGAAGGAATCTGAAGTGGATGATTTTGTTAGGTTGTTTATTTGTCTTCTATTTAACTATGTTATTTTTCCAGTTAGCAACTATTCCACTCCTCGATTTATTATGTCCTACATTGATAACTTGACGAGGTTCTTTGATTATTCATGGGGAGATGCAGCATATAGATTTTTGTGCCACCAAATTATCTTGCATACCGGTAATGGCAAAGGAAAGGCTGGTTGCAAAATGTATTTAGATGGTTGTACTGTAGGTTTGATGGTGAGTTTTTAATATTTCAAGTGCAATTGTGATATGCTTAATATTATTATATTGCTCTCTCTCTATATGTATTCAGGCATGGCTGTATGAAAGAATTCCTTCATTTGGATTTACACGTTCTTTATGTTGTTTCCCCCGGTTGTTTCGCTGGGAAAGGAGTAAGATATCACTTAAAGATGATGTTGCTGAGAGTTTATTTTGTAGAATTGATTTTAGTAGGGTAAGTTGCTATGTTTTTAGTATGTTTTTTGTAGATATGATTGTAGAAGTGACATTTTATTTATAATTGTGAAAAGGTGTTAGATATAGTACCATTTCCTGAGGAGGAGATACTCTTAAGTGGTAAGCAGGTAACTTATTCTCTAAATATAGAAATAATAAAATTATTATGTTAAATAATGATGACAACACATTTTTTGACTACATTACTTATATTTTTCAGGTGTCACTTTGTTTGAGATGTTCTGGAATTTCTAATACTCAGAGGTTGCTTGAACCAATTGTTGCTGTTAAGAGCACTGAGCTGGAGGCCAAAAAAGTTAGTGAGGAATTGATTTTAGAAGAGACTAAGATTGTTGAGGTTGAAGTGGGTGGTGAAAAAGAACTTACTGGGTTGGAGAAGTTGAATGTGGAATTGACAACTGCCAACATTGATGACAATGATGATTTAGTGATAAAAGATGTTATTTCTGATTTGAATAAAGAGCAAGTTTCTGGCAGTGACATTAGTACTTCGAAAGCAGAGAACATCAGCCACTTTCAATCTTCTATTGTGGATACTGTTGTTGGGACCGGGTGCATGTTGACATAGATGCGGGTTCGTAATTTTAAAATTAATTACATGCAGCGGAAGTTTAGCATAAATAATTTCTCAAATTATTTAACCACACATCTAAGCATGCAACCTTATCTTGTATAGAATGATCATATATTTAAAATTTTGCAGAAACGTAAACTAATTTACGTATTACCTCGCGTAACTCGAAGGAAGGGACGAGATCCAACCGTAAGCGTCCCTTGGAAGCTCCGCCTCTATTCGCGTCCACGCCTAGTTTTCTTCGGGATGACTTCGCAAAGCCACGAGTCTCGTGTCGACGAGAACTACTAGATCCTCCAAAGACACGACAAGAATATCAAGAGAGAAGTTGGAAGACTAACCACCAAGCGAAGAACGGAATCAAGATTCCGGAAAGAAGGAAGGAGTTGCGCCCACTTCTTCTCCTTGCGGCAGCAGCTTAGTGGCCAGAGGTGGTTGGTCGCCGGAGCTTGGACGCCGGAGAAGGAGGCCGGTGGTGGTAGTAGCTCACGGCAGCAGGGACCCTTCTTTTGGCCGGCGACACAAGAGAAGGGAGAGGGGCGGAGAGAAGGAGAGGGAGAGAGCTTATGCCTTGATCTCTTGGATTTTATTTCCAAGCCTTGCCTTGGGTCCTTTATATAGTGACCTCTCAACCGCCAAGTCTCCTTTTTCTTATGGAATAAATTTTTATAAGAAATTTATCATATAAATTTTCTTATCATGGAAAATCAATCCATGATTGATTTTATAAAATAAAATAAACCAATCCATGGTTCATTTTAATTTTCATGAAAAATAAATTTCTTTATATATAAATTTCTTTATCATGGTAAATCAATCCATGATTGATTTTATAAAATAAAATAAATCAATCCATGGTTCATTTTAATTTCCATGAAAAATAAACCAAACCTCGGTTTATTATATAAAAAATTTATATCATCCATAATTTTATAAAACAAATCACATTTGGTTTATTTTATAAATTGAACCAAACAATTTGGTTCTCTCCCTTTGTTGTGGCCGGCCAAGCAAAGAGGGTGGAGACCCTCTTTGGCCGGCCCATCCAAGCCACGCCCCAATGAATTAAACTCATTTAATTCATCTATTAAGTCTTCAAAATACTTAGTCATTTTACGCTTCCGATGCGTCTCTGAAAAATTCAGATTCGACTTATCGTTTGGCTCAACCAAACCTAATCTCTCTTGATTGGAAAATCCAATTTTCAACTCGTTTTAAATCCCTCGGATTACTCGTAGTGCGTGTGACCAAATAGGCTTTCGATTTATGTTGGCCGTCTATAATTAACCAATTATAGAACGATCATGAGTGGCACCTAGTAGTACATCATGATCCCCAATTAATCGAAAGATCAACGGTTGACCTCAGAAACAATTCTGAAACCCTTCAGCAGCTTTAATGAATCGTGCCTCATTCCCTTCACCATCTTATACCCACTTGGTTCAGGACATGGTCTATATGTGTCAGTCCCCACTAGGCTGACTACGTCACACCTAGCCCAAGTAACATTTTCTCGTCTTACGGATTCTAATTACTCTCATGTATTTAAGAGATTCATACTCTGAACATGTCATGCTCTGACCAGAGGCTCCGAGTAACAATCCGACGATGTTCCAGCTCCTGGATGCTTGCTTTAGTCCATATATGGATCGTTGAAGCTTGCATACTTTGGTTTTATCAACTGATGTGAAACCTTCAGGTTGTATCATGTATACATCCTCAAGCAGGTTTCCATTAAGGAAAGCTGTTTTCACATCCATTTGCCATATCTCATAATCATAATGAGCTGTTATGGCCAGGAGCATCCGAATGAATTTAAGCATAGCTACTGGCGAATAGGTTTCATTATAATCAATTCCTTATTTCTGACGATATCCTTTTGTCACTAATCTAGCCTTAAAGGTAACAACATTACCTTCCATGTCGGTTTTCTTCTTGAAAACCCACTTGCACCCTATGGGCTTAATCCCTTCAGGTGGGTTAACCAAGTCCCATACTTGATTTTCGTCCATTTATCCCTTTCTGAATTTATCAGAACATCTTCATAACTGATAGGTTCGTCATTGTTAACGAGTAACACGTCATTCGATTCAGTTATGAGAAATCCGTATCTCTCTGGAATATTGTGTGTCCTATCCGACCTACGAAGAAGTGGTGTTGTTTTAGGTTCAACTGATAGCTCATCATTATGAGTTATTGGTTGTGTGTCTAGACTAGGTGTCTCTGTAATGTCTATTGGAGTTTCTTGAACTTCTTCAAGTTCAATATTACTCCCACTATTTTCTTGTAAAAGAAATTCTTTTTCCAGAAATACAGCATGCCTTGAAACAAACACCTTTTGTTCCAAGGAATGATAGAATTGGTAACCCTTCGTTTCCTTAGGGTATCCAATAAATAGACATTTATCAGACTTAGCATCCAATTTGTCTGATACAGTCCGCTTTACATAAGCAGGACAACCCCATATCTTAAGGTGAGTTAAATGAGGTTTCTTACTATTCCACGTCTCATATGGAGTAGTAGAGACCACCTTGGTCGGGACTCTGTTTAGCAAGTAAACAGCTGTCTTAAGCGCATAGCCCCAAAAGGATTTTGGAAGAATTGCATGATTCATCATAGATCTAACCATGTCCATCAAGGTTTGGTTACGCCTCTCAGATACACAATTATGCTGTGGTGTATATGGCAGAGTCCATTGAGACAATATCCCATTGTCCCTAAGATAATCTTAAAAATCTTGACTCAAGTATTCACCACCCCGATCGGATCGAAGTATCTTAATACTTTTGCCAAGCTGTTTCTCTACTTCACTTCTGAACTCTTTGAATTTCTCAAAAGCTTCAGATTTGTGTTTCATTAAGAACACATACCCGAATCGCGAGTGATCATCGATAAAGGTAATGAAGTAGCTATAGCCTCCTTGTGCAAGAGTTGACATTGGTCCACATACATCAGTATGTATTAGACCAAGCAATTCTCCCACTAGTTTACCTTTTCCGGAAAAGAGTAATTTGGTCATCTTGCCTTTTAAGCATGATTCGCATGTATCAAATGAACCGGGTTCAAATGATTCCAGAATTCCACATCGGTATAATTTGGTCATGCGTTTCTTACTTACATGGCCAAGACGATAATGCCACGTATAGGAGTCTATTTGATTATCTATTCAAGCACGTTTATTGCTAACTTCGATATTGAAAACGTCATCGGATAAATCTAACGTGTAGATACCATTGTATAAAGTTCCGGTCCCATAAAGAACATCATTTAAAGTTATGTAACAGCAATTGTTACTAAAAGTTAAATGATAACCCTTTTCATTCAAGCATGAAATAGATACAATATTCTTTATTAACGAAGGAACAAAATAACAATTATCCAATTCTAAGACAAGTCCAGTAGGGAGCTTTAGCAAATATGTTCCGATGGCAACAACAGCAATCTTTGCTCCATTTCCAACTCGCAAATTCACTTCTCCCTTGACGAGTCTTCTTCTATTCCTTAGCCCCTGTATGTTATTACATATATGTGAGCTACACCCAGTATCAAGAACCCAGGTGGACGAGGAAATAGAGTGACATTCAATAATGAAGATACCTGAAGAGGATGGGGCATCGGATGCTTTCTTCTTCAAGGACTCAAGATAAACCTTGCAGTTTCTTCGCCAGTGACCCTCCTTGCCGCAGTGATGGCAAGTGCCTTTTGGTGCCTTTTCAGTCTTTTTGGCCTTTTTCTTCTTTCCCTTATTCTGTTCTTTGGGCTTCATCTTAGAGCCTTTCTTTGAGGAACCAACTAACAGTACCGTCTTCTGATCCTGCTTTACAGAAGGCTCTACAGTCTTCAGCATGTTGAGCAACTCAGGAATGGTAGTCTCCAGTTTGTTCATCCGATAGTTCATCACAAATTGTGAGTAACTTTTGGGCAAACAATGCAGAATTAAGTCAATACTTAGTTCGTGATCCATTACAAATCCGAGTGTGTCTAGTCGCTCAATGTACCCCAACATCTTTAACATAAACTGTGAGACAGAAGTGTCTTCCTGCATCTTAGAGGTGAAGAGGAGTCTTGAGACCTCGAACCATTCGGATCTAGCTTGCTCGTCAAACAGCTCATGAAGATGGAAGATGATGGTATGAGCATCCATATGCTCATGCTGCTTTTGCAGCTCAGGTACCATAGCGGCCAGCATGATGCAACTCGCAAGTTCAGAATCAGCCATATGTTTCTGATAGGTGATAAGCATCATTTTATTCATTATTTTAATTGCTAAAATCCATGTTTGACCCATGTTTTTATTGCTTAATTATGATTTTACCCTAGGTTTTGGAACTTTCTCTTATTTTGGACTTAATTGCAAATTTACACAATTTTGGGATTATTTGGCCACTAATTTTCTGATATATTTTTGTAGGTATGAAAGGATCCTGGACCTAGGGCATATTAGGTCAAACTTGAGTCGGATGTGAACCGGATCGAATTATCAAGCTTACAATTAATCCGGGCCGTCCGATTCAAGAGCGGCTAGATCTGAGCCATCCGGGACGATCTGAAGCAATCCGAGCTAGGGTTAGGGTTGATCAAGCTCTATGATCAAGATCTGAAGGTTTCATCCCAATCAGAGCTCAATCAACCGTTGGATCAAGCAAGGAGGGCTCTAGAGCGTCCATTCACAGATAGAGTTGATCTGGACCATCCATTGCACATCTGGAGGATCTGAGCTACCACAAGGCAGATCCTGACCCCAGATCATCATCATAAAAGTTTGGCTCCAATCAGAGCAAGATCAGCCGTTGGATCTCCTCCGATCAATCTGAGCCGTCCATTGGTTATTACTTAAGGAAAAATTCGCAGCAGCTGTTCTTCGTCGCGTCTTCCTCGCCGCAGCTCGTCTCCTTCAGTAGTTTACCGATTTTCTTCATCGTTTCTTCAATTTCTTCGTTTTGAAGGCGTGACCACCTCAATTCGAGCTCATCCTTGAGTGACAGAAGGATTTGGATTGAGGCGTAGCTTAATTGGCGAGTTTTCAGTTGTTAGCTGCAATTTCAATTCCTACCGTAGTTTCACTGCTGAATTTACTTAGTTGTTGTAGTTCTCTTGTACGGATTGTCTCTATCTCAATTGGAGGCTCATCCTTGAGTGACAGCAAGGATTCGTGAGCTGAGATGAGGGATTGGGGCTTGGTTAATTTCGTTTATTAGTTGTAATCTCGTTTCTGAATTTTGTTACATTACTGAATTGATTTCAGATTTGGTTAATCTCGTTTCCTACTTGTTTCTGCTTAATTAGGGTTCAAATCTTCAAGTTTGATAGTTAGGGAATGTTTGTAGTGGATAATCGCTTTTAATTCTAGTTTATTTGTAGTTTAATCCTTGCGTATCAGCTGTGCCCCTGTTTTTTTCAGCTACGTATCAGTTTCTTGTTTTGATTCTACAGGTTCCAATTTATTAAGTTTAGTTTTCGGTTTTGTTTTGTTTCAGTTCGTTTCAATTCTGCATTAGTATCAGATTGGAAGCCTGTTAGAGCACCATAGTTTGCAATCTCAGTACAATTCTCATTTCTTTAGTTGTGCATCAGTTTTTAGCTGATGTATCAATTCCTTTTTAGTTCTGAATTTTGTTGCAATAAACTGTCAGTTTCTTCCTCTGAAATTCTCCATTTCAGTTTGCCTCATTTGTATAGCAATTGGAATCCATTAATGTGCATCAGTTTTATTGAATTTGCTTTTCAATCATGCGAGTAGCTGTGCCATATTTCAATCAGCAGTTTAAATTTCTGAAGTTGATTCAGTGAAACTCTGAATTCGTATCATCCAGCAGCTGATGTCAGTTGTTTGGTTGGACTTTTCATCCAGTGAGTTGTAGCAGTCGAATTCTGAAAGTCTGAAATTCCATTACTGCATTTCTGCATTGGTTTATGAAGCAAGTTTATTTCAATTCTGCATTGGATCAAATTCTGCACAACAATTGAATTAATTCCTGCAATCCATATTTCTGCTTTTCATTGATTCTGAATTTCAGCATTTCCTACAGCTGATCTGCATACCAAATTGCTGAATTTCTGCATGTTCTATACAGATTGAACTCCTGCATTGATTTGTATCGGAAGTAAACTGATTTTTGGAGTTTGGGTTATGCTGGAAATCATGTTTCAATTGCCTTTGACTTGTTTCTGAATTGGAATTTTGTCTTGGCACATAAGTTCTCTTTTTGCGTACCAAGTGTTGGTTGCATGCCTTTTGTATCAAGTGGATGATTCGGTTTGAATGTTGTAGATCCTGAAGCTCTATCTAATTCGTAGTGACATTTTACAATTGAGATCAGATTTGTTTGTTTTCAAAATTGCTTTAGTGCCTTGATTGAATTTTTCCATTGATTGAGTTATCCTTCGCTATCAACTGTTTGGTCTTCCTCCATTCTCATTGCAATTTTTTCATTTCGAATTGAACCCAAACCCAAAATCTTTATTTGAAACCCGAAAACACAAACGACACATAAATACGAGTTAGAATCAAACAACGTCAACTAGCCCCGAGAAAAATACGACCTGTGGCCCCTATATTACATTTTCATACTTTTGATTGTAAAAGGGTTTCCAGCATTCATTTATAAATTCTAAATTTAAGGCCCACATTCGTGACACATAGTTTGGGCTTATCAATAATTCAATAATGAAGATACCTGAAGAGGATGGGGCATCGGATGCCTTCTTCTTCAAGGACTCAAGATAAACCTTGCAGTTTCTTCGCCAGTGACCCTCCTTGCCGCAGTGATGGCAAGTGCCTTTTGGTGCCTTTTCAGTCTTTTTGGCCTTTTTCTTCTTTCCCTTATTCTGTTCTTTGGGCTTCCTCTTAGAGCCTTTCTTTGAGGAACCAACTAACAGTACCGTCTTCTGATCCTGCTTTACAGAAGGCTCTACAGTCTTCAGCATGTTGAGCAACTCAGGAATGGTAGTCTCCAGCTTGTTCATCCGATAGTTCATCACAAATTGTGAGTAACTTTTGGGCAAACAATGCAGAATTAAGTCAATACTTAGTTCGTGATCCATTACAAATCCGAGTGTGCCTAGTCGCTCAATGTACCCCAACATCTTTAACATAAACTGTGAGACAGAAGTGCCTTTCTGCATCTTAGAGGTGAAGAGGAGTCTTGAGACCTCGAACCATTCGGATCTAGCTTGCTCGTCAAACAGCTCATGAAGATGGAAGATGATGGTATGAGCATCCATATGCTCATGCTGCTTTTGCAGCTCAGGTACCATAGCGGCCAGCATGATGCAACTCGCAAGTTCAGAATCGGCCATATGTTTCTGATAGGCCACTAACTGGTCTGGAGTTGCATCTTCTGGAGGATGGTTGGGAAGTTGTTCTTCAAGGACATAAGCAATCTTTTCTGCCTTGAGGACTATCCTCAGGTTTCGAAGTCATTCCATGAAGTTTGGCCCAGTCTGTTGGGACCGGGTGCATGTTGACATGGATGCGGGCTCATAATTTTAAAATTAATTACGTGCAGCGGAAGGTTTAGCATAAATAATTTCTTAAATTATTTAACCACACATCTAAGCATGCAACCTTATGTTGTGTAGACATGATCATATATTTAAAATTTTGCAGAAATGTAAACTAATTTACTTGTTACCTCGCGTAACTCGAAGAAAGGGACGAGATCCAACCGTAAGCGTCCCTCGGAAGCTCCGCCTCTATTCGCGTCCACGCCGAGTATCTTCGGGATGACTTCGCAAAGCCACGAGTTTTGTGTTCTCGAGAACTACTAGATTCTCCGAGAACGCGACAAAAACCAAGAGAGAAGTAATCACATCAGAAAAACTCACCACCAAGGTTGGCCTGAATCACAATTCCGGCGAGAATGAGGAAGATGACTTGCGCCCAATCCCAAGGTGATGATGGCCGGAGAGGAAGATCCTCCCAACAGAAGAACTTCGTCGCCTCGGTGCTTCTCCTTGTGCTCACGGCAAGAAGAAAGGGGGAGAGGCTTGTGGCCGACCAAGAGGAAGAAGGGAGGAGAGGGAGAGAGCCCAACCCAGAATACTTGGATTATTTCGAATTCATTCCAAGCCTTGCCTTGGGTCCTTTATATAGTGGTCTCTCAACCGCCAAGTCTCTTGTTTCTTATGGAATAAATTTTCATAAGAAATTTATCATATAAATTTTCTATGACTTATTCCATCATGCCAAGTCTTAATTTTATATCATGGTTAAAATCATATTTTAATTCATGATAAAAATCAACCAAGACTCTTTTTTCTTATAGAATAAATTTTCATAAGAAATTTATCATATAAATTTCTTTATATAAATTTCTTTATCATGGTAAATCAATTCATGATTGATTTTATAAAATAAAATAAACCAATCCATGGTTCATTTTAATTTCCATGAAAATTAAATTTCTTTAGATAAATTTCTTTATCATGATAAATCAATCCATGATTGATTTTATAAAATAAAATAAACCAATCCATGGTTCATTTTAATTTCCATGAAAAATAAATTTTATATAAATTTCTTTATATAAATTTCTTTATCATGGTAAATCAATCCATGATTGATTTTATAAAATAAAATAAATCAATCCATGGTTCATTTTAATTTCCATGAAAAATAAACCAAACCTTGGTTTATATAAAAAATTTATATCATCCATAATTTTATAAAACAAACTACACTTGATTTATTTTATAAATTGAACCAAACAATTTGGTTCCCTCCCTTTGTTGTGGCCGGCCAAGCAAAGAGGGTGGGGACCCTCTTTGGCCAGCCTATCCAGGCCACGCCCCAATGAACTAAACTCATTTAATTCATCTATTAAGTCTTCAAAAGACTTAGCCATTTTACGCTTCCGATGCGTCTCTGAAAAATTCAGATTCGACTTATCGTTTGGCTCAATCAAACCTAATCTCTCTTTATTGGAAAATTCAATTTTCAACTCGTTTTAAATCCCTCGGATTACTCGTAGTGCGTGTGACTAAATAGGCTTTCGATTTATGTTGGCCGTCTATAATTAACCAATTATAGAACGATCATGAGTGGCACCTAGTAGCACATCATGATCCCCAATTAATCGAAAGATCAACGGTTAACCTCAGAAACAATTCTGAAACCCTTCAGCAGCTATAATGAATCGTGCCTCATTCCCTTCACCCTCTTATACCCACTTGGTTTAGGACATGGTCTATGTGTGTCAGTCCCCACTAGCCTGACTACGTCACACCTAGCCCAAGTAACGTTTTCTCGTCCTACGGATTCTAATTACTCTCATGCATCTAAGAGATTCATACTCTGAACATGTCATGCTCTGGCCAGAGGCTTCGAGTAACAATCCGACGATAGGCCTTGGGTATACATCTCCTCGCAAGGAGTGGTGAATCCTTTGTAGGCTGTTCAAACATCTTCGGGCACTTCGGGTTTTACCCAATCATCCTGGGTCAACACCTCCTTGGAGATGCTTGCTTAAGATGTCAAAGTATAAGTCTCCATGACTAAGATGACTTGAACACCGCAAGTCAAAGGAACATTGCAC
Organism: Boesenbergia rotunda; assembly: GCA_024364735.1. Taxonomy (NCBI): domain Eukaryota; kingdom Viridiplantae; phylum Streptophyta; class Magnoliopsida; order Zingiberales; family Zingiberaceae; genus Boesenbergia; species Boesenbergia rotunda. Next base: position 1,015,629 of record JAGFNQ010006286.1, on the reverse strand, counting down.
TTAAGCTGAGTAAGAACTTCACTGACATGTCTATATGTAGACTACCATATGAAGTTTTACAGCCAGTCACTCCAATGAACTAGTTCCCTTAACTAGCATTCATGTTTATCTCCGGACATCCCAATGTCACCAGCCAGTGAGAATCAGCTGATTAGAGAATAACCCATGCTAGTCTCAACAGAATTGATAGTGTCCGTTTTTATCAATTCATCGACTAGGGACAATTTCAATACTTCACAATTGCACATGTAGAGATAATCACTAGTTGTGAATTCATCACAAATTCTCTCATGCTGTGAATTGTATTGCGGACATTCAGTAAATGAGTTTAAGATCTCAATCAAATACATAAACATGTATACTCAAATAATGAATATTCATTTATTAAAATAAATGATTACAATCATAAGGCGATTGCCTTAGGACACTTTTCTCATATCACTAACACAGTCAGCTTATTGGTGTCCAAAATTGAACGCAAATTCAGAGAAGACATGATCAAGTGATTATCCTAGAAATACAAATTGAGCTTATGTGAGAAGAATGATAAAGAATGCATCAATATACATTAATTAAATCCTATTTATTTTTTGAATTAAATAACCCTTTTTATCAATTCGGGAGATCGTAGGAACATCTCCAAATAGGTTGATATCCAACCATAGATAAGTGTTGATGCAGTCTGACCCTGATTGTTGTTTTGGTGTTGACACCAATTTTAGTTTAGGTAGATGATTATGATTATGGTTAAGTCCTGATCGGGGATTAGGTATGGTTTGGAAAATCCTAGCTTGGAGGGCTAGGTGTTGAGAAAATCCTAGCTTGGAGGGCTAGGTGTTGGAAAAGTCCTAATTCGGAAGAGGTGGGTGAAAAGTCCTAGCTTGGAGGGCTAGGTGAAAAGTCCTAACTTGGAGGGTTAGGTGAAAATTCTCATCTTGGAGAGTTAGGTGAAAAAGTCCTGGCTTGGAGGATTAGGTCCTAGCTTGGAGGGCTAGGTCTGGAAAAGTCCTAATTCGGAAGGGTTGGGTGAAAAGTCCTAGCTTGGAGGGCTAGGTGAAAAGTCCTAACTTGGAGGGTTAGGTGAAAATTCCCAACTTGGAGTGTTAGGTGAAAAATCCTTAGCTTGGAGGGCTAAGGTGGATGAAACCCTAGCTTGGAGGGCTAGGCTTGAGTCCCTGGATCAGTCTGGTGACCGATCAGGGATATTGGCACACTGTTCCTTCGTGGATCGGTCTAGTGACCGATCCAGCGATGACTGATCGGTCTGGTGACCGATCAGGGAGCACACAGTGAGGTTGGGAACCTACTATGTGGCTCCTGATCGGTCTGGTGACAGATCAAGGAGCAGGCTGTTGCCTTGTTGCTTGGCTTCTGATCGGTCCGGTGACCGATCAGGAAGCAGGCAGCTTCCTCACTGCCTTGCTCCTGATCGGTCTGGTGACCGATCAGGGAGTGAACAGTGAGTTGAGTTCCCCCGCGGATCAGCTCCTGAACGGTCCGGTGACCGATCAAAGACTTAGGATCTGATTTCCGGGATTACTGTTCATCAGACCTGATCGGTCTGAGTGACCGATCAGGCTTCACTCTGATCAGTCTGGTGACCGATCAGGCTTCACTCTGATCGGTCCGGTGACCGATCAGGCTTGTCTTACCGTGAGAGCTTGGAGTCCCAGCGAAGCGGTGGATCGGTCTGGTGACCGACCCACGAGCCCTGGATCGGTCCGGTGACCGATCACTTTAATTCAAATTACATTGTCAAACGCTCTAATCGCGTCTGAGCATATCTGATACACTGTGCCTGATCTCTGATCTTTGATTTCTTGCTTGATATGCTGCTCTAACCCACTGATTAAGCTGCAGGTGACAGGGAAGGAGTCAAACACTCAAGGAGAGTCAATAGTGGTCTTTCTTTGGAGCAGGTTTGTCTGTTTTCCATCCCAGGTTGCAATGGGCGCTGGCGCTGGCTGGAGCTGCTGTCTGGGGCTGGTCTGAGGGAAGCTCAGGAGGTCCAGAAGGGCTCAGTGGTGGCTGGTGGTTACAGGAGAGCAGCTGGAGGCTGCTGTGGGATGGTGACCTGGAGCTGTGTGGAGAAGACTTAAGCGCCAGTTGCGAGAAGTCTTCAACAACGCTGCTAATCAGTATTGCTATGAAGTTCTTGGGGCTTGCTGCGTGCTTGTGTTCTTGCTGTTCCATCATTCCTGAGCAAGCCGTTGAGATCTGAGAAGCAACCACCCCTTGCTTGAGCACATGGAGGAAGGAACAAGAGGCTTGAAGTCCAACAGCGAGAAGACACGGAGAAAGGGATTCTTGCGTTAGATCGTCACTGGGTGGAGCTTGGAGAAGCCTACTGTGTTCTTGTCTTTGCTAAGTGCTAAGTAAGATCTTCCTTGTATTTCATTGTGCTTAAAACTATATCCTTGATTGAAACGCGCTGTGGAGAGGTTTCTCCACCGAGAAGGAGGTTGCTTTCTATCCGGTGTTAACCGGGGCTTGATCTGTCGACGATCAAGGTATCGCCCACCTTAAGGGCACGACAAAGAGTAGGGGCAAGTTATCCCCGAACCTTGTAAACCCTCCTTGTTAGCGATCTTGCTAGTGGTGTTAGTTTGTTTTGTTTCATGTTTTTTTTCTGCATACTCTGTTTTCATACTTCCGCTGTGCTACTAACAAAGTGAAGTGCAAAAATTCGATAAGTGTTTAAAGTCCAAGTGATTGGCTATATTCACCCCCCCCCTCTCTAGCCATCCGGGTTCCAACAAGTGGTATCAGAGCTTGGGGCTCTATTTTTACGGATTAACAACCGAGAGCTATCATCCATGGCGTTGAGAGAAGGCTTTAGCACCACCCGACCTCTATTCTTTGATGGCGCTGATTTTCAATATTGGAGATCAAAGATGGAGTATTATTTGAAGATGGACATCAACACTTGGTTCGCGGTGAAGGAGGGCTTCACTCCTCCAAAGGATGATGAAGGCAAGGAACTTGAATCGTGGCGGTGGACGGCCGAACAAACTCGAAAGAGTGAAGCCGACGCGAAGGCGGTTGTCACTCTACAATGCGGCATGAATAAAGACCAACTCATCAAGGTTGGTCCTTTCACAAGTGCAAAGGACTTGTGGAACAAGCTCATCGAACTCCACGAAGGCACCCGAGATTCAAGAATCGCCAAGAGGGACTTGTTCCTCAATCAACTTCAAAATCTCTCCATGAAGGAGAATGAAACGGTAAGTGAGCTCCATAGCCGGTTCAAGGAAGTCCTCAATGGGCTTCATTCGATTGATGAAAAGGTCGAGAATCGCGACCTTGTGAGGTATGTGCTAAAAGCATTTCCAAGGAATGCTTTGTGGTCATCCATGGTGGATGCCTACAAAGTATCCAAGGATTTATCCATTGTTAAGTTAGATGATTTGTTTTGTGAAATGGAATTGCATGAAATGGCTAACAAAGGCCCCAAGGAGAAGGGGATTGCCTTAGTTGCAGGGGAACGATCCAATAAGAAGAAGAAGGAGAAGGAAGTCTCTTCATCTTCATCCTCTTCCGAATCCGAGTCCGATTCCGAGGAAGATGGCAGCAGCTCCTCATCCTCCGAGATGGCGAATTTTGTGAGAAGGATGATGAGAAGGGGTCGACACTTCAAGGGTAAAGGTAATCCTAGTGAAGCTAAACTTGATAAGACTAATGCCTCTTGCTATGAGTGTGGTAGGAAAGGGCATTTCAAGAATGAATGTCCAAAGCTAAAGAAGAACATGGAGAAATCCAAAAAGAAAGAAGAAAAATCAAAGAAGAAAAAGAAGGCCTTGAAGGCCACTTGGGATGAATCCTCCTCAAGCTCATCCGATGAAGAGAAGGAGGAGAAGAGCACAAGGCATGTGACACTCATGGCTCATGGAGAGGAAAGCAGTGATGAATCTTCCAACACCTCAAACGCGGCTTCATCATCTTCGGATGATGAAGAGGTAACCTCTCCCGAACTAGAAAAATGTCATAGAGCTATTGCATGTTTAACCAATATGTTAAAGAAGTCAAAGAGTAAAGTTAAATCATTGCAATTAGAAATTGAACAATTGAAAGCATCTAGGGATGATAACATAGATGACTTGCATGTTGAAATGTTGGAGGATGAAATTAAATCATTGAAACTTGAGGTTGAACACTTGAAATCCTCTAAGGTTGAGGATGTAGATGATTTGCTAGAAGAAGAAAACAAATCATTGAAGAGTGAAGTTGAGAAGCTCAAGAATATTCTTGAGAAGTTCTCAACTAGCTCTAAGACCCTAGACATGATCTTGAATGCCCAAAGGGCAGTTTACAATAGGGCCGGTATTGGTTACCGACCCAAAGAACCTTCATTTGTGTCTCTTATGTCTAGGACTGATATGAGACAATCTACGACACCCAAGGTTCAAAAGAAAGTTGTCAAGGCATGCGTGCCTAAGTCTTGTTTAGTTGATGCTTTAGGTCCCAAGGTTTGGGTACCTAAATCTTCCATTTTTCGAATTGTGTAGGTTATGATTGAGGTGGAGCATCTATCAACGTGGTTCGTTGATAGTGGGTGCTCCAAACATATGACCGAGGATAGATCATTGCTTACCACACTTCACAAGAAAAGTAGAGGTAATGTTTCATTTGGTAACAATGGTAGTCTTAAGGTTATAGGAATAGGAGACATTCAAATATCCGAATGTCTTAGAATTTCAAATGTCCTTCTAGTCAAGGGGATGACTTTTAATCTCCTAAGTGTCAGTCAATTGTGTGACACGGGTTAGACGATTGATTTTCAACCAAGTCAATGTCTAGTTAGACAACATGACACCTTGGACACGGTACTAGTAGGAACAAGAGTAGACAATATTTATCAAGTTTCATTTAAAAGTGCTACTAATGTTTCTGCTAAGTGTTTCATGTTAAAAGAAGAAGAGTCCACCCTTTGGCACCGGAGACTTGCACATGTGAACATGAAGAACATCCGGAGGTTAGCCAACAAGGGATTAGTTCGTGGCTTACCAAGCATCAAGTATGAAAAGGACAAACTTTGTGATGCATGTCAAATGGGTAAGCAAACAAAATCTGCTCATAAAGGTAAAAGCGTTGTAAGTACATCTACCGCTTTAGATTTACTTCACATGGATCTATTTAATTGTAGTACTATCATATCATTGAATGGAAGTAGGTATTGCTTTGTTATCATTGATGATTTTACTAGATATACATGGACTTACTTTTTAAAATATATGGACCAAACCTTAGATGTTTTCATTTCTTTTTGTAGAAGAGTTGAAAATGAAAAATCATCAACCATTAAGACAATTAGAAGTGATCATGGAGGTGAATTTCAAAACCAACGATTTTTAGAATTTTGTCAAGATAGAAGTTATAAGCATGAGTTCTCCACTCCTAGAACACTACAACAAAATGGTGTTGTAGAGAGGAAGAACCGTGTCTTACAAGAGGCTGCACGAAGCATGCTTAATGAGTACTCACTACCGAGTTACTTATGGGTTGAAGCTGTAAATACAGCTTGTTATGTGCAAAACCGAGTCCTCATCCATAGGTTTTTAGGAAAGACTCCCCATGAGCTTTGGTTTGGAAAACCACCTACGGTTAAACACCTTAGGGTATTTGGTTGTAAGGTGTTCATCCTAAACACCAAGGACCACCTTGGAAAGTTCACGGCAAAGGCTGATGAAGGGATACTAGTCGGGTACTCCCTCGTTAGCAAAGCCTACCGAGTCTACAACAAGAAGTCTAGACTGGTTGAAGAGTCCTCTGATGTTGTCTTTGAAGAAATTCCAAAAGTCAATGGACAGCCAGAAGATGAGGTTCAACTCGAACTTAGGAGACTAAGTTTGAATGAAACTCCAAATGTAGTTGATGGTGATGAATCTGATGACGGTGAACCTAGGCAATCCATAGATTAGCCAGACCCTGAGGCTGAGCCGATGTCTAGTGAACCCATTCAAGAAGCACCACCAACACCAAGGCAAACTAGATTAGCCTCTAGTCATCCCCAAGACCAAATTGTTAGAGACATCCATCATGGGGTTAGAACTAGATCATTCTTCCGGAATGAGGCTAATGAAGTTGCCTTAATTTCTGAAATTAAACCTAGAAAAATTGATGAAGCATTAAATGATCCCGATTGGATCATTGCAATGCAAGATGAACTAGGTCAATTCGAGAGGAGTCAAGTTTGGGACTTAGTTCCAAGACCCAAGAAGACCACCATCATTGGAACCAAATGGGTCTTCAAGAACAAATTGAACCATAAGGGAGAAATCATTAGAAACAAGGCACGCTTAGTAGCCAAGGGCTATAGTCAAGTTGAAGGCCTTGATTATGATGAGACATATGCTCCCGTGGCACGATTAGAATCCATCCGATTGATGCTTGCATTTGTAGCACATCGTGGCTTCAAGTTATACCAAATGGATGTCAAATCGGTCATTCTAAATGGTCTAATAAGAGAAGAGATCTATGTCGAACAACCCCCCGGGGTTTGAGAGTACCGAATTCCCAAACCACGTGTTTAAGCTCAAAAAGGCACTTTATGGTCTTAAACAAGCACCCCGAGCTTGGTATGAGCGGTTGTCAACTTTTTTGATTGAAAAAGCTTTGTAAGAGGCCAAATAGACCCTACACTATTTCTACGAAGAGATGGTGACAATATTTTTGTGGCCCAAGTATATGTCGATGACATAATTTATGGCTCAAACAACAAGGGTTATTTAAATGAATTCATTGGACACATGGAAAGTGAATTTGAAATGGGTCTAGTGGGAGAGTTGACTTTCTTCCTTGGACTTGAAATCAAGCAAACTCTCGATGGTATCCATGTGCACCAATCGAAATACACACAAGAAATGCTTCGGAAATTCAATATGAGTGATTCAAAAGAGGTAACCACTCCCATGGCCACAAACACAAGATTAGACAATGATGAGAGTGGTAAACCCGTTGATTTGACTCAATATCGAAGCATGATAGGTAGTCTATTATACCTCACAGCTAGTCGACCTAACATTCTTTTCGCTGTGGGTATGTGCGCTAGGTATCAAGTCTGTGCCAAGAAATCTCATTTAATCGCTGTTAAGCGAATTTTGAGATATCTTAAAGGCACAATAGGAGTAGGTCTTTGGTACCCCCGTACCGAATCATTTGATCTAATTGGCTATACCGATTTCGACTACGCTGGATGTAAGTTGGATCGGAAAAGCACGAGTGGGGGTTGCCAATTTCTAGGATCATCTTTAGTTAGTTGGTCAAGTCGGAAGCAACATTGTGTTGCTCTCTCCACGACCGAGGCAGAATATATTGCTATGGGAGAGAGTGTATCACAATTGTTGTGGATGATTCACACTTTGGAGGACTATGGATTGAGTTACAAGAGTGTGCAAGTGTTGTGTGACAACATTAGCACAATTAACCTCGCCAAGAATCCAGTCCATCATTTTAGGACCAAACATATTGAAGTGTGTCACCACTTCATTAGGGATCATGTTGCTAGGGGAGATATTGTACTCTCACATGTAGAGTCCAAGTCAAACCTCGCTAACATTTTCACTAAACCACTCCCCGAAAATGAGTTTAGCTTCTTGAAAAGGGAGTTGGGAATGTGTCGTGCTTCATAAATTTCAAAATGCATCCAAAACCCTTCATGATAAGTTCTAATTGTTGGGATACAATGGGTAACTTTGGGGCATCTCACACAAACTATAAGGTTTACCAAAACGTTTTTGTTTGCTAGAAATGGGGTGAGATGTTAGGATCAACTCAATTTCTCAAAATGTCATTGCATCCCTTGAGAAATTAAGTTGACGAGATAAAAATCACTTTGGTGACCAAGTATGGGGAAATCTAATGCATAACATATGTGTATTTGGCTCCATGATCATACTTGGACATTCCAATCAAGGAAACTTAATTGGAAACATGAATTTGGTACAAAACTTGATTGAATTTGCTTGGATGATTGTTGATTGAGTTTGACTCCACTTGGGTGGAGCAAGTGATTGTTGAACCTATAAGGACTTTTGATCCTTGTTTAGGGATCAATTTTAGTCGTGAGATCATGTCCAAGTTCGATAAACTTCATCAGATCTCGTTGGAAAGATTCTGAAAATCTGAAACTGAATGTTTCAGATCGTATCAGGGAGTATCAGAAACCCTGATCAGTCACCGGACCGATCAGGCTTAGGGCTGATCGGTCACCGGACCGATCAGGCTTAGGGCTTATCAGTCCCCGGACCGATCTGGCTCCTTTCGGTAGTGATCGGTCCACATACCGATCAGAGGGGTCACAGAAACTTCGCGAGATTTCTTCCACATTCTGGCCTAGCCTAGATCGGTCCCCAGACCGATCTGGCACACTATTGTGATCGGTCCACAGACCGATCAGGGGGCTTCCAGGATTTTATCCGACCCTACTGTTCGCTTCCTGATCGATCAGCCGATCGATCAGGAGCCTGCCTGATCGGTCACCTGACCGATCAGGACCAGGCCAGTCCGATCAGGCCAGAGCCTGATCAGTCTAGGCGCTATTAGATCGAACGGTGATCCGTTCAGACGCATTAAAGTCTGGTTGGTGGACCGATCCACCAACCGTTTTAATCACGATTCTTTTCTACTCCTAAGCCCTAGCCGACCAAAACCCCTGAGCGCCGAAACCCTCTTCCTCCTCACTTGCGTGTGCGATCTCTTCCTTCCTTGCTGTGCGATTTTCTCTGCGAGTGCGGTCATCTACTTCTACGCAAGAGCTCTTGTCCTTGTTGTTGGTGGTGTTAGCAACTGCAGCTTGCGATCCTCCCTTGCGCAAGGTTCAGAAAGGAGTTTACTCTCAACCTTCAAGAACTTCTTCCATGGCACCTAAGTAAGTTCTCTTTGGTTAGTTCTCTTTTCGAATCAGTTCATAGATTATGAGCCTAACCATGTTTTGATGTTGTGTCGTGACCTCTTGCTTTGGCCGTGACCTATCTTGCCATGTCTTACCTTTTATCAAACGTCTTACCCTATGATTATCACTCTATGATCAAATCTTGGTTGCTTTTTGGTTAAATTCTTATCTTGACTATGTCATGATTATGTTCACTGATTGGGTCTTACCTTGTCTTGATCAATTTGATCGAATCTTATTCTTGTGATTGGTGTCATGATGTGGTTTACCTATCTTGATCAAATCTGTTTGTTCAATCCATTAGAAAATCTTCTAAGGGTAAAGAACCAATGGAGGGAAGTTCTAAGGGCAAGGACCCTTCATCATCTACACCTCCTTCGAGTCCTCTACCACCTCCACATACCAGATTCCAAAACATTCACTATGCTCTAAACTTTCAATGGCACATTTTCAAACTTATGCCTTGTCGATCGGTGGACCAAACCTTTATCTACGAACATTGCCCTACGGTAAAATAAATCATTGAGTACTATGAGCTTCAACCCATCCTTTTCTTAGAGAGGCCAATCAACTTTGATTTGGTCTCTGAATTCTACAATAACATGGTCAGTGGAGAGGGCACGGGATGGAGGACCCGTGTCGCTGGTGTCGATCTTGATTTTACTCTATCAGCCTTCACTGCATTTCTTGGTTGCCATCGTTCCGATAACGACTTCTCACTCTATCCCTATCTTCCTGATCCTCTTCCTATTCCCTTTGCTGGAGTCACTCCTAACTCTATCTATGAGCATTTTCTAGGCCAACCCAGGCCACGGGGTTCCGATGAGCGCGCCCGTGCTTTTCCCACATTTCCTGCTCTTCATCTTTCCCCCAGTGATTATGTTTTGTTTAAGATTATCACAAATTGTCTTCTTCCGACTACTTCAAAGCACCTAGATGCGATTCATCCATTCCACTGCTTGATGCTCTATGTGATGCATCAGCAATTGGACTTTGATCCAGTGACTTCTCTTTTCTTTTCCATCATCGTCCATAGTCAGATGTATGGTCAGACAGTTTACATGCCCTTTGGCCATATCATTACTGCTTGGCAGCAGTCCGTAGGCATCGATGTTTCACAGGGCCGCATTGTGCCCATGGTTAGACAGGACTGCCGCCTGGATCGTCGCATGCTCGCTCAGTCCGGCATTGTTGTCGGGCCGCAGGAGCTGAGGTGGAAGGACAGGAGGCGTGCGGAGGAGTTACCAGGAGCAGGACATGATCAGGAGACGTCAGCTGGTGCTCAAGATTACGATGAGTGGGCTCCTGACCTCCGCTGGCAGGTTGCAGAGCTAGAGCGGATGCTGCAGCACGAATTACACATTTCCGAGCTCTGGCGACAGGAGGTTCGCTCAGAGTTTCGATCCTTCGATCGACGCCTGGATACTCTAGCGTCCGACATCTCTGAGATCAGCTCACTACAGGACACATGGTATGAGGAGTGGTATCATCATACATTTCCTGATGGTGCGTCTCCCAGTGGCACTTCACCAGGGGATATCATATACATTGATGATTCAAACGATGATCCAGTTGACGATTGACTGCTCTCTGCTCTTGTTTGCTGATTTATGACTATTTGACGAATGTGTCCGTTCTGACTTTTTCCTGTTGTGGCACGATATTAACTTTGATGAATTGACTTGCCTCGAACTATTTGTCAGGAGGTTGGCTTTTGAGTGCTTCCATGTTTCCTATCTGTCTATATGCCTCATTCTTTATTGCTTTATTCATGCTTATGATGTCATGCTCATATGTGTTCATATACTTATCAAAAATCAATCAAATCTTTATTGTTTTGGGATACCCCTAGGGTTGAGGGGGAGTATGGTTAATCTTAACGGCCCCTCTAGACCCTTTTCAGTGTTCGACAAAGGGGAAGAGTGTGGTTGGTTAAGTTTAGGATGATTATGTTGTAGGGGGAGGATCTTGATTCCCCTATAATTCTGAGTTTGAGGAAATTGATTGAAAAACCTCTAAACTTAAAATCGGGTTGTCAAACAACAAAAACGGGGAGATTGTTGATGCAGTCTGACCCTGATTGTTGTTTTGGTGTTGACACCGATTTTAGTTTAGGTGGATGATTATGATTATGGTTAAGTCCTGATCAGGGATTAGGCATGGTTTGGAAAATCCTAGCTTGGAGGGCTAGGTGTTGGAAAAGTCCTAATTCGGAAGAGGTGGGTGAAAAGTCCTAGCTTGGAGGGCTAGGTGAAAAGTCCTAACTTGGAGGGTTAGGTGAAAATTCTCATCTTGGAGAGTTAGGTGAAAAAGTCCTGGCTGGGAGGGTCAGGTCCTAGCTTGGAGGGCTAGGTCTGGAAAAGTCCTAATTCGGAAGGGTTGGGTGAAAAGTCCTAGCTTGGAGGGCTAGGTGAAAAGTCCTAACTTGGAGGGTTAGGTGAAAATTCCCAACTTGGAGAGTTAGGTGAAAAATTCTTAGCTTGAAGGGCTAAGGTGGATGAAACCCTAGCTTGGAGGGCTAGGCTTGAGTCCCTGGATCGGTCTGGTGACCGATCAGGGATATTGGCACGCTGTTCCTTCGTGGATCGGTCTGGTGACCGATCGAGCGATGACTGATCGGTCTGGTGACCGATCAGGGAGCACACAGTGAGGTTGGGAACCTACTGTGTGGCTCCTGATCGGTCTGGTGACAGATCAGGGAGCAGGTTGTTGCCTTGTTGCTTGGCTTCTGATCGGTCCGGTGACCGATCAGGGAGCAGGCAGCTTCCTCACTGCCTTGCTCCTGATCGGTCTGGTGACCGATCAGGGAGTGAACAGTGAGTTGAGTTCCCCCGCGGATCAGCTCCTGAACGGTCCGGTGACCGATCAAAGACTTAGGATCTGATTTCCGGGATTACTGTTCATCAGACCTGATCGGTCTGAGTGACCGATCAGGCTTCACTCTGATCGGTCTGGTGACCGATCAGGCTTCACTCTGATCGGTCCGGTGACCGATCGGGCTTGTGTTGCCGCGAGAGCTAGGAGTCCCAGCGAAGCGGTGGATCAGTCTGGTGACCGACCCACGAGCCCTGGATCGGTCCGGTGACCGATCACTTTAATTCAAATTACATTGTCAGACGCTCAGATCGCGTTTGAACATATCTGATACACTGCGCCTGATCTCTGATCTTTGATTTCTTGCTTGGTATACTGCTCTAACCCACTGATTAAGCTGCAAGTGACAGGGAATGATTCAAACACTCAAGGAGAGTCAATGGTGGTCTTTCTTTGGAGCAGGTTTGTCTGTTTTCCATCCCAGGTTGCAACAGGCGCTGGCGCTGGCTGGAGCTGCTGTCTGGGGCTGGTCTGAGGGAAGCTCAGGAGGTCCAGAAGGGCTCAGTGGTGGCTGGTGGTTGCAGGAGAGCAGCTGGAGGCTGCTGTGGGATGGTGACCTGGAGCTGTGTGGAGAAGACTTAAGCGCCAGTTGCGAGAAGTCTTCAACACGCTGCTAATCAGTATTGCTGTGAAATTCTTGGGGCTTGCTGCGTGCTTGTGTTCTTGCTGTTCCATCATTCCTGAGCAAGCCGTTGAGATCTGAGAAACAACCACCCCTTGCTTGAGCACTTGGAGGAAGGAACAAGAGGCTTGAAGTCCAACAGCGAGAAGACACGGAGAAAGGGATTCTTGCGTGAGATCGTCGCTGGGTGGAGCTTGGAGAAGCCTGCTGTGTTCTTGTCTATGCTAAGTGCTAAGTAAGATCTTCCTTGTGTTTCATTGTGCTTAAAACTATATCCTTGATTGAAACGCGCTGTGGAGAGGTTTCTCCACCGAGAAGGAGGTTGCTTTCTATCCGGTGTTAACCGGGGCTTGATCTGCTGACGATCAAGGGATCGCCCACCTTAAGGGCACGCCAAGGAGTAGGGGCAAGTTATCCCCGAACCTTGTAAACCCTTCTTGTTAGCGATCTTGCTAGTGGTGTTAGTTTGTTTTGTTTCCTGTTTTTTTTCTGCATACTCTGTTTTCATACTTCCGCTGTGCTACTAACAAAGTGAAGTGCAGAAATTCGATAAGTGTTTAAAGTCCAAGTGATTGGCTATATTCACCCCCCCTCTAGCCATCCGGGTTCCAACAATAAGAACAACCATAGTTGTAGTCCATCAAGTTATTCTTAGCTATGAAGGTAGGTAATTATACAGATTACATATTACACATATGTAACTATCACATTATGCTATCAACTAATTGAATGTTTGCATAAATCATTGGGTTGTTAACTCATTAACAAGTATGCAACAATATACATAGTACCCAACTGCACCTCTCTTTACATCGACCTTGGCTGTGGCACAACAAATCGATGCTCCTAGCTCAAGGCTGACCCATTAATCAAGAAATGGTTTTAATATGGTTGGAGCTCATTCAACCGTCTAGTCAAGCTTGGATGTGTCCAACAACCAAAACTAAGGATTGACCTCTGACTCCAACTATATTAATCATAAACTAATTCCATGGTTTGAATATGTTGAGGTTCAAGCCGGGCATGGATGTGTCCATCAACCCAAACGAGAAACAAAACTCCAGTTCTAACCATATTAATAGAAGGTGTTGGCCTTAATATTTTGTAAGGGGTTTTGGTTCTCATCCTTTTCCTTTTAAGCACATTCATGACATATAATTATGTCATGTTCTAACGATTTCCTTAATAAAGTATGTATGTGACTTAATTTGTCAAGTCTCATTAATTGAATTAGGAATCGGATTTCCTAATTCTAATTTCATACTTTATTCAAGGAATTGTTTTGGGAAACAATTTTCTAAATTGTCATAATCAATTTAGGAAATAATATGTTTAAGACTTTGATTTCTCTAAATCAAATCTTATTAAATTAAGAGACAGATTTCCTTAATTCAACCACATATTATTTTTATGAAAATCTTATTTAAGAAAATAAACTCTATAGGAAACAATTTTTCCTAATTAATTTTGGTGACAACAATATGTAAGAGCATTACCTCATAAATCAAATAAGGAAATTATCGTTTGAGAATCACCTCAAAAAATTTCCAAGATTTGATCACTTATTTTATTTATGGATAATTAATTACAACAAATTATTTACTTTGGGTGGCTCCCCGAGGCACTCCCCAAAGAAAAGAAATTTATTGTAAATCTAATTTGGCCTGCTCCCCGAGGCATAACCAAATTAAACTTGACAATTAAAGAACTTGTTAATAATATAATTTGGATGGCTCCCCGAGGCCTACCCAAATTAATTTTTAACAATTCATATTCAAAATAGGAAATTAAATTACAACAACTAACTTTAATTTGGGTGGCTCCCCGAGACACTCCCCAAAGTAAAGAATTTTGTTAATAATTTAAAAACCAATTTGAATTTAATTGTCAATTAATGTTTCCATAAAATGTCTAGACTTTCATGAAAAGAAAGTGTCCAAAATTACGAGCTTTCCATAAATGCAAAGTTTTCAAAAATAAAAGGTTTTCAGAATAATTGTAAGTTTCTGGTACAAAGAAAACTTACGTATTTCCAAAATTAAAAAATTTCCAAAATAAAAAATTTCCAAAATTGGAAAGTTTCCAAAAATGGAAAGCTTTCACAATTATCATAAAATTCAGAAGAAATACGTAGGACGAGGAAACGTTACTTGGGAGCTTTCACAATATGAATCTCAACCGCCAAGTCTCCTTTTTCTTATTGAATAAATTTTTATAAGAAATTTATCATATAAATTTTCTTATCATGGAAAATCAATCCATGATTGATTTTATAAAATAAAATAAATCAATCCATGATTTATTTTAATTTCCATGAAAAATAAATTTCTTTATCATGGTAAATCAATCCATGATTGATTTTATAAAATAAAATAAATCAATCCATGGTTAATTTTAATTTCCATGAAAAATAAACTAAACCTCGGTTTATTATATAAAAAATTTATATCATCCATAATTTTATAAAACAAACCACACTTGGTTTATTTTATAAATTGAACCAAACAATTTGGTTCTCTCCCTTTGTTGTGGCCGGCCAAGCAAAGAGGGTGGAGACCCTCTTTGGCCGGCCCATCCAAGCCACGCCCCAATGAATTAAACTCATTTAATTCATCTATTAAGTCTTCAAAAGACTTAGTCATTTTACGCTTCCGATGCGTCTCTGAAAAATTCAGATTCGACTTATCATTTGGCTCAACCAAACCTAATCTCTCTTGATTGGAAAATCCAATTTTCAACTCGTTTTAAATCCCTCAGATTACTCGTAGTACGTGTGACTAAATAGGCTTTCGATTTATGTTGGTCGTCTATAATTAACCAATTATAGAACGATCATGAGTGACACCTAGTAGTACATTATGATCCCCAATTAATCGAAAGATCAACGGTTGACCTCAGAAACAATTCTGAAACCCTTCAGCAGCTTTAATGAATCGTGCCCCATTCCCTTCACCATCTTATACCCACTTGGTTCAGGACATGGTCTATATGTGTCAGTCCCCACTAGGCTGACTACGTCACACCTAGCCCAAGTAACGTTTTCTCGTTTTACGGATTTTAATTACTCTCATGTATTTAAGAGATTCATACTCTGAACATGTCATGCTCTGGCCAGAGGCTCCGAGTAACAATCCGACGATAGGCCTCGGGTATGCATCTCCTCGCAAGGAGTGGTGAATCCTTTGTAGGCTGTTCAAACATCTTCGGGCACTTCGGCTTATACCCAATCATCCTGGGTCCACACCTCCTTAGAGATGCTTGCTTAAGATGTCAAAGTATAAGTCTCCATGACCAAGATGACTTGAACACCGCAAGTCAAAGGAACATCGTACTTAAGCTGCAGTAAGAACTTCACTGACATGTCTATATATAGAATACCATATGAATTTTTACAGCCAGTCACTTCAATGAACTAGTTCCCTTAACTAGCATTCATGTTTATCTCCGGACATCTCAATGTCACCAGCCAGTGAGAATCAACTAATTAGAGAATAACTCATGTTAGTCTCAACAGAATTGATAGTGTCTGTATTTATCAATTCATCGACTAGGGACAATTTCAATACTTCACAATTGCACATGTAGAGATAATCACTAGTTGTGAATTCATCACAAATTCTCTCATGCTGTGAATTGTATTGCAGACATTCAGTAAATGAGTTTAAGATCTCAATCAAATACACAAACATGTATACTCAAATAGTGAATATTTATTTATTAAAATAAATGATTACAATCATAAGGCGATTGTCTTAGGACACTTCTCTCATATCACTAACAACTGTGAGGTGTAGAGCTGATCGTGTGCCGAAAAGAAAGGAGTCTATGTTTGTGACTCCTCCTAGCTCAACACCAAAACGTAAGAGGAAGGGGAAAAAATAGGTAAATGAAGTATAAATCCGAGATTCATTATTTTGAAATTTACTTGTTTTTGCATGTTATTGTATATTGTTACTAACTACGTATAGATTTTAGCTTACATGACTATGTATGTTTTTATATAGGTAAATTTGATAGTAGATGTTAAGGATTGGCAGAGTCCTCCCAAGGCTACATTGGATGTATATAAAAAGAGAACTGATTTTTGTGGACATCAAGAAGCAACTGAAGAAGAGAAAAAGTTGTTGACAGACTTTCTCAGTAGGGAAGAATTGGAGTAGGTTTATTTTCAATAACTGAAATTTTGCTAAACACTTCTTATCAATTTTGTAATGTTATTTTTTACTCCCCGCAGTGTCGTCATATGGCAAGATGAGTTCCTAAGCTTAACTGGAGCTACATTTTGTCCTTTTTTGTTTGGTGAGCCTGTTGATAGTCAAATCATAAATGTGTATATGAATATTATGAAAAAACACAGTCCAAGTTATGGATTTGAGATTTACTGTATGGACACAAACATACAGGTATATATTAAATTGAGATAATTGATAGTTGATATTTGATTTTTAATTCTTATTAGATTAAGAAACATGATTATATCTGATTTTCAATGTGTAGAAAGAAGTCTTACAGCACTTGCAGAAATATGGCAAATATAGGCAGATACACAAAGCAGATTATGGTGCTTTCCTTGCAAGGTTGACATCCACAACGAGCAGCAAACTACAGGAACTAAATGAAGATCTATTTAGAAAATGTAGATATATCATTTTCCCAATTAATGATAGATGGCATTGGTATTTATTGGTTTTTAATCTAGCTGAAGGGAAATTCAAATTGTGGAATTCAAACCCTGATTCATTTGCATTTGAGACTGCTAAAGTTTATGTGAGTTTGACAATATTCTATTCTAATATATCTTAACAGATCACAGTATTAAAGCATTTACTATTTTGCAGACAAGGTTTTTGGCTGGATGCATTTTGCATCTTCATGCAATTGCCATAGGTAGTGAAGAGGTGGTGAAAGAACATTGTCGTCATCAAGGCGCTACACTTGATTGTGGTGTCTACATTTGCCTGTGGGTGGAGTGCCTCTCCTATGACACTGATGATATCTGGAGGTTTCAAGATCATGTCAACATAGACGCTTATCGGGCCCGGGTTTCTTTAAATATATTATCAGATGAGAAAGGAATGTTAAAAAATGTAATGGACTAAGATGTAAAGCAATGTTGGTATTTGACTAAGATGTAAACCATCTGAAGATAGACAACCTTATCTACTTCTTATGCTCAAGCAGATGTATTGGAGTTTCAAATTTACCTTTTTGTGTAACCAAATTCAGATGTATTGTAGATGTTTTATGGTACTGTTATGTTAACGAGATGAAATCTGGTACAGTTATGTTAAGGAGATGATTTCTGGAACAGTTATATGCTTCTTATGATTTCTGGTACAGTTATGTTTAAAATTTGCCTTCTTGTGACAGATTGTGGTGTTTCAAATTTGCCCTCTGTTAGTAATGACAGATTCTGGTGTTTCAAATTTGCCTTCTGTTTCAAATTTGCCTTCTGATAGTAATGATAGATTGTGGTGTTTCAAATTTCTGGTACAGATGTTGGTTTGTACATGATTGTAGCAATACTGGTTTTTATTCTGGTGTAAAGACAGACTTATGGCTTACTTATGTAAAGCAATGTATTTTCTTAGTAATGACAGATACATGTTGGTTTTAATTCTGTGGCAATGTTGGTTTTTATTCTGTAAGCACAATTGAGAACTGCCTCCATCTTTAGTGTGTCCACTGCCACTAATCAAATTTGACAATTTAGTGTTGGTTTTTACTCTTGCAATGTAAATTTGAGTAAGTGTCTGAGAAAATTGAGTATGCATGTCCACAAATTGAGTATTAAGGTACGAGCCTCCATCATTAGTTATCAACTGCTAAAACCTTCCAAGTATAATTGATTCAGAATCAAGTATATATTCTAGAGAATGAGGTACTATTATAAAAAATTCAGATACACAACTTAGGTATTAAGGTCTTAAATTTGAGTATGTGTCTGAGAAAATTGAGTATGCATGTCCACAAATTGAGTATTAAGGTACGAGCCTCCATCATTAGTTGTCAACTGCTAAAACCTTCCAAGTATAATTGATTCAGAATCAAGTATATATTCTAGAGAATGAGGTACTATTAGGTACGAAACATCCAAATTCAAGTACGAAACCTTCCAAATTCAAGTACGAAACATCCAAATTATTAGGTACGAAACATCCAAATTCAAGTACGCGCCTGAGCAGATTGAGTATCCTTGCCCAGAAATTGAGTATTCAGGTACGAGACTCCCTCTTTAGTTCTCAATGGCTCAAGAAATCAAGTACAATTCGCTCACAATCAGGTACACATTCCCTTGTTTCTTGATAATATAATAAGGATCAAGGTTAATGACACCACTGCTCCAATATGTGTCTCCCATGATCGATTAGGGCACATCTTCCAGACTATTATGTATGAAAAATACACAATAGAGCTCTATGGTTATCATGACCATAGACAACCTAGCATGAGAGTGAATACTTTAAAAGTAGAAAAGAAAAAATGCATGTATATGTCTTTCACATTACCTAATGTCGTGTACACCTACAATCAAAATCATGAAAAGGGGTTGGTGAAGGTGAGTTTTCTTATTTATCGACATATTTTCTTGTTTCCATGATAATATGATATAGATTAAGGCTAAATGGTTCCCATGATTGATTAGGGTCCATTAGCCAGATTATTAGGTACGAAACATCCAAATTCAAGTACGTGCCTGAACAGATTGAGTATCCTTGCCCAGAAATTGAGTATTCAGGTACGAGACTGCCTTTTTAGTTCTCAATGGCTCAAGAAATCAAGTACAATTCGCTCATAATCAGGTATATATTCAAGAGAATGAGGTACTATTCTCAAAAAATAAGGTACACATTTCCTTGTTTCTTGATAATATAATAAGGATCAAGGTTAATGACACCACTGCTCCAATATGTGCCTCCCATGATCGATTAGGGCACATCTTCCAGACTATTAGGTATGAAAAATACACAATAGAGCTCTATGGTTATCATGATCATAGACAACCTAGCATGAGAGTGAATACCTTAGATTATCAGGTACGAAACATCCAAATTAAAGTACGTGCCTGAGCAGATTGAGTATCCTTGCCTAGAAATAGAGTATTCAGGTACGAGACTCCCTCTTTAGTTCTCAATGGCTCAAGAAATCAAGTACAATTCGCTCACAATCAGGTATATATTCAAGAGAATGAGGTACTATTCTCAAAAAATCAGGTACACATTCCCTTGTTTCTTGATAATATAATAAGGATCAAGGTTAATGACACCACTGCTCCAATATGTGCCTCCCATGATCGATTAGGACACATCTTCCAGACTATTAGGTATGAAAAATACACAATAGAGCTCTATGGTTATCATGACCATAGACAACATAGCATGAGAGTGAATACCTTAGATTATCAGGTACGAAATATCCAAAATCAAGTATGTGTCTGAACAAATTTAGTATACTTGTCCAGAATTTGAGTATTCAGGTTCGAGACTCCCTCTTTAGTTCTCAATGGCTCAAGAAATCAAGTACAATTCGCTCACAATCAGGTATATATTCAAGAGAATGAGGTACTATTCTCAAAAAATCAGGTACACATTCCCTTGTTTCTTGATAATATAATAAGGATCAAGGTTAATGACACCACTGCTCCAATATGTGCTTCCCATGATCGATTAGGGCACATCTTCCAGACTATTAGGTATGAAAAATATACAATAGAGCTCTATAGTTATCATGACCATAGACAACCTAGCATGAGAGTGAATACCTTAGATTATCAGGTACGAAATATCCAAAATCAAGTATGTGTCTGAACAAATTTAGTATACTTGACCAGAATTTGAGTATTCAGGTTCGAGACTCCCTCTTTAGTTCTCAATGGCTCAAAATTCAAGTACAATTTGTTGATTACAGTCTGACCTGATTGTTGTTTTGGTGTTGACGCCGATTTAAGTTTAGGGCAATGAGATGGTTTAGGATTAAAATCCCGGTGAGTGAAGCCGGGTGACTGAAACCCTAGCGAGTGAAGCAGGGTCCCGGTGAGTGAAGCCGGGTGATTAAAATCCCGGTGAGTGAAGCCGGGTGACTGAAACCCTAGCGAGTGAAGCAGGGTCCCGGTGAGTGAAGCCGGGTGAATTAAATCCTGGTGAGTGAAGCCAGGTGATTAGAATTCCGGTGAGTGAAGCCGGGTGATTAAAATCCCGGTGAGTGAAGCCGGGTGACTGAAACCTCGGCGAGTGAAGCCGGGTTTGAATTGAATTGAGGCTGGATCGGTCGGGAGATCGGTTGGCACGGAGTCTCTTTGGAGGATCGATCAGGTGACCGATCCAGGGAAATCCAAGGAGCCTGATCGTTCTGGTGAACGATCAGGGAGAGAACAGAAGGTTTTCCAACCTTTCGGTTGGAAGGTTTGATCGTTCTGATGAACGATCAGTGAGTAATCAGTGAGTAGGAGGGAGAAGACCCTGATCGGTCATACGGACCAATCAGGGCCCTCCTGGACCGATCAGGGACTATCCTGATCGGTCCAGCTGCTCCATGATCGGTCAGTATGACCGATCAAAGGTGTTCCCTGATCGGTCACTGACCGATCAGGTGCGTTGAGACTCTAAGGCCTGAAACACTGATCGTTACATTGATCGTTCTGATGAACGATCAGTGAGTAAGAGCCCAAGAGGGAGAAGACCCTGATCGGTCTTGGTGACCGATCAGGGCCCTCCTGGACCGATCAGGGACCACCCTGATCGGTCCAGCTGTTCCATGATCGGTCAGTGTGACCGATCAAAGGTGTTCCCTGATCGGTCACTGACCGATCAGGTGCGTTGAGACTCTAAGGGCCTGAAACCCCTGATCGGTCTTTGACCGATCAGGAACTTTCTCTGATCTATCAGGGTGATCGATCAGAAAGTCACTGGATCGATCAGATAGATATCTGATCGATCAGGACTCATATTGATCGGTCGGGTGGATCGATTAGTATCTGAAAACTGTAATTCAAATTGAAGTTTCTTCTACTGTCTTCTCATTCACGTCAAGTTCTTATTGCTATAACGTGTTCCTGAGTGTTGTGCAGGTAATGCAGGATAACGCAAGAAGTACTTCCGTGAATCAAACTCTCTACTCTGAGTGTAACGGGTTTCTGATTTTCTGCCAAGGGCAGTTGGAAACTTCAGTCAGAAAGGGCAGACTGAGGTCGTGGGTGAGCAGCTTGCTGCACGCGGCTGGTCCTAGGGTCGTGGGTGAGCAGCATGCTGCACGCGGCTGGTCCTAGGGTCGTGGGTGAGCAGGGAATGTGCTACACACGTCCGATGTCCTGAGTTGAGTTGAGATATATCAGATGTGAAGAGAACAGAAAATAGAACACTTGCGAAAATTCAATTCTGATCAGTGAAATCCTCGAGCTCGAAAAGAAGTGTTGCGACTCCATCAGCAAGCAGACAACGCAAGAAGGAAAGCTGAGTGAAGGCTATCTTGTGGTTGTGTTGTAAGTGGTGGGGTGTAAAACTGTCTTCTCGCGCTCTGTAAGCTCCTTCGTCTCTGTGCTTTATTAACATACTGTTAAGACAACTGTGTGGAGAGGTTTCTCCACCGAGAAGGAGACTGTGATATCCGGATTTCCGGGGCTTGATCTGCCGACGATCAAGGGATCGCCCACCTTACGGGCACGCCAAGGAGTAGGGGCAAGTTATCCCCGAACCTTGTAAATCCACTGTCTTAGCTTCTGTTTGTGTTTATTTCTGTTATTTTCCGCTGCTTGCTAACCTGAGTGCAGACAAGAAGTAATCAAAGAGTAAAAATCTCTTGTCGGGGCTATTCACACCCCCCTCTCTAGCCCAACAAGTGGTATCAGAGCTGGGAGCTCTGTTCACGGCTTAACATCCGAGAGCTAAACCTGATGGCTTTGAGAGAGGGTTTCAGCACCAACAGACCTCCCTACTTCGATGGCTCAGATTTCCAGTACTGGAGATCGCGCATGGAGTACTATCTGAAGACGGATATAGGCATGTGGTTTTCAGTAAAGGAGGGGTTCATCTCTCCCAAAGATGCTGATGGAAAGGAGCTGGATTCTTCGAGATGGTCAGCTGAGCAAACCCGGAAGGGAGAAGCTGATGCAAAAGCAGTAGTAACCCTGCAATGCGGTATGACCAAGGACCAACTGATAAAAGTTGGCCCCTTCACGAGCGCGAAGGATCTGTGGAAAAAACTCATCGAGCTCCATGAAGGCACCCGGGACTCAAGGATAGCCAAGAGGGATCTTTTCCTCAACCAACTCCAAAACCTTTCCATGAAGGAAAGTGAATCAGTAAGTGAACTTCATGGTAGATTCAAGGAGATCCTTAATGGTTTACATTCCATTGATGAAAGGGTCGAGAACCGCGACCTAGTGAGGTATGTTCTTAAAGCCTTTCCAAGGAATGCCTTATGGTCATCCATGGTGGATGCCTACAAGGTATCCAAGGACTTGTCAATAGTTAAAATAGATGATTTATTTTGTGAAATGGAACTGCATGAGATGGCTAACAAAGGCCCCAAGGAGAAGGGGATTGCTCTTGTGGCAGGGGACAAGACCAAGAAGAAGAAAGAAAAGAAAAAGGAGAAGGAGATTTCTTTCTCTTCATCCGAATCCGAGGAAGAAGGCAGCGAGTCTTCCTCATCCGAAGTGGCCAACTTCGTGAGAAGAATGATGAGGAAGAGCCGACGCTACAAAGGGAAAGGTAATACAAGTGAAGTTAAAGTTGATAAAACTAACGTTACATGTTATGAATGTAGCAAGAAAGGGCACTACAAGAGTGAATGCCCAAAACTCAAAAAGAAGGAGGAGAAAGCAAAGAAGAAGAAGAAAGCCTTGAAGGCCACGTGGGATGAGTCCTCTTCCAGTTCATCTGATGAAGAAAAGGAGGAGAAGAGTACTCGCCATGTAGCTCTCATGGCCCTTGAAGATGTGGAGAGCAGTGATGAGTCCTCGTCAACCACGGCTTCATCATCTTCGGATGATGAAGAGGTAATTTCTCCTGAATTAGACAAATGCTATAGGACCATTGCATGTTTGACTGATCTGTTAAAGAAATCAAAAGACAAAGTTAAATCTTTGAAAGTAGAGATAGAACAACTACAATCCTCTAAGGATGAGGATATTGATGATTTGCATGTTGAGTTATTAGAGGATGAGAACAAAGCCTTAAGGGGTGAGGTTGAGAAACTCAAGGGTCTCCTTGAGATGTTCTCAATTGGCTCCAAGACTTTGGACATGATCCTCAATGCTCAAAGAGCAGTTTACAACAAGGCCGGTATAGGTTACCGACCCAAAGAACCGACTTTTGTTTCATTAATGTCTAGGACCCATGGTAGATCACCTAAGGTTCCTAAGATCCAAAAGAAAGTAATCAAGGCATGGGTGCAAAAATCATGCATTGAAGGTGCACTAGGTCCCAAGATTTGGGTACCTAAATCATCCATTTTTCGTGTTGTGTAGGCACTGATTGAGGGGGAGCATCTATCAACTTGGTTTGTTGATAGTGGGTGCTCCAAACATATGACCGGGGATAGATCTTTGTTCACTACTCTACAAGGTAAAAAGTAGAGGTAATGTATC